>CM062816.1:1518369804-1518937304 GCA_031772625.1 Pinus tabuliformis
TGGCTCAATCAAGGGCAGCAAGTAGGGGGCAAAGGAAGGGGAAGAATGTCCCCATTGGAAATGCCCCTCCTCCCCCAATATCATCAGTCTGCTGCAAGTAATGTTGAGGGAAGACTTCCTCCTAAAAGTAACATTAAGAAATATCCCTTGTGGAAATATGTCACAAGAGAAGATGGGCCAAACAGCGAGGGGAAGGGAGGAGGCAATGTGAATTGGAGATGCAACTTTTGCCACAATACTTTCACAAGTACATATTTTCATGTGAAAGGCCATTTGTTGGCTTTACCAAGTTGTGGAGTTGGAGCTTGTACAAAAGTTTCTTTACAAAAGAGGAAAGAAATGAAAAAAGAGTTCACTGTTGGTATGGCAAATGTGGCTGCAAAATAAAAACCAAGAATGATGACCCCCTTCCATTTTTTGAGGAAAGGCACCACCAAATTTCCATTTGAGAGTTCTATTGGGGGACAAGCGGTAAAAAGAAAAGCAATTTCACTTGGTCCAATGGACAATATTTTTCAAAAAGAGAAACGGGAAGAGCTTGATCTCACCATTGCCTTTTTTTCTATCAAAACTTCATATCCTTTAATGTTGCACGCTCACCTCTATTTATTGAGATGTGCCGAGCTCTAACTCACGGGTCTCCATCATGGTATGTGCCTCCTGGTTCAAAGAAGCTTAGAACCACATTGTTGACGAAGGCAAAAAAAGAGGTGCAGAAAATGCTTGAACCTATTAAAGCATCAGGGCCAACATTTGGGGTTAGCATTGTTTCTAATGGATGGACAGATCCAGCACGACACCCACTCATCAACTTCATGGTGTTTTCCTTGAATGGTCCAGTTTTCTTGAAAGCAAACATTTGGGGTTAGCATTGTTTCTAATGGATGGACAGATCCAGCACGACACCCACTCATCAACTTCATGGTGTTTTCCTTGAATGGTCCAGTTTTCTTGAAAGCAGTGGATACACTTGGAGAATACAAGGATGCACAATCTATGGGTGACTTGTTTATTAAAGTTATTGAAGATGTAGGTGTTGATTCTTGTGTGCAAATCATTACAGATAATGCACCTGTTTGAAAGGTTGCTAGCATGATTGTGGAAGCTAAATATCCACAAGTGTTTTGGACACCTTGCATTGTCCATTCATTAAACTTAGCACTGAAATCCACTGCTTCTGATGTGCTTTGGATTGGTAACATTATTGAGGATGCATGACATATCCGTAACTTTGTGCAAAATCATACAAATGCCCTCACTATCTACAAGGAGTACAACGATCTATCATTGTTGAAGATTGTTGATACACGGTTTGCCTTTTCATTCATCATGTTGTAGATTGTTGATACACGGTTCGCTTCTTCATTCATCATGTTGAAGAGGTTGAGAGAGTTCAAGACCGCTCTTGGGGCCATGGTTATTTCTGAGTTTTGGTCTTTCTAGAGAAAGACAGATCAACTAGCCTCTAAAAGAGTGAAGGACACAGTGTTAGATGATGCTTGGTGGGAAAGGGTAGACCTAATTATTCAGATCATGGACCCTATCATTTCTTTGCTTCGATTTGCAGATACAGACAAACCCATCCTAAGAGAGGTTTATGAGGGATGGGATTCCATGATTGAGTCTGTGAGGAGCATTATTCTATAGAGTGAGTGTCGGAGTATGAAACATCACCAGAGGCCTTTTGTGGTACTATACAACATATTCTTGTCAACAGACGGGACAAGAATTGCACATTGTTTGGCTCACTCATTGAACCCAAAATACTACATCCATGAGTGGCTGAATGGTGGACCTTCCCACAGATTCCCTCTTCACATGGAAGGTGAAATCTCACAGGGGAGGAAAGATGCATTCAAGCGGGTTTTTCAGGATAGAGCATTGCTTGATGAGGTGGAGGATGCCTTTGCAGAGTTTTCTACTGGCACTGGTCGATTTGCAAGATATGATGTGATTAGAGACAGGGGGGCTAAGAAGCCCTATTCTTGGTGGGCAAATCATGGGGCAACAAGCCCTCCTCTTCATCAGTTAGCCATAAGGCTCCTCTCTTAGGTGACTTCATCCTCTTGTTGCAAGAGGAATTGGAGCACATATGTGTTACAGATCCATTTGGGCACATCAATCCCATCATCCAGATCAGTGTTTTAGGGCTCATCAAACCCTAATTTCAGTTGCTACATGCCCTAAACAAGTCACCCCTTTGAATGCCTCCTTCCCAGACAATTTCATGACTTGAAGACATCTAGAAATGGCCTCTAAAGGGACCAGCGCAGGTAGGCCCATGTAAGGGTGCGCTGCAGAGCAGTTAAGTCCATGCCAAGGTGCTTTGCAGAGCACTTAGGCTTCCTTTCACCTACGCTGGGCAAGTTTGAGAGAAATTCACATAGGGTTTGGGGAATATTCTTATCTTTTGGAGTCATCTAGAAGGTTCCCTCACTTATCAACTCCTATGAGCTCGAAAATGGATGAGGAATGAGTTAAGATGCATCCTATCCTCTCATCCCTTCCTCCATGGAACTAATTCTAAGTATGGAAGGCCATTCAATGCCACCATTTATGACAAAACCTTCTTCATCTCCCTATAAATTGACCACTCATCTAAGTGATCAGGGGCTAGATTATGTTGAATTGTAAGGAGATAATGTTGCTGTGAGATTTGGCTTTGCAGCAAGTATTGTAATGCTAAGTTTCCTTGTAGGTTATGTGAAGGGAATCACCCCATTCACCTTTGTCCCTATCTAGATGAAGCCAGAAAGGTGTTGGATAACCGTCCTGCTTCACCGCAGCAATTTCCATCTGGTTACAAGAGACTTTCCCTTTCATCATACTAGGGGCATGTAAACCAATCTCAAACATAGTTTTTCGTTTCAAGCTTGTGTAAAAATAAAACTGAATCCAAGCATAGTTTTTTTTGTTTTCGTTTCGAGCTTGTGTAAAAATAAAATTGAATCCAAGCATAGTTTGTCGTTTCAACCTTGTGTAAACATGAAACTGAATCCAAGCATAGTTCCCTATGGTTCAAGCTTATGTAAAAATGAACCCATCTCCATTTTAACCCTTGTGATTGCCATTCTATCAACCTTTTCTATCAGATGAACCTTGGTTTTCTCTTTCCATCGTCGCTATCTGCTTGGCCAATCATAAGCTTTCACTTGGTTGTTTTACCTTTTTTGAGGAACAGTTGCAATGAGTGATCCTATTAGCCAGCCTCTTCACATAAATCAACATGTTTTGAGAAGTTCCAACATCACCGGAACCAGTTGCTATCCTAAACACCACTTGTTCCTCAAATTGGAGTCCTCTTTAAGCTCTTTTCAAACTCTCTAAACAATTAAAGGTTATCGAGTGCTTGTCCTTTTCATCTCGTTAATGGATTGGAAACGACATCTCTCTTGTATTATTTTATGCTTTTTCGGGCTTGAGAGATTAATTTACGAAAAAGAGCTTGTGGAGTTTTCTTTTTGTCGCTTTAAAAACTCTCTAAACATGAAAATGATTGAGTTATCTTTGTCGTTAAAATTGTTAAAACATCAAATAGCGACAAACTTGTCCATCTAGACAGACTGAGTTTCACCTTCGCTAGACTAGTTAAAACATCACATAGCGATGGATTCACCCGAAGGGTGGAATTATACAACAAGCATATGTTATCCTCCTCAAGCTTGATAAAAATAAAGAGGTATTGGTTAGCAATGACTGGGGAAAATGGGAAAAAGGGGAAAACCACTTTATAGTAGCAGGTCGCTCTTGAACATGACACTTTCACTCCATCGCTATGACTATTTGGGTTGGGTTATTAGCTTAATGGTTATCACACCGTTGGTCTATCATACCATCCATCACTTTGTTTTGGGTCAATGCTACCAATTCATTTCAGTGTTGCCGACATGTTCAAGAGAAGTCATTCAATCAAAATTCATCTTTTGCAATACCATAAACCTTCATCTTCATGACCGCCATTCCTGAATCTTGTGTCGTCAGTCAAATTCCGTCTCCAAAATCATTACACTCATTTCGTGTCGTTGATGTGGGATACATCAAGGCCCTCTTCCGATGAGTCACTTCTTGTCAACATCAACGCATTATCCAAGAAGTTGACTTAGAAACACCCTTCCACTACCTTGAGGCTTGCATGCATCAATGGCAGGTTTCTCGCTTCCGGCGATAGGTTAATATCAATGGCCTTCGACCGAAAGACTTTGTATGGTGTTTGACATCAAATCATCCATTCACACCATGCAGAATGTACTGCAGTACCTTGAGGATCATTATCATTATCGGTGATTTCTCTCACATCTGTTAACAGCTTACATCATTGGCTAGTAATCAGATGGTGTCTTCCCATGTTCAACTTCACATCACATATTCACATGGTTAGACTCATACTTGAGTGAACGATTGAATGAGATAGAAGACCTCAGATCTAGTTTCATCCATCCGGGCTGCGATTTCAGGAGTACTAAATCATATGTACAATGGCTTTACATTGATAGTCATTCCAATCATGGGTCTATATTTGTAGACGACTGTTTATGTACATGTAATGAAAGTTTATAAGTTGAGCATGAGTATGCCTTCCCTCAGCGATTCATGTAAAAATAAAAAATCATGATATATGTATTGTAATTGATGCAGGTCATCTTCCACTTCGATATCTCCTCATCACATTGTAAAGCATTTCATTCGACATTGGCATTTTTCTGACTTCATGCTTTAGGGGGAAACTGTTACAGATCCATTTGGGCACATCAATCCCATCATCCAGATCAGTGTTTTAGGGCTCATCAAACCCTAATTTCAGTTGCTACATGCCTTAAACAAGTCACCCCTTTGAATGCCTCCTTCCCAAACAGTTTCATGACTTGAAGACATCCAGAAATGGCCTCTAAAGGGACCAACGCATGTAGGCCCGTGTAAGGGTGCATTGCAAAGCAGTTAAGTCCATGCCAGGATGCTCTTCAAAGCACTTAAGCTTCCTTTCACCTGTGTTGGGCGAGTTTGAGAGAAATTCACATAGGGTTTGGAGAATATTCTTATCTTTTAGAGTCATCTAGAAGGTTCCCTCACTTTATCAACTCCTATGAGCTCGAAAATGGATGAGGAATGAGTTAAGATGCATCCTATCCTCTCATCCCTTCCTCCATGGAACTAATTATAAGTATGGAAGGCCATTCAATGCCAACATTTATGACAAAACCTCCTTCATCTCCCTATAAATTGACCACTCATCTAAGTGATCAGGGGCTGGATTATGTTGAATTGTAAGAAGATAATGTTGCTGTGAGATTTGGTTTTGAAGCAAGTATTGTAATGCTACAAGTTTGTCATGCTTTTGATGTGATGTGGATGGGATCCACGCTGGAGGAATGACTTTGAATTAGACACAATGGTTGTAATTCCTTATTCTATTTAATAAAGTGTTTGAACCTTTCTCCCATATGTTTGTATTGTTTTATAATGCTTATATGTGTGAAATGTATCTGATTCCATTCACTTATATTCAATAGATCTTTTGCTTTTATCGATTCTTTGTTTTCTGTTGTGTTTATAGGTTCTTCTCAAGCGTATTAAGTACGGGAAGGAGCGACAAGATCAATACAAAGAAGACGAGATGAAAGCAAAACTACAAGTAGGTCTTCTCATCTTCTCATCTTATCTATTACTTATAGGGAAAGACTAAAATACTTTAAACTATTGTTCTAGATATGCCTACTTGTCTAGGGAATTAGTATTTATCCGCAGATACCAAATTCTCCAAAACAATATGGAAATTTGTATAGTGTTAAGAAGAGCAGGCTTGAGCAGTCCAGGGCAGAGACAATGGTGTGTGTGCACACCAACCTTCATCTTATTTACAAGCAGAGGGAAGAGTGGTTGAAGGGAAAGACAAAGATGTGGGATGTCTTCCCTGATGATATGGGTCTGGACAACAGTGTTGAGTTGGCATTGGCCAACATGGATCTCAATGATCCAATGCTAAAGCCTGTTGGTTTTAATGATGGTGATACTATAGAGGGGTCATCCTCCACACTAGCAGATGCAGAGGCAACTATGGATACGGGGGAGGAGGAGGATGCAGAGGAGAGCAGTGGTGACCGTGATGATGAAGACAGTGATGCTGATTCTGATGATGACTATGAGGATTGATGACTCATGAGTCATGGGCTACCTACTGCCTCGAGGCTTGTATAGTTGTAGTTGTTTTGTATTTTCTATTTCTATTTGCCATTGGCATTGCACTACCTATGTGACACATTTTGATTTTGATGACTTAATGAGAAAACTACAGCTGACAGTGTCTTTATCTTACTATCTTGTCTTTCTCCTATTGGATCATTGATGAATTGAATATGTATTATGATTTATGATTTATTAATTTAGAATTTATGATTCATTGATTTATCATTTATGTGACATGTATTTGAATTTTGTATGTACTATGCATGTTATAATGTTACTAACTAACTTTGTAAACAGTAAAACTTACATCAAGATGAAGATCTATGTTTGAAATCAATGAATTTGTATCATTAATGAGAATTTCTGTAAAAAATATCTAATTTTTAATATATATATATATATATATATATAATCTATGATGTATCCTAATGTGTCTTGTTCTGGGGGGTCAACATGTTCGAATCCGACACTCGAATCCCAATATCCTACGAATCCTGAATCCCCGTGTCAGGTTACTTAGATGGTATACCATTAGCATCAACTAATCACCATAATTCTGGTTCACAGCCTATTCTTGGTTCACCATCATCAAGGTCAATATCTTTGACTCGTGGTGAATCTTGAAAGGCCTCACTCTTTATGAGTAATTCCGGCTCTAATGCTAAATGTGCTCACTCAACCTATCTAGAGAGTCTAAGCATGATGTTGAAAGGCACCCACTCAACCGAGTGATTCTGGGCCTCTAGGACCATTCTTACTAATTCCGATCAACATACTTGCCATAGGGAGAATGATTGTCCTCTGCTAAACCATTCTCCCTAATCCTGGTCAATATACTTGACTTAGGGAGAATCTTTGTCCCTAATGTTATCCCATCAACACTCCAAACCATTCTCCTTACTCCTAGTCAACCTGACCCAGGGAGAATGACTGTCCTTAATACTGCAATTTCATCACTCCCTCTTACTGAGGGAGACATGCTCAATCACTCCAAGTTTTTCCTGGAAGTATACCAAATTCATCTTGGGACAAAGGCTTTATCAACAATTTTCTTGAATATAGAATAGTATTGGAGCCACATTGCTTCCTTCTATACCATGTCTTCGTACCAGACCTCAATGTGCTTTGACTTGTCATCATAGTCGTCACCTACACTTGATCAAACAATCCTACAAGCAGTTTCTGAAGCCATATTGCTTCTCAACTTGTGAACCAAGTTGCAATATACTCGGCCTTTGCAGTACTGCGTGCAATAGATGTCAACTCATTGCTCACCCAAGAAATCATAATGGAGCCCAAATTGAAGCAATATATTAATGAAATCTTTATGTCTTCTTCACTCTGCCCAGTTTGAATTTGTATATCCATGCAGTTGCACTTCACTGTTTGAGACATATCTCAAACCATAACTAGTTGTGCCATTACGAACGGTACCATGCTAGTACTTCAATACATGTTGAGCCATATGCCTTGGCTCAACCATAAGTTGATTGACTACTTTTTTATTACCCTAACTGGGTGCTCTTTCTGAAACAGATTCTATTGTGGCAATCCTGGCTACTCCCTTTTCCATAGAAAATTTCATGTCACTGTAGCATATCAACTATCTAGCTTGACAATCTGGGACTTTCATCTCAAACACGAAGGTCAACTCCCTCTAAAGCTAAAACAAGGCTTCTTATGGAAACCCTAATTGCTCCCTTTATTATGGAGGCAAATATTTATTTTAATGTTGCTCCCTTTGACACATGAGTCTTTTTGCTTCCATCCGAAACAAATCATATAGGATCGACATTGATCCATCAATCCAAGTCGGAGTTACAATCTTCTATTAGCCAAAGGCTCCTTCATGATTATCAAAGCCTTGAGGTAGTCCCACGTAGACTTCTTTCCTCAATTTCTTCATCGAGAAAAACGACCTTTACATCCATCTGATGTAATTCCATAACAGAAGAAACAATAATCCTAACAAAAATGTACCTGGTAACTAGAGCAAATGTCTTTCATGATCCTCTCCCTCTTTCTGGGAGAACCTTCTCAAATCTCACCTTGTACTTGTATATGTTGTTGTTTGTCGCAGGCACAATCAAAGTATACTTCAAACTTGTCGATCTACCTGCTCCCTTTGAGCTTGGAACTCATTTAGTACAATATCTCTCAACACAAATCACTGATTCCGGGAGAGTTCTCTTGTTACAAGCTTTGCTTCGTTCTTCCACTACTACCATCTGCTACTAGAGCCTTGACAACCTTCACTATCTACTTGCAATTCTCACTAGGAGTCCATGGAAGAACAATTATAATGAAGCAAAGGATACAAGGGCAAGCAACTAACTAATAGTAAAACAATAACAATAATAATCAAGGAAGAGTGATATAAGTTACTTATCTTTTTAGGATTATAGGAAAATGTCAGCTCCCTCTTGATCTTAGCCTCCTTGCATCCATCTTGCAAACTTATTTACCTCCTCAGTATTGGCACAATGCCATTCCTTCCTTACATGAGCTAGGGTTTCTTCTTTCAGCGGAAACATTAATCTAGGTCTAGCTCTAGGGTTTTATCCACAAACCTTAGGGCTCTTACATTCAAAACTTTCAGTTTTCTAGAATTTACAAACCCTAGTTTTTATAATACTCATATTTTGCAAGTCCAAAGATGATATTGATGATCTCTCCCTTAGGTCGTGAGTCAAGAGACCTATGGATTGGTTGGGGATATTCATCTTGATAAAAAGAGAGACTTGTACTTGTGATCCCTCCCTTAGGTTGTGGTCGAGAGACCTATGGATTGGTTGGGGCGATTGATCTTGAGAGAGAATGAAAAGTACCTCCTTAGCTAAGAGGGAGTGTTGAAAATTGGGTAGCTATGGTCAGTATTTTCATTGGAAAAATCATGGAGAAAAGTTCATATTTTGACATTTCACCAAGTCAACCTAATGATGATCAAGTCGGCCCCACATGTGGAAAAGCCACCTCTTATGACACATATAAATAAGACATCGTTGGACTTCATTTATCATCATCTCATCCATCACATTCGATTTGAAATAGAGATAAGACATCCACACGTGCAAAGGAGACAAAAGGAGAATTTGTTATGCATTGACCAACCTATCTTCTTCTGTTTGACCAACGTTGACTTGGAGAGATTGCTTCTGTTTTGACCAAGCTCTTTGATTATCTTGGAGGATGAACATTTCAAGGATACTTTGATTTTGTTTGACCACATCTTCATCTATGTTTTGGGCATGTTGAACATAGGTTGACTGCAGGTCAACCCTATGACTTTAACTGAAAATTTGACACGTTCATTGATAGTGGATTTGATCGAAATTCGGCCCTCTATTGCAAACCATGATTTTGACCAATGTTGACCTCTTCTCTCTCTGTTGACTGCTTGACTTGGTATCTGTTGAGGTCATATTTGGAATGTTGTTGGAATATTCTAATGTACCATTGATGAACTGAATTCTTTCTCTCATAAGGAAAGATTGGTTGGGTTTTCCCCTTGTGGGTTTTTCCCTAGCTGCGAGCCTAATTTCTGGTGTCTCTTGTCTCTTGTTTACTATTTATTGTGATCTTCATTGCTCTATTGTAGAAAGTCGATGGTTGAAGTTTTTCATGTGTAATACTTAATGATTGCAATACTATAAGAAGACAAATTGTATTATTGGGAGTAGTTATCAATTTTGAAAAACTATACTAGTCTTGATTGCACTAGAAATTCAACATTCCCATGTACACTTCTTCCTCAATTTCTTCATCAAGAAAAATAACCTTTACATCCATTTGATGTAATTTCGTAACAAAAGTAACAATAATTCTAACTAAAGTGTACCTAGTATCTAGAGAAAATGTCTTTTCATGATCCTCTCCCTCTTTCTGGGAGAACCTTTTCCAATCTCACTTTGTACTTGTCTATGTTGCTATTTGTTGCATGCACAATCAAGGTATACTCCAAACTTGCTGATCTTCCTGCTCCCTTTGAGCTTGGATCTCATTTAGCACAATATCTCTCAACACAAATCACCGATTCTAAGAGAATCCTTTTGTCACAAGCTTTTCTTTGTTCTTCCACTACTACCATCTGCTGCTAGAGCCTTGGAAACCTTCACTATGTACCTGCAATTCACATTAGGAGGCCATAGAAGAACAATTATAACCAAGCAAGGGATACAAAGAAAAGAGGCTAACTAATAGTAAAACAATAACAATAATAATCAATGAAGATCGATACAAGTCACTTATCTTTTGAGGATTATAGGAAAACATCAATTGCCTCTTGATCTTAGCCTTCTTGCACCCATCTTGCTAATTTATTACCTCCTCCTCATTATCAACATGATGTCATTCCATCCTTGCATGAGCTAGAGTTTCTTCTCTCAACAAAAACATTAATCTAGGTCCAACTTCAGAGTTTTATCCACAAACCCTAGGGCTTTCACATTCAAGACTTCTAGTCTTCTAGGGTTTACAAACCCTAGTTTTTATAATACTCATATTTGGCAACTCCAACATGTTAATTTTCCATTGTTCTATGCTTAGCACAATCACTTACAATAATTCTTCTTCAATTAGCAATCACTTTACCCAATAAATTCAATCTTCAATGACACTAAGCAATTGTAGATAGAAAAGTGATGCAAATGCATAATAGAAGACAACCAAGAGCAATAACAAGAGACAAAAGATTTGGTCAAAGACTAGGGAAAATCTACACAAGGGGGAAAACCCTTTCAAAATTCTTCTTCTATTAGATTGTTCTCAAATGTTCAATAGAGAGATACAATGTTCCAATTCATCAACAATGAGTCAAAGTCAAACCTTTGACTATCCCAAAAATCAATTACCAATATCTAATCAAAGATGAGCCTAAAAGTCAAATCTGATCCAAAGTCAAAGTTTTCTAATCTAGTCAAAGTCAACAACAATCAAAGATTCCCTATCTAGTCTAAAAGTCAACAGTCAAAGCTGCTCCAAACGGTTCAGTCAACTTGCCAATAAATGTGGCCTTCCTTGCTAGTCAAGGTTCAATCAAAACATCAAAATTTTGCCCATACAAATTCGGTCAAAGTCAACCTTTGACCTACAAAAACCCTAGGTGCAAGAATACGGTCAAAGATGGTCAAACTGCTCAGAAAAATTCGTCTTCCTACCCAATAAATTCGGCCTTCCAAAAAAGAGACATTCTGAAATTCCAAGTCAACCCAAGTCAACCCAAGTCAAAGGTTGGTCAAATTGTCCTAATTAGAAAGTCAACGCCCAAAATAGAATTCTCCTCCTTCCCCTCACACGTGTGAGCTCAAACCTCCTTATTTCAAACCTGTACGAACCAATCCAATCAAGAGATAAAAGATGTGATGTCTCATGATGATGCTCCAAAGTGATGTGACATTAGGTCTATTTATACATGTCTCAAGGGGTCGAATTAGCTTGCCCAGGACGACTTGTACTTTTGTGCACGTGAGTTTCATCTAAAAAATTATGTTTTTTCTTGACCAAATTAAATTTTTCCAAGGGCTAATAGGGGCTTCTCTGGATGAGGAAGGCTCTACAATGGAGTGAATTTCTCCCTCAGCTGCCAAATTAACACTCCCTCTCAGAGAGGGATAAATTTCTGACTACATCATAAGCCCCATCTCAAATGTCTCGTCATCGTCATCAAGTCATATCTCGTCTCTGCTCATTTCTACTCATCTGCTAAACATTCTTGAATCTAAAGAAGAAGAATCATCATAGGGGAGCTCCAAATACCACCCTATATCCAATGACAATAGGCGAGATACAAATTGCTAGGCAAGGATCACAAACACCATGTTGTCTGACGATAATAGGCGAGATACTATTGGCCATGAGAGGTAAGGATCACATCCATCCTATCGTCTAATGACAATGGGCAAGATACAACTTACCATGAGAGGTAAGGATCACATCTATCCCATTATCTGTCGATCCTCCCACCTTGACCCTCAAGAGTTAAGTGATAGAACACCTGCTTCCCATCACTTGGGCGAGATACCACTTGCCATGAGAGGCAAGGATCACAACCATCTCAAGTATCCTCACCCATTGGCCAAATGGGTGGCAATCCCAACAAGCCTAACTTGTGGGTAGGACGCATACTGGGGTATACTCTGACAATTCTATAGTGACAATACACGAGATACTACATATCGCAAAGGATAAGGATCACAACCATCCTATTGTCTCGAGATCCCTCAACCCCAAGAGCTCTTCGGCTCCATTCCCACCTCAGGAGCTCAAACAGGGGGAAGAGCATAGCTCAGTGTCCTCAATCAGTCAGGACCCTTTCCCGAGAATGTCACATCCATTAGTCTAAGTTGCTCTGTAAAGACCAAGAACTTCCCTTTCGGCAAAGCCTTGATGAGAATATTTGCTATCTGCGCATTAATCGAATTGTGATGGAGTCGTACGACTCCTCTCTGCACCATGTCTCGAATATAGTGATATCTGATCTCAATATTGCTTGGACTTGTCGAGAAATACAAAATTCTTTTCCAGAGGGATTCCACTCTTGTTGTCACAATATATAACTGTCGTATCCAAAACCTACTCAAACAACTCTCCAAAGAGCTTCCTCAACCATACTGCCTCGTAGGTAGCCATGCTAGCAGCGATGTATTATGTGTCAGCCCTGCTTAAAGAAACAAACATTTTCTTCCTTCTCATCCAAGATATCATGGCAGAACCCAAACTAAAGCAATACCCTAGTGTTCTCTTCCTACCAATAACATTTCCGACCCAGTCAACATCCGTGTATCCATGTAGCCTCACATCTCTGGCAATATATCTCAATCCAAGATTAATTGTTCCATGTAAGTATCCCTTTAGAAATCATTCTAGTTTCTTCTTGAGTACACTTACCAACCAGCTCATCAAATGACGAGAACTTGTCATTGGTGCTTATAGTAGTAATGAATGTTTCCCAAATTGGAGGAAGACCTTGAACTGCAACAAGTACCAACTCTCTATCAGACATAGATTCTCCAGCAGACAACAAATGATCTTGGAGTTGTGACAATCTCATGAAGTATGATTGCACAGTGTCTCCCTTTTTCATTTTGATGTCCTTGATTTGATTTTTCAAGGAGGATATGATTCAAATTGTTGACTTCATACATTCCAACCAACTTATCATACATATCCTTGGACTTCTTCAATTTTGAATCAATGATCTTTCAAAGAATCAATGGTAATCTTCTTAGCTTTGAGCTCACCTCTCTTGTACTTGGCCTTGATAACAGTAGAAGCATTCTTCGAAGGCTCAAGTACTTTTCCTTCCACATATTACAAGACATCGTTCTCATCCAAGGTCACTTCCAATCTGATCTTCCAAGCATCAAAATTTGATGAGTCATCCAAATTCTCTCCCTCCTTGAAGTATGAGGTAGACATCTTCACCAAGTAGCTTCTTCCAATTAGATTCCTTCAAAGGTGATTTCTTTTGACTCTTGTCTCATTGGGCTTGTCTTCACCTCAACTCTGATACCATGTTAATTTTCTAGTGTTCTATGCTTAGCACAATCACTTGTAACAATTCTTCTTCAATTAGCAATCACTTTATCCAATAAATTCAACATTCAATGACACTAGGCAATTGTAGATAGAATAGCAATCCAAATGCACAACAAAAGATAGCCAAAGCAATAACAAGAGAGACACAAGATTTGGTCAAAGACCAGGGAAAAACCCTAGAAGGGGGAAAAGCCTTTCAAAATTCTTCTTCTATTAGATTGTCATCAAATGTTCAACAGAGAGATACAATGTTCCAATTTATTAACAATGAGTCAAAATCAAACCTTTAACTATCCAAAAAATCAAATAACCAATATCCAATCAAAGACGAGCACAAAAGTCAAATCTGATCCAAAGTCAAAGTCAGTAATTCTGGTCAAAGTCAACAACAATCAAAGATGCCCTAACTAGTCCAAAAGTCAATGGTCAAAGCTGCTAAAAAAGGTTTAGTCAACCTGCTAATAAATGCAGCCTTCCTCGCTAGTCAAAATTTAGTCAAAATAGTCAAAAATATGCCCATACAAATACAGTCAAAGTCAACTTTTGACCTGTGAAAACCCTAGGT
Source organism: Pinus tabuliformis (assembly GCA_031772625.1). Classification (NCBI taxonomy): domain Eukaryota; kingdom Viridiplantae; phylum Streptophyta; class Pinopsida; order Pinales; family Pinaceae; genus Pinus; species Pinus tabuliformis. The sequence goes on from CM062816.1 coordinate 1,518,384,086, forward strand.
GCAAGAATGCGGTCAAAGATGGTCAAACTGATAAAAAAATTGTCCTCCTGTCTAATGAATTCAGCAATCTAAAACAGAGACAAATTCTGAAATTCCAAGTCAAAGGCTGGTCAAATTGTCCCAAACAGAAAGTCAACACACAAAACATAATTCTCCTCCTCTTCGCACGTGTGAGCTCGAACCTCCTTATTTTAGACCTTACGAACCAATCTAATCAAGAGAGAGAAGATGTGATGTGTGATGATGCTCCAAAGTGATGTGACACTAGGTCTATTTATGTCTCAAGGGGTCGAATTGGGTTGCCTACGCCGACTTGTACTTTTGTGCACATGTGGGTTTCACCTTAAAAATTATGTTTTTTCTTGACCAAATTAAATTCTTCCAAGGGCTAGTAGCAACTTCTTTGGCTGAGGAAGGCTCTCCAATGGAGGGAATTTCTCCTTGCGCTGCCAAATTAACAAAACAATTTTTCTTTTTATCATAGAGTTTCTCATACCACTTCGTATGTGACATCATCAAACAATCAAGCAAAATCTTCAATGTGTATGATATTCCAATGTCCTCTATAGCATTTTATAAGAGAACTTGCTCCACCTACTAACTCTTAATAGGTAGAAAATCTTCAAGTGCATCACTAAACTCTGAGTAGTGCAAGCTAGGTCCTTCTGTTGAATTTTGTAGCTATGGTCGGTCTTCATAATGTTCATTTGTATTTGTAATATCGAAATATAAATTATTTGTAAAAGGAAAAAGTATTTGAGGCATGTTCTTCATGCTTGCAAGAAAAGAAAAGAATTATTATTTTTATATTCAAAAGAAAATTTTATAAGGCATCTTCTTCATGACCTTATCAAGAGCGAGAAAATGAAAATTTGAATTTGTATTCTAGACACCACAAGATGCCCAAGTCGGCCTCCCAGTGATGAAGTCAGCCTTGCCCAAAAGGCACCTATTCAAACCCTTCCAATGTGCATATATATAGAGACCACTTGTCTCCACTCCAAGCACAATACGCATCTCACCTTCAAGTATAGTTCTGATTTGATATAGCGAAGGAGGACGAAGAAAGAAAGGTCAAGTTGAAGAGAAAGAAAAAGTCGAAGTCTAGAAGTAGTCTCCTCGCACGTGTGATATTGCAGGTCCGAACTTCTGGTCTCAAGTCCAAACTTTCTGAGTGAAAGAGAGGCCGAAATTCGACCCTAGTGTAGACCTAGTGCGAGCTTGTGAAGAAGGCATCTTGAAGTGATTTGGTGAAGTTTTGACTTTGGCATCTTGAGGCATCTTGTGGTTGTTATTTGCTGGTTAGTTTGAATTTGATGTGTCTCTTGTTGCATTGATTCTCTAAGGAAAAGAATGGTTGGGTTTTTCCCCCTTAGTGGGTTTTCTCAAGGTAAAATCTCCTCGTCTCTTAGTGCATTGTGATCTCTATTGCTCTATTGTCTCTATCGTTGAATTTCTAAATGTATAATTGCTTAAGAGAAAAATAATAATCTACATCATTGGAAGTAATTATCAAGTTTCATAAATAAGTACAAGTATCTATTTTACTGGAAAAATCAACATGGACTCAGAGCTTTGGTGAGGGAAAGAGCATAGATATCACTCTTGAGCAAATCCTATCTTGAGATCACTTTGAAGAAACCTTAGATCGACAGTCAAGTTGCATCCATGGCTTCTACTATGAAATCGGAGAACAAGTTAGAAGGGGCTACTAACTTTAGAGTTTGGAAGACAAGAATTGACCTAATTCTCACAAGGAAAGATCTTTTGGAAATTGTGCAAGGCAAAGTCACTGAACCTACAAATGAAACAAGAAAGAAGAAGTACAAGAAAGACGATACCACCACCATGAGCATCATTGTGGACTCCGTCAAGGATCATCTAATCCAATACATCTCAAAAGCTAAGAAGTTCAAAGAGGATGTATGATGACCTAAATGATTTGTATACCATCAACAACATTGGCCAAGTCATGAGTTTAAGAAATGAGCTTCGTGATATCAGAATGCCAAAGAATGATACCATGGCTTCGTACTTTATGAGGATTCCTCAACTGAGAGATCAACTACAAGCTAATGATGAAATTGTCTCTAGCAAAGAACTTGTGACCTCAGCACTAAATGGACTACCACTATCATGGGATTTGTTTGTAGCAAGTATAGCAGTTGAAAGGAAGCTCCAAGTTTGGAAGAATTATGGGCAACTTGTTCTCAAGAAGAGTCAAGACTCATGTCTAGAGGAAGAAATCCAAGATCTCAAGAAGAAGAAGATTCTCAAGCATATGCAGCTCGCTCCAAGAAAGTTGGAGGAAGAAAGAAGTTTAGATTTCAAAAGAAGAGGGATTTTGATAGAAGACCTAATCCTCAAAGGAAGAGAGACATGTCAAAGATTCAATGTTTTTGTTGCAATAAAATTGGTCACTTTAAAGATTAATGTCCAAAAAAATTCAATGATAAGAAGAAAAGAGGGAAGCAACATGCTACAACGGCAAAATTTGATAAACTTTCCAAGAGACCCAAAGTTGAAGGAGATAAATACTACTTCTACTATTATGCACTTGCAAGATCTCTTGCAGATGAAAACAACATATGGCTGATAGACAATGGAGCTTCAAGACATATGACAACGGATCGTGATCATCTTACAAGTTTCATGGAAAAGAGATTGACTCAAAAGGTGGAAATTATAAACAACAACAACTATGCAGTCAAAGGAATTGGGACAACATCTATTGAACAGGAAGCTCGTGAAAGCATTCACTTGAGCAACATACAATATGTATCAGGCTTGAAGAAGAATTTGATTTCAATTTCATGTTTAGAAGATAGAGGAGATAGAGTAGCCTTCATTGATGGGAAAGTCCTTGTGTGGGCCCAAGACTCTAGTATAAGCTCTGCTAGGGTTAGTGGGATTCGTGAAGGAAGATTGTATAAACTCCCAGGGCAACATTTCCAAGCTTTAGTGCGTAATGATGTTAATACTTCTGAGCTATGGCATAGGAGATATGCTCATCTTCATTATAGAATCTTGCTAGCTTTGAAGCAAATTGTTTCAAGTGTACCAAATTTGCAGATAGATCATAAAGGTGCAAGGGATATGCTCTTGGAAAGTATGTCAAGAAACACTTTCCAAGCAGTGAACATAGGTCCAAATAGATCTTGGATATAGTCTGCTCTGATGTGTGGGGTCTTATGTTGATGAAATCTCTTGGAAGTGCTCTTTACTATGTATCCTTTATCGATGTCTTCTCTTGCAAGATGTTGATCTATCTTATGAGGTCAAAAGATGAAGTTTTCACAAAGTTCCAAGAATTCAAAGCTTAAGTGGAAAACTAGATGAGGAAGAAGATCAAGACTTTGAGATCAGATAATGGAGGAGAATACACCTCCAAGGAACTCATTGCCTTTTGTAAGGAAGTTGGGATTAAGAGGGGGTTGATAGTTCCCAATAATCCTCAACAGAATGGAGTGGCTGAAAGAAAGAACAAATATATTGAAGAATCTATGAAGGCAATGCTACATGATCAAGATGTTCCAATGTTCTTGTGGGGAGAAGCAACCGAGACAGTCGTCTACATTCTAAATAGAAGTCCTCGTCGACCTCTAGAAGACAAGACTCTTGAAGAAGCATTCACCAGTCAGAAACCACAAGTTGAGCATCTAAGAATCTTTGGTTGTCCAGTGTTCATACATGTACCCAAGGATAAGAGAAATAAGTTAGAGCCATCCTGAAAGAAGGGAATATTTGTTGGGTATAGTGAGACATTGTTAATTTTAGATAATAACGGTATGTTCTATGCTTGCAACAATTACTTCAATGTCCTTTAGTTAACCCAATGACAATTTCCAATAGAAAACACATTAACCATCGCATTAACAGTACCTGTAGATAGAACATGAATAATAAAAGCAGAAGTAAAGCCAATACAAGAGAACACCAGAATTTGGTGAATGCTAGGGAAAAACCCCAAGATGGGGAAACCCTTGATCAATTCTTCTTATTATAAATATCAAATGTTCAACAGAGAGAGAGAGAGAGTATAATAAAGTCAAAATTGACTTGTCAATTGATGATCAAAACAACCTTATCAAATTTGTAATTTTTCCCTCAGTCACCAACATTCAAACAACAGTAAGGTGTGCCCTAACCAGTCAATGGTCAAGGTCAAAACAGTGCTTAGCAACTTGGTCAAGGGAGAGAGGAACTCCGCCTCTCTTGCTAGTCAAATTCAGCCCAAAACAATCAACAAATCTGCAATCAAAGTTGGTCAACCTAAAGTCCACCCTGCAGTCAATGTAGGTCAAAGTGCCCAAAAAGTGTTGATTTCTATGCCAATTATGGCAGCCTACCCAAACAAAAAGATTCCTCCAAAAATCACAAGTCAAAACAGGTCAAAAACACCTTGGTCAATACTGGTCAAAGTTGCATATAGGTTCAAATTTTTGGCCTTGTAATTTTTGTCCTCCTTTTTGCCACACGTGTGAGAAAATCAACTGCCTAATAGGTGTACGAACCAATCGGATGAAAAGAGAGAAGAATGTGTTGTGTGGTGATGATGCCAAAGGAGGGTGGAGGGCTCTCTTATTTTTACAAGTCATTGAGGGTAAAAAGACATGTCGCTTGGGCTTCATGAGCCTCGATGATGGTGTGGCCGACCTTGACAATTTACGTGTGTGGGCTTGACCTCAAAAACATATTTCTCCTTGTCCAAATTTAGTGATATTTAGGTCAATTTTGGTCCTCTCGAAAAGAGGAATTCAATGCAATAATTATCTCCATCAAATGAGTTGTCCAAAGTGGAATTTGGCCCTAGTTGCCATTTTTAACACTCCCTCTCAACTAGGGAGAATTCCACCTGCCAATTCCTGACTACCGATCATCATACCATCATGTCTCTGCATTTTGTCTCAACTCTACTGAACACTGGTATAGATAATGAAAAAGAATAAATCGAGAGTGAGTCACAAGACCTTGCCACTCTCCACTTACTAAAGTCGGTCCACATAAGCAAGGGTAGAACCCCAATCAAACTTGATCCTAAATGACAAGTTGTTGAACATCATGCATCTTAGGCATAGGAAGTACGACAGTACACGATGCATCCATCTGTAGTGTTATTGTCCCTATCCTCGTTTCCCAACTCATTGGCCAGATGAGAGGTACTTCCCAAGAGTCCCAGACTACAAGGGTAGGATGTATGTTGGGGCATCCGCAGGAGAAGGTGAACCACTCATCCTGCACATATGCCATAGGAGAAGGTGAACCATTCATTCTGCTCATATGCCATAGGAGAAGGTGAAGTTTGAATAACTCATTCTATGCATATACCATCAGCAATAGGGGAAGGTAAACCACTCACCCTATGCTCTCATATACCATCATGGGGTATCACAGGGGAAGGTGAACCACTCACCCTATGCTCTCATATATCATCATGGGGTATTAGAGGGGAAGGTGAACCACTTACCCTGTACACAACGTACCTATAGGGGAAGGTGAACCACTCACCCTCTGGTCATACATAGCTCCAAGAAGTACCCCACGTCCCAAGGAGGTCCCAGAGTTCAATGTCATGTTAGTTTTTGGTAGCATCGGATGTGCTATAGCCTTGAAAATTGGTGGAGAGGCTAAGGCACATGAGTTCTAAAGAACCCATAATCCTTTTGGTGAAATTCCACCTAGATTGTATTCTATTAAAATAATTAATATTTTTAATGTGGTTTGTCTAAACTTAGGAAAATTAAAATATTAATGGGTATTAATCAAAATTTGGGTGAGAATGATCTAAAAGGTGGATCAAGTCATGTTTGAATCTTAGCCATTGATTAGAGACTTAATCTTGGTCGTTGAAGCCTCAACGAGAAAAGTATAAGGAGGAGGCTTGGGGTTCATTTTGAAATACACAGAGAGTTGATCAGTCAGTTCGATTTTCCTAGGGCAGGGTTTGCTAAGGAATTCGACATAGTGATCAAGCAGTGAGGATCAAAGGCAGTACTGGAAGGAAGTGATTTCTAGTTCCATTGAATATACGTCAGAGAAGACAATGAAGGATAATAGAGGCAGCGCCTAAGCCAAGGAGGGGCAGTTCAACAACTGGAGGAGATTGATGCAAAGGGAAAGCACAGACACTGGAGGAGGTTGACGCAGAAGTGTTGGGGGATAAGTAGAGATCAGTACCAGGAATTATTGTAGGTGATTGGCAAGAGAAATCTCGATTTCTCAAAAGCAGATGCAACATCAACCTAGGTTGACGCAGTCGGAGGGAGGCTGCGTAGGCTCACGTAGAGACTGCGCAGTGGGTCATCCAGGAGCTGGGGACAAGATAAAATCTCCAAAATCAGTGGGAGAGAATTCTCAGTTATCTTCTCTGAGTGGATTGCCATTTTCTCTAGGGCATCCAAATTGTATTCAGATATTTACTGCCAATAATAGAAACCCTCAGATCTGCTGCACCAATTTCCCACATTGGGTTTTTCCAGGGATGATTGTTCAAAAACAAGTGTGTCAATATGATTGTTCATATGTTGACGTTTCTCTTTCCTTTTAATTTTCAATTCTTAATTTGTGAACTCCGCAGCTGAAGTTATTTTGAATTTATTTTGATGTTTACTGAAGCATTGGTGAATAACTTATTATAAATAAGTAGGAGAAATAAATCAATTACTACAGCAAAATTTTCACATGGTATCAGAGCAAGGTCCAAGCAAGATGGAAGCAAAGAAAAAGAGGATGGAGAACAATAGAGATCATAATATTTCCAAATTAGCTTCCAGGCTGGAAGAGGAATTTGCTTGCTAATCGAGTTCTGCATCAGCCGAGGATTGGTACATTGATAGCGGGGATTTATCTCACATGACTAGAGAACGGGAATATTTATCGAGCTATCAGGAGGAACAAATGAACTTCCAAATCACAATGGGTAACAGGACAAAATGCACCCCAGTAGGAAAGGGAACCGTTACATTCCAGACAACAACAGGAGATAATCTTCGGGCCACGAACGTACTACATGTACCAGGTATGGGAATGAATTTGATTTCTGTATCTCAATTACAAGATAAGGGATATGATGTGTACTTCATCGGTAATAGAGTATATGTCAAGCATCCTAAGTGGAAAAAGAGGGCCCAGATTGGAACTCGAAGCAACAGGTTATACAAGTTGCAACTCGAGTCTCCTATGGCACTGAGAAGCAGTAATGTCAGTGGAGAAAAAGAATTAAATGAACTATGGCATAGAAGGATGGGACATTTACATCATGGGGCATTAAGAATGCTCAAGGAAACTGTTACGAGGGTTCCAGTGCTTACTACCAAGCATGATGATACATGCAAACGATGTGTATTAGGCAAGTACGCCAAATCAGCTTATTCCAAAAGTAACAATAGAGCTAAAGAGTGTATTAGGCTTAATACACTTAGACATTTGCGGTCCAATGTCTACAAGAGCCATCAGTGGTGCTAAGTATCTTGTCAACTTCATAGATGACCATTGCAGGAAAACTTGGATTTATTTTTTGAGAACCAAGGATGTGATTTTTGATCAGTTTAAGGAGTTTAAGGCTCTAGTGGAAAACCTGATAGGAAGGAAGATCAAGATATTGCGCTCAGACAATGGTGGAGAATACATGGATAAGGACTTCACAGATTTCTGCGCAAGAGAAGGGATCCTAAAAGAATGGATGACACCTTATAATCCAGAGCAGAATGGAGTCGCAGAAAGGAAGAATAGAACTATTGTTGGAGCAGCAAAGGTGATGTTATATGATCAGAATCTACCCAAGTTTTTATGGGCAGAAGCATGTAGCACGGCTATATACATTCAAATCAAGACTCCTCACAGGGCTTTAGGAAAGAAGATGCCAAAGGGTGTTTTCACGGAAAAGAAGCCAAAAGTAAGTCAACTCAGGATATTTGGAAGTGTGGCTTATTGCCATATTCCAGAAGAGAAGCGGAGCAAGTTAGAGCAGACTCTCGAAGTTGGGTATCTCATGGGTTATAGTGAGACTTCAAAGGCGTATCGAATCTACATTTCGAGCAGTAGGAAAATTGTAGTAAGGCGGGATGCAAAGTTCATGGAAGATAGAGCTTTTAGGAAATCTCAAGAGATGTCGTTTGAAGAACAGGCGAAAGATGCTCCTCTAGTCTAGCAACAGGATCAGATCTGACAGGAAGACAGGGATCTGGTTCAAGCACGGTAACCAGTACTAGCATCTCCTCAAGAGAAGAGGAGTCAAGAGTGTCACAACAAGTACAACAGGAGGAAGAGTAACAGATGGAACCTCCCACCACCAGTGGAAGCACTAGCCGAGAAGTACAACAGACTCTGAGGGACACAAAGGATTTCGTTGGAGCTACTAGAGCCGAGAAAAGGCAGCGTAGACAACCTGATAGGTACCAAACATTGGTAGCTCAAGTCGAAGGACCCTCTAGCTTTCGAGAAGCCATACTGCACTAGGTAAAGGTGGATGCCATGGTAGAAGAGTACAGTTCCATCATGACAAATGATGTCTAGGAAATTGTACCAAGACCAAAGAACAGATCAATTGTGGGTTCAAGATGGATCTACAAGATCAAGTATGTTGCAGATGGCAGCGTAGACAAGTACAAGGCTAGGTTCGTCGCAAAAGGATATGCTCAAAAGGAAGGAATAGACTATGAGGATACCTTTGCCCCAATAGCTCGATATACCTCTATCAAATCCATTATATCCCTTGCAACACAGATGGAATGGGAGATTCACCAAATGGATGTCAAGGCAATGTTCTTGAATGGGGTGATAGAAGAAGAGGTAAATATCAAACAGCGAGAAAGTTTCGAAACACATGAAAAGAGAACTCATGTGTGTAGGTTGAAGAAAGCCTTGTATGGGTTGAAACAAGCACCCAGAGCTTGGTATGGTCGAATTGACAACTACTTACAGCAGTTGGGATTCATCAAGAGCGATGTCGATCCCAATCTTTATTATCTGTTGGTAGAAGGTGAGTCGTTAATTCTGGTATTGTATGTGGATGATCTATTTTTGACAGGATCATCCAGACTCATAAAGGATTGCAAGAAGAATATGGAAACAGAATTTGACATGAAGGATTTGGGGCTAATGCACTATTTTCTGGGATTGGAAGTTTGGCAGTAGGATGGTGAGATCTTCCTTGGCCAAGGTAGATATGCATTAGAAATTCTGAAAAGATTCAGAATGCAAGATTGTTGACCTATGGCTACGCCTATGATTACCAATTGGAAAAAAATAGATGCTTCTGGAGACAAGGAAGTGGACCCCACCTTATACAAACAACTCATTGGGTCGCTTATGTATCTGGTCAACACTAGGCCAGACATATGTTATGTTGTCAACACCCTTAGTTAGTTCATGGTGGAACCAAAAAGGGTGCACTAGGCAGCAGAAAAGCACATTCTCAGGTATGTGCGGGGAGCAGTCAATTTTGGATTAAGATACACCAAGGGCGATGATGTCGAATTAAGTGGATTCATTGATGCAGATTGGGCAAGAAGTTCAATAGACAGGAAAAGTACCACTGGATATTACTTCAATATTGGATCTGGGATGACCTCCTGGTGCAGTAAGAAGCAGAAGTCTGTAGCACTAAGCTCTGTTGAAGCTGAGTATATGGTAGCTAGCAAAGCAACATCTGAAGCTATATGGCTCAGGAAACTGCTTGTAAATCTATTCAGGAAAAGGATGGAAGCAACAAAGATCTTCTGTGATAATCAGAGTTGTACCAAGCTCTCTGAAAATCTAGTGTTTCATGATTGCTCCAAACACATTGATATTCGGTGTCACTTTATCAGAGACTGTGTTCAGCGTGGGGTAGTACAATTGGAGTATACTCCCACAGGAAATCAGGTAGAAGATGTACTCACCAAGGCTCTAGGAAGAACAAAGTTTGTTCAATTTCGAGAACATATGGGTATGTTGGAAAATCCGTTTCAATAGCGTGATGCAACATTTGAGAGGGAGTTGTACTACAGATGCGGCAGTGGCAGTGGCAGCATCATGGGTCTAGCAGTACAATAGCAGCTCCAGTGCAGTGTTGGTGGCAGCAACAGTGCAGAAAGGAGGTGCTTCAGAAGCAAAGTAGCATGCAGTTGGACATTGTTGCTAGAGCACTTTCCTCGCTAAGAGGGAGTGTTAGTTTTTGGTAGCATCGGATGTGCTCTAGCCTTGAAAATTGGTGGAGAGGCTAAGCCATGAGTTCTAAAGAACCCATAAACCGTTTGGTAAAATTCCACCTAGGTTGTATTTTATTAAAATAATTAATATTTATAATGGGGTTCCTAAGTCTAAACTTAGGAAAATTAACATATTAATGGGTATTAATCAAAATATGGGTGAGAATGATCTAGAAGGTGGATCAAGTCATGTTTTAATTTTAGCCGTTGATTAGAGACTTAATCTCAGCCGTTGAAGTCTCAACGAGAAAAGTATAAGAAGGAGGCTTGGGGTTCGCTTTGAAATACACAGAGAGTTGATCAATCAATTCAATTTTCCTAGGGCATGGTTTGCTAAGGAATTTGAACCAGTGATCAAACAGTGAGGATCAGAGGCAGTACTGGAAGGAAGTGATTTCTAGTTCTAGTGAATATATGTCAGAGAAGACAGTGAAGGATAATAGAGCCAGCGCTGAGCCAAGGAGGGACAACGCAGCAGCTGGAGGAGATTGACGCAGAGGGACAACGCAGAAACTGGAGGAGGTTGACGCAAAAGTGTTGGGGGATAAGCAGAGATCAATGCCAGGAATCATTGTGGGTGATTGGCAGGAGAAATCTCGATTTCTCAGCAGCAGAAGCCCAGGTTGACACAGTCAAAGGGAGCCTCCACGCAGAATTCGCGCAGTCGCTGAGTAGGCTCACACAAAGACTGCACAGTGGGTCATCTAGGCGCTGCGGACAAGATAAAATCTCCAGAATCAGTGTGAGAGAATTCTCAGTTATCTTCTCTGAGTGGATTTCCATTTTCTCTGGGGCATCCAAATTGTATTCAGATATTTACTGCCAATAATAGAAACCCTCAAATCTGTTGCACCAGTTTTCCCACATTGGGTTTTTTCGGGGACGATTGTCCAAAAACAAGTGTTTCAATGTGATTGTTCATATGCTGATGTTTCTCTTGACTTTTAATTTTTAGTTCTTAATTTGTGAAGTCTGCAGCTGAATTTATTTTGATGTTTACTGAAGCATTAGTGAATAACTTATTGTAAATAAGTAGGAGAAATAAATCAATTACTGCAGAAAAATTTTCACATGTCCAATTCAAGCGAGACCCTCATGTCCTTCCACGACAACAAGTCTCTCTCAAAAGGTTAAGAACTTGACCTTCCACAAGGGATTTGTGAGGATGTCAACAACCCGTTGATCAGTCCTAGTGTGTTGGAGCCTTATTGCTTATCATTGTACCATATCCCGAATAAAGTTGTACCTGATATCAATGTGCTTGGAGTGGTTGCGGAACACAAGATTCTCTGAAAGGCGAATGCCACTTTGGTTATTGCAATAGATAATGGTGGTATCCAACAGGTGCTCAAATAGCTCACTGAAGAGCTTCCTCAACCAAACAGCTTCATAACAAGCCATACTAGTTGCAATCAGTGTTGCAAGAAACATCCCCCCGCCGATCAAAACCCCGATCCGCGATCCATAGGGATGCGTGGAGGAAGCATCGTACGAAGCGCATTTCAGAAAAGCCGAAACGCGTTTCGGGCTAATAAACGCGCTTCCTGGAAATTTCGGAAGTGTGTGACCGAAACGCGTTTCGGTTTTTCCGAAACACGCTTCGTACGGTGCTTCGGCCATACGAAGCGTACAGATCGCGAGCGATTCCTTACAGCTTCCTCTGTTTCCGCCATGCAACAAAAAAAGCATTGTTTTTTTAATTCTTTTTTTATTTTTGCCATTTTTCCTTGTTGGGTGTGGCTCCATCTTGAGTTAGGGTGAGGAACGAAGGGATTTAACCCCCCATTCATCTCTCATTTTCTCACTTTGAGTTTATGAGAGCTTGGAGAAGAGAAGAGAGGAGCAGAGAAGAGAAGAGAAGAGAGGAGAGCTTGGAGGAGTGAAGTAGGAGGAGTTAGGAGAAGGAGGAGGAGCTTGGAGGACTTCCATCTACAAGAGCTAAAGAGGTAAGTGCAAACCCCAAACTCCCTTATTTTTTTGACATTTTTTTTTGTATTTTTATCCTCCCTCTCCTACTCTTTCCCATTCTTTCTACTTGCTCATTTAATTGCAGGTTGTCCACCACTTATATCCATATTCTAAGATGGTATTCTTTTGGCTTCTATGTATCATTCCACTTTTGGTTTTAATGATGGCAAGGGGGAGTAGGAATAGAAGGGAAGAAGCACAAGAGGATAGTGGCCCCAATATGAGTGACCCAATGTATGATGAGGAGGAAGGGTTTGAAAAAAAGGGTGTTGTGGGGATACAAATTTGCCCAAACACTTCAGCTAAACAAAGAAGAAAATACATCAAAATAGAGGAGGTTACACAAGAAAAAAGCAAGAAACAAAAAACTCATTCTGAATCAAGTGCAACCTCTAGATTTGGTAGCTCATCTCCTCATGGTACTTCTGGAAGCTTTGGAGGTAAAAGAACAATAGGTAATTTCCTTAATGTTGCTGGGAGGGATAATGTGAATGGAAAGATAGTCTGATTTCTTTATGCTTGTGGTGTACCATTCAATGTGCTTCGCTCTCCCTCTTGGCATGAAATGGTAAAGGCCATCAATGAAGCCCCAAACGGATACAAGTCCCCCAACTATGAGAAAGCTAGAACAGTGTTATTAGAAAGAGAAAAAAAAAGGTTCAAAGAGCTTTGACACGTTTTACAAATGAGTGGGTAGATTGTGGGGTATCCATTGTATCAGATGTGTGGACAAATATTAGAAACCAACATTTGATAAATGTTCTTGGTGTTTCTGCTAGTGGTGCAATATTTATTACATGTCATGACAGCTTCTCCATCAGTGCATCTTCCCAAAACATTGCAAATCTCCTATTGTAATCAATCAAAGATGTTGGTCCGAATAATATGGTTCAAGTGATCACAGATAATGCAGCAAATTGTAAGGCAACAGGAAAAATTATTGTGTACTCATCAACACATCTTTTGGTCTGGGTGCCTGGTTCACACATTGAACCATTTGATGCATGATATTGTGAAGCGTAAAGAATGTGGGTGGATTAATGAGCTTTACAGGAGAGGGAAGCAACTCATTAAATTCATCATAGGGCATACAAGGGTAAACTACTTCTATGGCACTTACTCCAAGTTGTAGTTGCTTAAACTTGCAAAGACAAGATTTGCCAGTTATTACCTCACCTATAGGCAGCTAGTGAAGGTGAGACAAGCTTTAACTAATATGGTGTGTGCTGAAACATGGGATGAAATTAACACTGATAGAGATGGTGCTAATGCAGCCAAGGACACTATTCTTGACATGTACTTTTGGTCACAGGTTAAATATGTTTTGCAATTCACCAAACCAATTTATTACATGATCAAGTTTGGAGATTCAGATCGACCAATAATTGGGGAGGTGTATGAGCAAATGGATAGCATGTTGGGGCAGATTAAAGACATTGTTGAGCCTAGAGATATCACCTTGTACAATTATATTCGTGCAGAGGTGGAAAACCGATGGGAAATGCTAAATGTTCCATTGTATGCATTAGCATATGTTTTGACACCTAAATACTATCATCCATCATGGCTTTCAACACCAGCACCTGGGGGGGGAAGCAAGAGAAAACCAAACCAACATCAAGAGGTTCACAAAAAATATATGATTGCATTGAGTAAATTAGTCCCTGATGAGGAGGCTGCCATGGTACGGACATAGTTGAGCAACTATATGCTTAACACTAATCCATTTGGGAGCATGCATGCAATTAGAGATCGAGAGACTTTTTCTTCTCGAGTGGTGGAACATGCATGGAGTGGCTACTCCACTTCTGCAGACTTTGGCATTGCAGGTGCTATCATAGGTGGTAGACACTTCTTCTGTAGAGAGGTGTTGGAGCTCTTACTCTTTCATCCACAGTGTTCAAAGGAACAGGTTGAGTTTAGACCGGGCAAAGAGCTTGGTTTATGTTCATTACAACTTGCGATTGTTGTCCCATTACTGTGATGATGCAAATACTAATAAAGACCTTAAGATTTGGGACAGGAACCCAGAGGAGCCCAATTTGGAGGATGGAGTGTTGTGATTAGAGCAAATAGAGGATGCTCTTATCCAGGTATTTCCATTGTGGTATGAATTTTGCTTATAAATCATTTCTCTAATTCATGTTTTTTATTTTTTTTGTTAACTAGTGCTTTTTGTTTTTTGTACGAATTTTTTGAGCGATTCCAGGATGATGATGATCGTGCTGAGATGCCAACCCCATCTGGTCCCTTGGTTCCTAGGTTCCATGGTTCAACACCAACAACAGGGGGTTTGTCTTCATCAGTTTCAGTGCCACAACTTCCACAAGCACCATCTTCTTCATTGCCACCACGTGGAGGCCCGCCGCCACGTTCTCTTCATGGTGGAAGGAGGAGAGATTAGTAGATATATTCACAATTTACTAGTTTTGTCATAGATTAATCATTAGACTTGTAGGCTTGTGAATTTGAACCTTTTTGTCTTGGCGGTGACCAAGTGACCTATGTTGTAAACATTATGATTTGAATTTTGGACATGACAAATGTTGACACTTGCTCACTTGCTAGATAAATCATAATATGCTCTATGTTTTGTGTTTTATAATATGCTTAAAAATTTGATATATTTTTGTAATTGCTAGAATATAGATGGTTGATGATTGAATAATTAATCATTGATGTACATACTAGTAACCACAATGGAATCATGGATGCCATATCTATCTTGATTTATGCAAAAATATGCATGTTTTCATGTCTTCTACAACTAATTTGGTATTTGGGGTGTTTGTTTTGAATATAAATGCAAAAAAATATTATATATATATATATATATATATATATATATATATATATATAGTAGACGCTTCACTTCCTAGATTTTTGGAAAATGATGCTTCTGCGTCCCTGCTTCCAAAAATGTCCTAGTTTCGTCCCTGCTTCGTGCAACATTGGTTGCAATATATTTGGCCTCAACAGTGCTTAGAGCAATCGATTTCTGATTCCTGCTCATCCAAGAAATCGACGCAGATCCCAATGAGAAGCAACACCCTGACGTGCTCTTTCGATCCACCACACTTCCAACCCAAACAGCACCAAAATATCCATGTAGCCTCAAATTCCCGGCAGTGTATTTCAACCCATAGTTGATTGTGCCACAAAGATATCTCAAGAGATTCTTAGCAACAATCCAATGTATGTGATGAGGATAAACCATAAATTGACTCAAAGTATTTACAACGAAGGAAATGTTTAGTCAAGAGTTTACCAAGAACATCAAGGCCCCCACAAGTTGTCTATATTCAGAAGGGTTTGCCAATTCAGGCCCAACAACACTTCCACATAGCTTCTTGAAGTTGAGTTCCATCGGAGTAGACACAGACTTGCAATCCACCATCCCACATCTTTCCAGCAGCTTCACAATGTATTTTCCTTGAGAAAGGAAAATATCGCCTAGATTTTGTGAGACCTCAGGGCCTAGGAAATAATGCATCAATCCTAGGTCCTTCATCTCAAAATCGAAATTCAACTCCCTCTTGCATTGATAAATGAGAGGGTATGCACCAGTTAGAAAAAGATCATCAACATAAAGGACCAAAATAAGTGGCATGTCCTTTTCAACCCTAAAGTATAGGTTTGGATCAACATAGCTTCTAGTAAACCCCAACTTCACGAGATAATTGTCAATCCCCTCGTACCAAGCCCTAAGGGCTTGCTTCAACCCATAGAGTGCTTTCTTCAACTGGCAGACATGTGTCCTTCGATCTTGTACTTCAAACCCTTATGGTTGTTCCAGGTAGACTTCCTCCTTTAGTGAGCCATGCAAGAATGCAATTTTGACGTCCATTTGATGTAGGCTCTATTAGTTTTTGGTAGCATCGGATGTGCTCTAGCCATGAAAATTGGTGGACAAGCTAAGGCACATGAGTTCTTAAGAACCTAGAAACCATTTGGTGAAATCTCACCCGGATTGTATTTTATTAAAATAATTAATATTTTTAATGGGGTTCCTAAGTCTAAACTTAGGAAAATTAAAATATTAATGGGTATTAATCAAAATATGGGTGAGAATGATCTAGAAGGCGGATCAAGTCATGTCTTAATCTTAGTCATTGATTAGAGACTTAATCTCAGTCATTGAAGTCTCAAAGAAAAAAGTATAAGAAGGAGGCTTGGCGTTCATTTAGAAACACACACGGAGAGAACAAATTGATTTGGAGTTCGATTTCTGGGGTTAGGAAGCTGAGAAATTCGAACTAGGTGATCAGTCGCAGCAGAGGCACAGGGGTAATTTGGGAGTACTGACAGAGGGGCGGAGAGAAGCTACTGGAGGCAGCGCAACAGCTAAGAGGATTGGCATTGGGCCAATTTGCGCCCACGCAGAGCCAGAAGGGCCAACGCAGAAGTTAAAGCTTCCCTCCACGTAGAAATTCGGAATTGCAGAAACAGTCGGGAAAGCTAACGTTGTGGGAAGAGACTGCGCAGAGCTCATGCATAGCCTGTAAGGCTGACACAATGGGCAGAAAAGAGTGTAGAGTTGATGCAAAAGTAGCCGAGGTTAGCCTATTTTGCTGCCAGAATCTGCCGGGTGAAGTGAGGTAAAACTCACTTACTTTTTACGCCATTGTATTTTCTCTGTCACTAGTTTGTCAGGAGGGCAACCAACATTGTATTCAAAATCACTGCTTAATAATAGAAAACCCTCAGAGCTACTGCACCGGTTTTCCCACATTGCATTTTTTCGGGGACTATTTTGTCCAAAAATAAGTGTGTCCTATGTATCTTGTTCTTTGCTCAGTTTTTTGTTTCATGTAATCAAATTTAAAGTAGTGTAGGTTGCAGAAGTATTTACTTCAGTGTTATTCAGAAAACAACTTGATAATATATATTAAAATCAAGTAGGTGAAGTAAATTTGGTTTTGCTACAGTAGGGGTTCCTTGGACTAGGAATTTTCACATGGTATCAAAGCATTGATTTTTAAACAGGAAGAGTAGATCCAACGTTGAGCAAAAGAGGCCAAAAGCTGCACTTGGCAGCAATTCGAATCCCCTTGAAGGGATTGCGCAGTCCTTGCTGGGAAGTAGAGATTCTGAGGAAATCTCTCTCTGAGAGTGTTGATAGATAGGTACGATTTCCAGCTCATGAGTTTGCATAGGCAGAGGGAGTGACGCAGAGCCTCAACGCAGTGCTTGAAGAACATAGTTTCTACCAGGGCAAAAATCT
Source organism: Pinus tabuliformis (assembly GCA_031772625.1). Taxonomy (NCBI): domain Eukaryota; kingdom Viridiplantae; phylum Streptophyta; class Pinopsida; order Pinales; family Pinaceae; genus Pinus; species Pinus tabuliformis. The sequence continues at coordinate 1,518,401,468 of CM062816.1, forward strand.
GTTGGAAAAGAGCGAAGACACATAAAAGGGGAATTTTCTCCTCAGAGAACTTTTTGCCAAAAACTTCAAATTTCTCACTTGTTGGGTAGTTGAGCAGTGACTGGAGGAGTCAGTTCGACAACTGAGTGAGATGGCATCGCATGGGCTCGAAGATCAAGACAGGTTGGAAGGAGCTTCCAATTGTCATATGGAAGACCAAACTCTTAGTTGTTCTGGAAGAATACGATCTCGAAGCCTAAGTCAAGAGTGTTGCGGTTGTTCCCACTGACAATGATCAAAAGAAGAATTACAAGGCTGAGCAGGGGAAGGCGAAGAGGTTCATACTTGATGGAGTTCGAGATCATGTGGTCCCACACTTGCAGGGCAAGGAAATAGCCCGAGAGATGTGGGAAGTTTTGTCTTCACTGTATGAAGGCTCTCCCGAACAGCGGAAGATGTACCTAGAACAAAAGTTGCAGCGAACATTGACGCAGAAGGGAGAATGAGTTACTCCTATCTTCAATGTCTTCAAGACACCAGAGACCAGCTTGCTGCTGTGGGGTCTACTCCTCAGTCTACTGTGATGGTGAGCACGGCCCTGAATGGAGTCTCAGATGAATGGCAAGTCTTCGTCCAAAGTATATTGGGCAAGGAAAGACTACCTTCATGGGAGGAGATGTGGGTAACCCTTCAACAGGAAGAATTAAGGAGGGACCCAGTAAAGGTCAACCTCAATGGCAGCAGTGGGAGTGGCATGAAGACCAAGGAGGAGGAAGAGAACACAACTCTAGCATCAAAGGGACAACAAAAGTAGAAGCAGAAGGACATTTTGAAGGTGAAATGTTTCAGATGTGTCGAGATGGGCCACTTTGCATTCCAATGTCTTTTGAAGCAAAAGGACAAGGATGAGAAACATGATCCTAAGGTTGCTCCAACAAAAATTGACAAAGATGAGTTTTCCATAAGTGCCCACGCATCTCTAGGAGGGAAATGGGGCGATATTGAGTTGTAGTCGGGAGGACTACATGCGGGCAGGATCCTTGAGGAGTCCACCTCTTGGATCAATTCTTTGCTAAGGGAGCTTAAGATTCAGCAGTAGCGAGATGGAATTATTATTAAATGATGCAACATATTGTTTGGAGAGACTTTGCAGTAGCCTGAGACCAGAGACTGATCAGTGTAGAGAAAGGTTGGCAACAGTGCAGTTGACACAACAAAAGTTAGCAGCAGCACAGAAGATTCAGAGGGTCAGAGACTAGTAGCAGTCAAATTCCAACATTCATTGTATTATGCTGAACATAGTTAAGTTCAGTTAATTTTGAATGTTTTTCAGTTGCCTCTCTCAGCAACTGAGTTGCAATACGAATGCAGTGTTAGCAGTGGCAGTGCTAGCAACATAGCAGATGCAACAATTGAGAGGGAGTTGTAGTATAGATGCAGCAATGGGAGTGGCAGTGGCAGTGTCATGGGTAGCAGTACAGTTGCAGTAGTAGCACAGTGTTGGTGGCAACAACAGTGCGGAAAGGAGGTGCTTCAGAGATAGAGCAGCATGCAGTTGGACAATGTTGCTAGAGCACTTTCCTCGCTAAGAGGGGGTGTTAGTTTTTGGTAGCATCAGATGTGCTCTAACCATGAAAATTGGTGGAGAGGCTAAGGTGCATGAGTTCTAAAGAACCCGGACACTGTTTGGTGAAATTCCACCCAGATTGTATTTTATTAAAATAATTAATATTTTTAATGGGGTTCCTAAGTCTAAACTTAGGAAAATTAAAATATTGATGCGTATTAATCAAAATATGGGTGAGAATGATCTAGAAGGCAGATCAAGTCATGTTTTAATCTTAGCCATTGATTAGAGACTTAATCTCGGCCGCTGAAATCTAAATGAGAAAAGTATAAAGAGGAGGCTTGGGGTTCATTTAGAAACACACACAGAGAGAACAAATTGATCTGGAGTTCGATTTCTGGGGCTAGGAAGCTGAGAAATTCGAACTAGGTGATGATTTGCAACGGAGGGGCAGGGATAGTTCGGGAGTACTGACAGAGAGGCGAAGAGAAGCTACTAGAGTCAGCGCAGCAGCTAAGAGGACTGACATTGGGCCAATCTGGACCCACACAGGCCTGACGCAGAGCCAGAAGGGCCAACACAGAAGCTGAAGCTGCCCTCCACACAGAAAGTCAGAACTGTTAGGGAACTGCCGGAACAACTGGGAAAGCTGACGCAGTGGGAAGAAGAGACAGCAGAGAGCCAACACAGGGCCTATAGGGCTGACGCAAGGCCAACGCAGAAGTAGCCGAGGCTAGCCAGTTTTGCTGCTAGATTAGGCGGAATCTGTTGGGTGAAGTGAGGTAAAACTCACTCAGTTTTTCCACATTTGTATTTTCTCTGTCACTAGTTTGTCGGGAGGGCAACCAACATTGTATTCAGAATTACTGCTTAATAATAGAAAACCCTCAGAGCTATTGCACCGGTTTTCCCGCATTGGGTTTTTCTGAGGACTATTTTGTCCAAAAATAAGTGTGTCCTACGTATCTTGTTCTTTGCTCAGTTCTCTATTTCATGTAATCAAATTTAAAGTAGTGCAGGCTGTAGAAGTAATTTACTTTAGTGTTATTCAGAAAACAACTTGATAATATATATTAAAATCAAGTAGGTGAAGTAAATTTGGTTTTGCTACAGTAGGGATCCCTTGGACTAGGAATTTTCACAGGCTCCATCCTTGATTGGCAGCAAGAGCAATAATAGATCGGATAACGGTATATCGGGCAACCGGTGCAAATATGTCGTCATAGTCCACTCCTTTTGAGAGAAGCCATGAGCAACAAACCTGACCTTGTATTTTTCAGCACTTCCATCAACTCCATGTTTAATTTTGTAAAGCCATTTTGAGGTGACCATGGACTTGACCTTAGGTCTTGGCAACACGTCCTAGACATCATTCTTCATGATAGATTCTTATTCCTTATTCATCACATCCTTCCATACTTTGTGTTTTACGGCCTCTTTGAACGTGCATGGTTCAAGTTGAACAATAATACTCATGGCAGCCAAGTACCCTTGATAATTGTTTGGCTTCTTACTTTCGTGAAATGTCCCTCTTGGAGCAGTATGTTTTTCGACATCTTTGAGAGTATCCTTGAGCCATAGCGGTCTTTTCCTCGAGGTAGAGGGATCACCAGGAGGTGGTCAATAGGATCCATCAAACCATCAATATTGGGCATAGGCTCATCCATCGGAGTTTCATCTTGTTTTTCAGTAGCATCATCATCTTCTTTCATAGGGATTGGGAGATCTCTGGCTTTCCCAAGGGCAGTTTCTTCATCAAAGGTAAAATCATGGCTTACTTCCACATCTCTTTGACCAGATACATAGATTTTATATGCCTTTTAATTTTCGTTGTCGCTGATGAATATACCTTTCCTCCCAGAAGCTTCCAATTTATTTCTTTTCTCTTTAGGCACATGAAAGTATACCGAACAACCAAAGATTCTAAAATGAGAAACATCAAATTTCTTACCAGAGAAGACTTCCTCGAGTGCCTTGAAATCCAAAGCTTGATGCAGGCTCCTATTTTGAACATATACGACAGTGTTGGTAGCTTCGCCCCATAAGAACTGTGGTAGACATTGATCATAGATCATGGCACAGGTAGCTTCCATAATTGTTTGATTCTTCCTATCAGTAATGCCATTCTGCTCAAGAGTGTATGGAACAACTATCTCCCTCTTAATGCCAGCCTCTCTGCAAAAGTCATTGAATTCTTTGATTCATATTTGGTTCCATTGTCGGTCCTCAACGTCTTGATCTTCTTCCCTGTTTGATTTTCCACCAATGCCTTCAAAGAATTGAACCATTTGAACACTTCATTCTTCCTCTTCGCGAAATAGATCCATGTTTTGCGTGAGTAGTCATCCACAAAGATTTCATAATATGAGTATCCTCCTAATGACATTATCAATAAGATACCAAATAGGCCATAATGGACCAACTGCAGAATATCGGTAGTCTTGCTTTCGTTGGAAGGGAATGGTCATTTTGTATGTTTCCTAGCTGCACAACCCTGACAAGCTCCTTCATGATTCATGTTAATCTTGGGCATACCTGTGACCATCTTCCTTACCCTAAGTAAGGCTTTGTAATGTGAGTGAGCAAATCTCTGTTGCCATAATTCACATTGAAGAGAAGTATCACTCGCCAAAGCTCCCAAAGGACTTCCACCAACTTGATAGAGGCCATCAATGCTAAATCCAAGAGTAAATGCATCTTTAGGGTTTCTATGCCAAATACATACCTTTCCATGAATGAATGCTACCTTGAAGCCTTTATCTTCCATTGCAGAAATAAACACCAGGTTCTTCTTCAAATCAGGCACATACAACACTTCTCGTAGATGAATGGTTTGACCTTGATTCAAGTGAAGAGTGACAGTACCTATCCCTTTCACGACGTAGGTGGCACTATCTCCAAGTATGATATGTAGATTAGTTTTCTTTTCAACCAAATTTGAGAGAGCCTCCTTCTATCCATTGAAGTGCCCTGAGGCTCCACTAGCAATCAACAAATGATCCAAAGCATCCAGAGGAGAGGCAGTAGATAAAGCAAAAATAAGATAAAACTCATCTTGTTTTTCTACAACATCACTTTCATATTACCTGCTATTTTTTGTCCTTTTGGGAGGTCGACCATTTCCATTTTGAGCAGCGGGGGCATTCCTCTTTCCTTTGTTGTTGAACCTGTGGTTCCTTTGATTGCCATTGCCATTGCCTTTGAAATTGTTGTTGTTGTCATCACCCCTTGGAGGATTCTTCTTGTGAGGGCATTCTCTCGCATAGTGGTTGACCCTGTTGCAATTGTAGCACCTTCCTTTTCTTCTTTCTTTGAATCCCTTCTTAGATCCTTGACCCTGTCTCCTTGGACCAACGTTATTCTTCCTTTTTGCATGAGCAGAGAAGGAAATAGGTTCATTTCCATTGGAGGACCTACCTCTCTCCATCATCCTTGTCACCTCTTGAGTGCATCTAAGCCAATAACTCATCGAAACCATGTATCCTGTCATTGTTGAGAATAGTGGTAACAAATGCATCCCATGGTCTTGGAAGACCTCCAAGAGCAACAAAGTGAGCTCCTTGTAAGAAATAACTTCTCCAATAGATAGCAAGTCATTCTTGATTTGAGTTATTCTCATAAAGTAGGATTGGATGGACTTCTCTTTATTCATTTCGATATCCTTCAACTTGTTTCTGAGAAGGAGGATTTGATTTGCATTATTCACTTGGAACATCCCAACCAGCTTATCATATATTTCCTTAGAAGTTCCCAAATCAGAAATATAGGCAACCAAATGCTTTTGAACAGAGTTAATCAAAATTTTCTTTGCTTTGACCTCACCTTTTCTATACTTCGTCTTAGTAGTAGTCAATGCATTCGAAGGAGGGTCCACAACTTTTCCATACACATAGTCCAATACTTCATGCTTCTCCAAAGTCAGGTCCAAGGTCATTTTCCATGCATGATAGTTAGATTTGTCATTGAGCTTCTCCTCGGTTTTGAAGTAAGTTGTAGAGGCCATGGAGACTTGTCCAATGATCATTGTCCAACAAATCTCTTAGTGATTGTTTCTCACTCTTGCTTGGGCTTTGTCTTCACCTGGGCTCTAATATTATGTTAATCTTAGATAACAATGATCTGTTCTATGCTTGCAATAATTACTTCAATGTCCTTTAGTTAGCCCAATGACAATTTCAAATTTAATTTCCAAAAGCAATCACATTAACCATCACATTAATAGTAGTTGTAGATAGAACATGAATAATAAAAGTAGAAGACAAGCCAAGACAAGACAACACCAGAATTTGGCGAATGCCAGGGAAAAACCCCAAGATGTGGAAAACCCTTGATCAATTATTCCTATTATAAATATCAAATATTCGGTAGAGAGAGAGTATAATAAAGTCAACATTGGCTCGCCAATTGATGATCAAAACAACCCTGTTAAATCTATAATTTTTCCCTCAATAAACAGAAGTCAAACAACAGTAGAGTGTGCCCTAACCAGCCAACGGTCAAGGTCAAAATAGTCCTTAGCAGCTCGGTCAAAGGAGAGAGGGACTCAACCTCTCTTGCTGGTCAAATTCAACCCCAAATAGTCAACAAATTTGTAGTCAAAGTTGGTCAACCTAAAGTCCACCTTGCGGTCGAAGTGCCCAGAAAGTCTTGGTTTTTGTGCCAGTTACTGCGGCTTGCCAAAACAGAAAGATTCCTCCAATAATCACAGGAAAAATAGGTCATAAACACCTCGATCAACGTTGGTCAACACTGGTCAAAGTTGCAAACAAGTTCAAATTTTCAGCCTTGTAATTTTTGTCCTCCTTCCTGCCACATGTGTGAGAAAATCAGTTGCCCAATAGGTGTACGAACCAATCAAATGAAGAGAGAGAAGAATGTGTTGTGTGATGATGATGCCAAACGAGGGTGGAGGTGTCTCTGATTTATACAAGTCTTTGAGGGTCAAAAGATATGTCGCTTGAGCTTCATGAGCCTACATGATGGTGTGGCCAACCTTGACAATTTACACGTGTGGGCTTGATCTCAAAAAAATATTTCTCCTTGTCCAAATTTAGTGATCTTTAAGTCGATTTTGGTCCTCTCAAAAATAGGAATTCAATGCAATAATTATCTCCATCAAATGAGCTGTCCAAAGTGGAATTTGGCCCTAGTTGTCAATTTTAACAGTGATCAAAAGCGTATAGGATCTATATTCCAAGAAATCAACAAGTTGAAGTAAGCAGGGATGTGACTTTTGATGAAGATCTTATTTGAAATCCAAAGAACACATGGACACAGATGATGAAGAAACGGAGCATGTGGCTTCGAAAAAAGAGGTTACAAGTCCTCCCACATCCTCAAGTCATCCTGAAGATCATGAAGAAGTGTTAGAAGGACCTTGTGAACCATTGGATCTTGTGGTTGTTCCTGAAACTAGAAAAAGACCAGCTTGGCTCAAATCTACTTTGCAAGATACAAAAGGACATGCGGCGCCACAAGGCACCCTCAGCGAATCGAAGAGACATAAGAGGTATTTTGGATATGCAACATTAATGACTAAGTTGATTGATTTCAATCCTTCCAACTTCTAGGAAGCAACCACCCAACAAGTGTGGAAGGATGCAATGATGGAAGAATACCAATCTATTATGAAGAATGTTGTCTGGGAAATTGTTCCAAGACCTAAAGGAAAGTCTCCGGTAACCTCAAATTGGATATATAAGATCAAGCATGCCGTTGATGGGAGCATTGACAAATACAAGGCAAGATGCATGACTAGAGTATTCTCCCATAAATATGGAGAAGATTATGATGAGACTTTTGCTCTGGTTGCTAGGTACACCACGATTAGATCTCTTATTTCTCTTGCTTCATTTATGGAATGGAAGTTACATTAGATGGATGTGAAGATTGCTTTCCTCAATGGCGTGATTGAGGAAGAGGTGTACATAGAGAAACCTCAAGGTTTTGGGGTTCATGGGAGAGAATCTCATGTGTGCACAAACTAGCACAAGAAGGATTAGATCAAGAGAGAGCTAACATTTTTCTCAAAAGATAAGTATTTTATATATCTCTTCCTTGATTATTACTATTGTTGTTTTTACTATAGTTAGTCTCTTATCTTTGTATCCTTTGCTTGGTGATAATTGTTCTTCCATGACCTCCTAGTGAGGATTGTAGGTACGTGTTCTCGATGCTCTAGCAGGAGATGGAAGAAATGGAAGAACGAAGCAAAGCATGTGACAAGAGGACTTTCCCAGAATCATGGTTTATGTTGAGAGATATTGTACTAGATGAGATCTTAGCTCAAAGGGAGTAGACAGATCAATAAAGATTGAAGTATGCCCTTGATCTATGCCGAAAAAAAGTTAGTGATATTGAGAAATATAGGGCGTTAGCATTAGGTGATTATTCTTCTATTAGTGGCCTCTTGTGAATGATTTTTACTTCTTTAGATTAAGATCTTCTTCTTCTTAGTTTATTAGTGTTCTTCTTCATCAAACAGTAACCAATGCATGAACATAAATAGACAAGAGACCCAGAATGTAGGCTATCAGCTAGGGCCAAAACCTCTCACCCTTTGAGAGGAAAGCCTGCACAAATTCTTCTTATACAGATTCCAATTGACGAATACCAAGACCAAGACCCATGACCTATTAGCCACTCCAAGACCAAGACACTAGTTCTTTGTCTTCTGCTCCTTTCTCCTTCTTGACTCCTCTTCCTCTTCGACCTTCTTAATCCTGAGATCATCTCCTCAACGAGTTGTAGATACACTAGAGATGGCACCGAGACATGTTGTTAATTTTAGTTATGTTCTATGCTTAGAGCAATTTATTTCAATTTTCACAGTTAGCTCAAAATCTTTTCCAGATTAGCAATCACATCAACATTAAAGTAAATTGCAGATAGAACATACACATAAATCGCAGATAACAAGCCAAGACAAGAGGACACAAAATGTGGCACTAGCTAGGGACAAACCCCAATGTGGGGAAAACCTTGATCAGTTCTTCTTATATGTTCTTCAATAGTTCGAGAGAGAGAGAGAGGGAGAGAGAATACATTTACAACAAAAGTCAACACCTTGACTTATCTAGATAAGAGCATAGATCATCTCTAAGAAGATGATACATGAGATCAGTTGAAGACATGTTTGCTTCAACTGATTCTCCAAGGTGACTCCTTCACCTATCATCGTGTTGCATCTCGTCATCATGCTACACCTCACCGTGCTGCACCATGCTACATTGTTATCCCATGAGCCATTGTTGAACCATGTTGTCATACAACGTGTCTCATGTGCTTGCCACAACTATCCATGCTTGCCATGCTTGCCATGCTTGCCATGTTGCACCATGTTGTCCATGCTTGCTATCCCATTGTGTCACTGTTGCACAATGTCATTGTTGTCCCATTGTGCCACTGCTACACAATGTCATTGTTGTCCCATTGTGCCACTGCCTCATCATTGTGTTGTCCCATTGAACATTGCGGCACAATATCATTGTTGCTAGTATTGTTGTCCCATCACGGCTTGTTATCCAAATAACCCAACATTGTTGTTGTCCCAACATACTTACGCTGCTCTAAATATGTATGTACCATTGCCTAGTTGTCCTAGTTTTACTGTTGTAACAATTGTACCTAACAGTCATGCCCAAAACACTATTGTTCTAGTTTTACTGTTGTAACAATTGTACCTAACAGTAATGCCCAAAACACTATTGTTCTGGGCATATGGCATCCCTTAATACTTTCTTCAGCTCACAATTCTAGGGTCCTTGACTACAGCAATCTTGGACTGGTTAAGGTACTTCCAACAACCCTTAAATCTGCCCAGAAGTGCCCTCATTTACTGCAGCTTCCCTTCTAAGAGAGGAGAAGACCCTATACTGCATTTTCTAGGCAGTCTATCCCTCATCAACAACTTCGGCTTTCCTCTGTTTGTTGCGGCTTGCTATATCAAGTCTCCTCTTGACTATGGCAGCCCAAAACTCTTCCAAATGATCCTAAAAAGCATCCTTATTGCTGCAGCATAAAGCCTGCAGTTAGGGCACACCTGGACAGTGACTAGGGCACAAACTGAATTGCGGTTTAGGGCATGTCTTCCACGTATAATTAGGCCTCATCCTTTGGTGCGACTACGGCACATTGAGGCCTCCTTTATACATCATTCATTTGCGTCTATAGTGTTGCATTAGTCCTTTTCTCTACGGCTAGGGCACAACATGACCCTCCTTTCTCTTTGTTTAGATATCTTTTCCTAGGACAGCGTTTAGGGCTTTTAAGGATAGTTGCTTAGGGTCTCTTCTAGACCTGCGTTTAGGGCAGTTAGAACTTCTCCTTGTTGCGCTATAGAAGTCTCCTCCATGACTGCGTTAAGGCTTCTTCATTGACTGCGTTAGGGCTTCTTCATTAGGGCAGCGTTTAGCCTAGGGCACTCCCTCTAGATCTCTCCTTCATCAAAACCCAAAACAGAATGAAGAGAGAGATCACAAGAGTGTGAGTGTGTCAAAATGACTTGAAGGCCATCTCTATTTATACTAAAACGTTGAGCACAAGTGGGGGCAGTTTGGTTGCTGCCCGACCTTGATGAATTGTCTTATAACACAATTAAATTCATAACTCCATGAATACTTATCGGAATCGAATGATCTTTAGAACAATCCTACACCTCTCGATGAGAGGGATCCAACAAAAATATCAGTTGCCATAAATAAGATGACCCACATGGAGTTTTTCCCTAGTTGCCAATTTTAACACTCCATCTCAACTAGGGAGAACTCCATCCGCTAATCCATATGTCTGACTGTACTATCTCTATCATCAGTGCCCTGCACTTCTCTACTTTGCTCTACTCTACTCTATTGAACCATGAAGAAGAAGAATTGATCAAGAATGCCTCATGCCATTCTATACTGACCCAAAGTTAGTTCCATATGCAGGAGAGTGTGTCATACCACTCTTACTGACCCTAAGTCAGTTTCATTTATCCCAGATCAATATCACAAGAGGGTGTCTCAAACTACTCATACTGATCCTAGATCAGTTTCATTGATCCCAGATCAAAGAATGTCATCCTAGCATAGGGAGTATAGTAGATACAACGATGCGTCCATCGATAGTACTACTATGGTCCCTAACCCCATTTCCCTGCTCATTGGCCAGATGAGAGGTACTTCCCATGAGTCCCAGACTGCATGGGTAGGATGCCTCGACAGGAGAACCATTTATCCTGTCCCTAAGTCACCTCGGGGTATCACAGGGGAAGCCTGAAACATTCACCCTGTAGCGCACTAGTAGGGGAGGGTGAGTCGCCCTATGGTCGCGTGTTGCTCCAGTAAGTACCCAATGCCCCCCGGAGCTCCCAGAGCTCAATGCATGCAACATGCAGGACCCTCATAAGAGGGTCTCTCAACAACTCCAAGTCGTTCGAGGAAGTCACAAATTTGACCTTTCCCCGGGGCTTTGACAAAATGTCTGTGACCTATACATCAGTCTCAATACGATGGAGCCTCCTCACTCATCGACGTACCATATCCCTGATAAGGTAGTATCTGATGTCTATCTGCTGGAGCAATCATAGAATACGGGATTCCTCAACAATAGAATCCCCCCTGGTTGACACAGAGTATCACGGTGGTATCCATCATGTGTACAAACAGCTCACTGAAGAGCTCCTGCAACCAGGCAGCTTCACACGAGGTCAAACTCGTAGCTATGGATTCAATCTCAGCAGTGCTCAAAGCAACCATCTTCTACTTCCTGCTCATCCAGGGTATCGAGCAAAATCCAATGAGAATCAGCACTTAGAAGTGCTCTTGAGATCCTCCACATTACCTGCCTAGTCAGCGTTCGAACAATCATGCAGCTTCATATTTCCGGCTGTGTATCTCAATCCATGAGAGATTGTGCCACAAAGACATCTCAGAATATTATTGGCACCAATCCAGTGAGGCTCAACCATATATGAGCTCATCAAACTAACTACAAATCATATGTCCAGATGGAAGTTCACCAAGAACATCAACGTGAATGAGTTTATGAAACTCAGAGGTATTTCCCAAATCTGGTCCAACATCACTACAATATAAATTCTTGAAAGTTAAGATCCTTGAGGTAGTCACGGGCTTGCAGTTTACTGTTACACATCCAGAATCCAACTCCCTCTTACTTTTGCAAATAAGATGGTCTGCACCTATCAGAAATAGGTCGTCCTCAGAAGGTGCCGATATGAGAGATCTATCATCCATAACCTTCGAGCAATGGTTAGGATCGGCTTCACTCTTAGTGAATCTTAGCTTCATCAGACAGCTATCAATCCTCTCATACTATGTCCGAGGTGTTTTGCTTCAAGCCATAAAGGGATTTCTTCCACCTGCACACATGAGATTCCCGATTATGAATCTCAAACCCATTGGGTTGTTCCAAACCTGTGGACCTGTTACATGAGGGGAATGGTCCCCTTGTAAGATTTTCCTTCGATACATCTCGGACATGTACCTTCATGCTCTTCTTGAATTCAGGCATCCATGTCAGCATCTAACTCACATTGGGTAGGGCCCCACAATAGACCTCTGGTGCTATAGATGAGATGTGGCAATTGACATGGTCCCCAATGGAACATCCTGCAACTTGATACAAATTGCCAACACTAAACCCATGAGTAAAAGCATCTTTGAAAATTCTATTTTCAAACATGTACCTTTCCATCAATGAATGCCACCCTGAAAGCTTTGACTTCCATTGCCAAAATGGACACTAAGTTCTTCTTGAGATCAGGTACATAAAAGAGATTCTCGTAAATGAATAGAGTTACCCTCCTTCAATCTAGGGGTAACATTCCCTACACCCTTTCTGGGATGGGACGCATTGGCTCCAAGTATAATCCCATGATTATTTCCATCTCTACTAAATTAGAGAGATTGCCCTTCTATCCGATGAAGTGCCTTGAAACACTACAATCAATAAGCTAGATTCCCAAAGAATTTGAAGCAGAGGGCCAATACAAGATAATGCTTCTTTATCTTATCAGAAACAACATTGGTTCTTCATACCTGGGGTTCCTTGCTTTCTTGAAGATTCGGTTGTTTCCTTGATGACCTGCAGTACTTGTCATTCACTCGATCATTGAAGATGTCCCGAGAATGATTGTTATCTTCATCAAGAGATGTGTCCCTACCATTCAGACACTCCTTCGCATGGTGGCCAAACTTATTACAAACAAGGTATCTATCTTTCTTTCCACCCTTAGATCCGGACTTCCTAATGAAGTGGTCTTTAGGTAGGCCATCAGAAAATTTCGTTGCACCATTCTGATAATATTCTCTGCTTCAAATTCACCCTTGGTGAATTGGAAGAGGGATGAGGAATCAATTGAGCCTTTTGTCCTTTCCCAACTGTCTTCAGTGATTGCTCTTTCACTCTTGCTTGGGCTTTGTCTTCACCTCAACTTTGATACCATGTTAATTTTAGGTATGTTCTATGCTTAGAGAAATTTATTTCAATTTTCACAGTTAGCTCAATATCTTTTCTAGATTAGCAATCACATCAGCATTAAAGTAAACTGCAGATAGAACATAAACATAAATCGTAGAGGACAGGCCAAGACAAGAGGACACAAGATGTGGCGCTAGCCAGGGACAAACCCCAATGTGCAGAAACCCTTGATCAATGCTTCTTATATGTTCTTCAATAGTTCAGCAAAAGAGAGAGAGAGAGAGAGAGAGAGAGAGAGAGAGTACATTTACAACAAAAGTCAACACCTTGACTTATCTAGATAAGAGCATAGATCATCTCTAAGAAGATGATACATGAGATTAGTTGAAGACATCTTGCTTCAACTGATTCTCCAAGGTGACTCCTTCACCTATCATTGTGTTGCATCTCGTCATCATGCTGCACCTCACCGTGCTGCACCATGTTGCACCCGATGCTCCATGAGCCATTGTTGAACCATGTTGTCATACAACATGTCTCATGTGCTTGCCACAACTATCCATGTTGTCCATGCTTGCCATGCTGCACCATGTTGTCCATGCTTGTTGTCCCATTGTGTCACTGTTGCACAATGTCATTGTTGTCCCATTGTGCCATTGCTACACAATGTCATTGCTGTCCCATTGTGCCACTGCCTCATCATTGTGTTGTCCCATTGAACATTGTGGCACAATATCATTGCTACTAGTACTGTTGTCCCATCACGGCTTGTTATCCCAACAACCCAACATTGCTACTGTCCCAACATACGCTGCTCTAAATATGTATGTACCATTGCCTAGCTGTCCTATTTTTAGTGTTGTAATAGTTGTACTGAACAGTCATGCCCAAAACACTATTGTTCTGGGCATATGGCAGCCCTTAACACTTTCTTCAACTCACAGTTCTAGGGTCCTTGACTGCAACAATCTTGGAGTGTTTAGGGTACTTCCAACAACCCTTCAATCTGCCTAGAAGTGCCCTCCTTTACTGCGGCCGCCCTTCTACGAGAGGAGGAGACCCTATACTGCATTTTCTGGGCAGTCTATCCCTCGTCAACAACTTCGGTCTTCTTCTGTTTGTTGCAGCTTGCTATATCAAGTCTCCTCTTGATTGCGGCAGCCCAACACTCTTCCAAATGATCTTAAAAGAGTCCTTATTGCTGCAGCATAAAACCTGCGGTTAGGGCACACCTGGACAGTGACTAGGGCACAAACTAAACTGCGGTTTAGGGCTTGTCTTCCACGTATAGTTAGGCCTCATCCTTGGCTGCGGCTAGGGCACGTTGAGGCCTCCTTTATACATCATTCATCTGCGTGTATAGTGCTGCGTTAGTCCTTCTATTCTCTGCAGCTAGGGCACAACATGACCTTCCATTCTCTGTGGTTAGATGTCTTTTCCTAGGACAGCGTTTAGGGCTTTTAAGGACAGCTGCTTAGGGTCTATTCTAGACCTGCGTTTAGGTTAGTTAGAACTTCTCCTTGCTGCGCTATAGAAGTCTCCTCCATGATTGTGTTAAGGCTTCTTCATTGACTGCATTAGGGCTTCTTCATTAGCGCAGCATTTAGCCTAGGGCACACCCTCTAGATCTCTCCTTCATGAAAACCCAAAACAGAATGAAAAGAGAGATCATAAAAGCGAGTGTGTCAAAATGACTTGAAGGATATATCTATTTATACTAAAACATTGAGCACAAGTGGGGGTAGTTTGGTTGCTGGCCGACCTTGACGAATTGTCTTATAACACAATTAAATTCATAACTCCATGAATACTTATCAGAATCAGATGATCTTTAGATCAATCCTACACCTCTCGATGAGAAGGATCCAAGAAAAATATCAGCTGCCATAAATAAGATGACCCACATGGAGTTTGGCCCTAATTGCCAATTTTAACACATATCAATGTAGCGTCACCAAAATGTGACCACAATAGCAGCACCGAAATACTGTGATAGATCCCAGAACAGTAGCTTCTTCATAGCACCACACAGTGATCTTCCTCCGCTGTAACCTCGAGACCCTTATCTTATGAAACAGAACTTCTATTGAGCCCTAAAATGACCCTCATTGCTCCTCCATTAATTACTTGAGTTCCTTCTTTGCATCCGACTTTGTCTCTTCCTTCTACTGTGACTATGATCTAAATCTTAGAGAGGTCTGAGGCTTACTTACTGCAATTAGCCTTAAACACAAACTCGTTGTCCCTCCCTTACCCATCTGAAGATCTTAGAGATGTCACTGAACTGCTAGCTGTACTTCATCAACGAAATTTCAGAGGAATCTGAACTTCTATGCTATGATAATGCGGAGAACCTACCCACCTAGTTATAGTGGTTTGTCCCATATAATAAGTCAACCTATACATCCGAATAGGTGTGTCTCCAAATTTATGAGCCGACATGAGTTCTTTTCTATGTTTTAAGGCCTACTTGAAGAGGATTATTAGTGCTTGTCGTTGGAGGGCTATTTGACAATGCTATTGACTCAAATACATTTGACACATGCCCAAGAATGGTTCTTCATACATGATATTGACTCTTTGACTCTAATGATAAACCTTAACGCTCTCAATGGGAGCCAACGAGATAAAAACTCTTGCTCATGAAACCCATGAAGCAAGGCATTACAAAAATAAATTTATCTTTTTTTTTCATCATTTACAAAGATCATAATTACATGTCATTATGAAGACCGAACCTAGTTACACTTTACAACAAGTGATGACTTCCAAGACAAGTATGAATACATGACAAGTACAAAGCAAAGGATTATCTCAATAAGAGGGAGAAGATTATGAAGTCAGGTACACTTCTGTTAAAATTTATTTCTATGATTTTTGTTGGATGCAAAGATCGTCTTCCTTGATGAAAGTAAGTGTACATAAGAGCTACCTCAAGTTTGTGAGGTACATAAAGAAGTCTTATACTTGTAAGCAGAGAGAAGGCATTGAACGAACTCCTCAAACTTGATACACTTGAATTGATGAATCAAGGTTGATCCTATATGATTTATTTTCTAACGAAAGTAGAAGAGTGCATGTGTCAAAAGGAGTAGTATTGACAAAAAGAATTGCTTTACAGTAGTCAAGACTTTCTCAAGAACCCTTTTTTAAACTTCAGAGGGAGCTGACCTTTGAGTTCGAGAAGATGGACTGTAATTGATAGATGATATACTGAAAGAAAACAGTGGCAAAGGGAGTAACCTAAGTTACCACAACAAGATAAGTCACAATCTGAGAGGGAGCACCTAGTCAGGGTGATCGGAAAGCATTTGTGATCCAATGAAGGAAGCAAATCAATTTATGGTTGAGCCAAGATATATTGCTCAACATGTGATGGAGTACCAACATGGTACAATTGGTTATGGCAAAGTCAGATATGATTTGAGATGTCTCAAACAGTGAAGTACAACTGCGAATTCAGATTGGATTACAAGTGCTGAAGACAGAAAGAATTTATGAGGATATCACTTCAATCTGGGCTCTGTTATGATTTCATTGGATGAGTTGGAAGCAGACATCTGTTGCAGTCAGTGATCGAGTATATTGCAGCTGGTTTGGCAAGTTGAGAAGTAGTATGGCTTCTGAGGTTACTTGCAGGATTATCTTGATCAGGTGCAAGTGACGACCATGATGACAGGTTGAAGCACATTGGAATCAAGTACCACTTCATTCGAGACATGGTACAGAAGGGAGCAGTTAAGCTCCAGTACATCTCCATTGATGAGCAGATTGTTGATATTCTTACAAAGTCTCTTTCTAGAGGGAAGCTTGTGCACTTCCCGAACAAGCCTGGGCTTGTGGAGAATGCCTCTCTCATTGAGAGGGAGCATTGATGTGATTGCATCATGGATATACCTTCTCCCTATGTCAAGTACTTTGACTTGAATTAGGGAAACTATCCATGTGTCAAGTGTTAGAAGAAAATGTAACTAGGCTAGGTCTTCATAAATATAATTTTGATATTTGTATTTATTCAAGAAAAGAGAAATTATTTTTATATTATTTGTCAATGAGTTTCTTGCTCATTGAAAATAGGTCAAGCACATTTTAAAGTGCTTCTAAAGAGTCAAAGTCAAAATGTAATTATGATGAGACCCTTTGACGGCATGTTACATCATGTATGTCAATGTACAAGGTCATGGGAACACCTCTAAGTCAAGTCAAATCCTCTCCTAGCTTCAACGAAGTCTCCAAGTAGCCAAATAATGAATATAAGATGAATTATGATGAAACAGTCAAGACGGCCTAAAAAGGAGGGACAGACCTCTATTTATAGAGATTGTCCACTCCTCATTTGATCATCAATCATATCTCTTTTTCAGCACAGAAAAGGAGCCAGACACTAGTCGAGAATAGAAGAAGCAGAAGTTGATAAAAAGGAGCCTTCTAAGGCCGCGAAGAAGGAAGGAAAAGACAACGAAGATAAGGGGACTGTTTTAGGGTTTCTATCCACACATGCGAACATTTCAACAGTGTACTTATTGCAGATTTGATAGCAGTTGAAGGCAACACATTAAAAGCCTCATTCGGATGTGCCACTAGGTCTACAAGGTCTCCTAAGGAAAGCGAAGAAGGTTCTCTCTAAAGCGAAGTAAAGAAGCCCTAATTTTCTAGGGTTTCTCCTAAGAAGAAGAGAGTCTAACTTAGACAAGCAGCAAAATAAGGACGAAGTGCTAAGGAGCAAAGTGTTGGAAGAAAGAGGTCCATGTGCCAGAAGTTATAGCACAGAAAGAGCAAGGATTTGACTTTTGCTTGGAGGATGTCCTAGTCAAGGGTCTAGGGCTTCGTCGTTGTTCAAATAAGAAGCATTAATAAGAGAAAACTTACCAAGGGTTTTCCTCTCAAGAGTGGAGAGGTTTTGTCCCTGGCAGAGAGCCAAACTTTGTGTTCTTGTTATTTTGTTTTGGTAGCAGTTTGACGAAACACACACACTAATGAGAAGAAGAAGATAAATTGTCAAAGTCCATCAAAGATTGTTATCAAGTGTGAAGAATATTAATAAACACCATTGCCCTCCATCCTTCAACATGGTATCACAGCTACAGGTGACACATCAAGGAAAGGGCAACTCAAGAACATTCATCAAGGAGAATCATCTACAAACTCGAAGAATCAAACCCAGAAATCTCAATCACTTCAAAGACAAGAAGGGTCTACAATCCATCATTCATCAAGGAAGTCTACAAAGCTTGTAGAATAGCCTTACATAAAGGCACCTACAAAGAAGAGCAGATTGAAGCAAGACCTACATCAAGCTACAAGTCATCAAGCAAATCTCATCATCAAGCAAGTCCACTTGAAGAAGGAAACTTGAGCAACATCAAGATCCTAGAAGGCAAGCCATCAAGCCTTCAAAGAGGAACCAAATCCACTACATCTCAAAATCTATCAAGTAAGTACACGTCCCCTTCTGAATATACATCAATGTCTTTTTGCAAGGAAAGCAATAAATTGGTAAGTACCAATCTCTTTCTTGCATGGAAGAAGAGGACTGATCTACTTCTCAAGGATAATGAACTCCTAGAACATGTCAAAGGGAATATCACTATCCCTGCTAAGGAACAAACTCAAGCCTTAGCCAAGTACAATAAGGATGAGACAAGAGCTCAAAGGATTCTGATAGAATCAACCAAAGACTCTCTCATTCCCTATGTCTCCAAGTTTGAGACATCAAAAGAAATTTATGATAAGCTAGTAGAGTTATTCCCAGTCTCCTCAACCGGAGCAGTGATATCTCTAAGGAATGAATTATACAAGATGAAGATAACAAAGGAAGGAATAGCTCCTTACTTCATAAAAATCTCTAAAATGAGAAATCAACCTCAAGAGCTTGGGGAAGTCATGTCTGACAGAGAGATGACAACTTTAGTATGCAATTCTCTACCTAAGGAGTGGGGAAACTTCACATCAAGCATATATGCCAACAAGGAAGCAACCACTCTCAGTGAAATGTGGTCTCTATGCAGGACAGAGGAAACTAGACTCAAGGCAAAAGAAGATGTGGGATCAAAGGAGCAAGCATTTGCTACCATGGCCAAGAGAAAGCGTAAATTTGGCAAGTTTGGTCCAAAAAGAACAAACAACAAAGACATATCCAAAATCCAATGTGTTGGATGCCAAGAATATGGACACTACAAAAGAAATTGTCCTAAGCTTGAGAAGGACAACAACAACAAATGGAAGAGGGAAGAAGCTCACATAACTCAAGAGGTGAAAGAAGAAGGAAAGAAGCAAAAGTAGGAAGATCCTTTGGATCTCTACTATGACTAGGTCAAACTCTTTATTTCTAGACTTCTTTCAAAGTTTTGAGTAGCATAGGAGCATGTAGGAATAGAATACAATTGCATGACTAGAAACTTCCTCTAGAATCTAGAAGCATGATGTTCATAGAGTTCTAGATACACATGAAGATGTAACATTTATAATAAGAACAAAAATGCATGGGTAGAAATGTCTTCTAGAATATAGGAGCATGGCAGATATAGCTCAAGATATTCATGTAGAAGAAGCATACCTAGTATAGGACCTCATCCACGATAAATTGATCATGATTAAGAATCTTAGAAGACCTCCATCATCAAAAGAAAGGAAACATTTGCAAGACAAGGGTCTTTAAGATCCTATGATGGAATCTTCAAAAGAAGGTTCATGGAACAAAGTAAAAATCTCATTGGGAATCCCATTCATGGGATTCAAGAAAAGGATGATATGCAGGCAAGCTAAGATGAAGCAAGAAGAGCCACACCAAGGAAAACCAAATGAAGCTAAGATGATCAAAGGAGAATCAAGATGAAGTATGTATGCATCAAAGTTTAGTCATGTTATCATTTGTATATTATTGAGTCATGGGTATAGTTCTATAACATGATCAAGTATGAAAGAATCTCTTTCACCATAGACATGCTCGAAGGCATGCACTACATTGCAATGAAGGTCAAACAAAAGAATATGCTCACATAAGGAGCATAAGATTGCTGACTAAGAAGCAAGAAGAAACACTGACAAGTCCAGAAAGCAAGCAATGAAGGAATGCTCTCACAAGAAGCATTAGATGGTTGACCTATCTATCTGACAAGAAGCAAATGAAGAAAGAGATCAAGCATGTGAAGAACACCATGTTCACCAAGAATCACTATCTGACAAAATGCTTTGAAGGTATCTCCTGAAAGAAGTCAGGACAACTCTGACAAAGAAAGAAAGGACCCTTGACACCTATGAAGGCCTTGGAGATATGAAAGATGACGATAATTGATTCTACTCTACAAAGATGTCCTGATGAATAAGCCATCCAGCAAAAGAAAAAGCAATGTTGAAGCAATATCAAGATAAAGTCATAATGGGCTACTAAGTCAAAACATGTAAGCAAGCAAGTATAATGAAGCATTCATGAGAAGAATATTCTGAAGCATCGACAATATGACAAAGAAGTAGCCAAGATGACGAGAAAACCTGATGAATGGCAAGAAAGACACTTTCCACAAAGGAAGCAATGACATGAAAAACCAGGGATGAAAGTGATCGATGGATGGTGCCCTACCTAGAAGAAGTTCGAACAAAGACTTCATGACATCAAGCAAGGAAGGAGATCAAGCAGTTGAAGGACCCACGAAGATGTTGCTGATGAATGAAATAGTCCCTAGTTAAGAGGGAGCTCTGACAAGTCCCTAATCAAGGAGTTTTGAATCACCCCTAATTACAAAGGAGTGACTATTATGTTTTCCATTTCATGGGTCATGCACTAGACCAGGACTAACAGTGGTAAGTCTAGATGAAGGCCATGAATGGACATGTAGACACAAGATAGGCACTACATTCTTGTCTTCACTTGGGAAGAAAGAATGGGATCATTAGGTAATCATCTGGCATTCGATACTCTTTGAGGATGTGTAGGGCATCCAAGACAAGACTAGGCAGGAGGACCAATATTCTTTGAGGGTTGGGAACCCAAGATAAGAATAGTCCTAGAAGGTCATACTCAATGAACACCCGGGTGGGTATGTACCTTGAGAGACAATGATGAAGGTGTTTATAAATCATTGGTCTTGCCAGCATTGTAGCTCATGATCTCATGATGAGATGGAGTTGTTAGTCAAGGCCTTGCACTATGACAATGTTGATGGATATGATGCTATAACAGATGGATTGCAAATCTGGTTTCTCTTATGTGAATTCTTCAAGATTGAAAATTTCCAAACACCTTGTAATGGTTTATGAATACCTCCCTAGTTAAGAGGGAGTGTTGAAGAAAATGTAACTAGGCTAGGTCTTCATAAATGTAATTTTGATATTTGTATTTATTCAAGAAAAGAGAAATTATTTTTATATTATTTGTCAATGAGTTTCTTGCTCATTGAAAATAGGTCAAGCACATTTTAAAGTGCTTCTAGAGAGTCAAAGTCAAAATGTAATTATGATGAGACCCTTTGAGGGCATGTTACATCATGTATGTCAATGTACAAGGTCATGGGAACACCTCCAAGTCAAGTCAAATCCTCTCCTAGCTTCAACGAAGTCTCCAAGCAGCCAAATAATGAATAAAAGATGAATTATGATGAAACAGTCAAGTCGGCCTAAAAAGGAGGGACAAACCTCTATTTATAGAGGTTGTCCACTCCTCATTTGATCATCAATCATATCTCTCTTTCAACGCAGAAAAGGAGCCAGAAACTAGCCGAGAATAGAAGAAGCAGAAGTCGATAAAAAGGAGCCTTCTAAGGCAGCGAAGAAGGAAGGAAAAGACAGCGAAGATAAGGGGATTGTTTTAGGGTTTCTGTCCACACGTGCAAAGATTTCAGCAATGTACTTTTTTCGAATTTGACAGCAGTTGAAGGCAACATATTTAGAAGCCTCATTTGGATGTGTAACTAGGTCTACAAGGTCTCCTAAGGAAAGTGAAGAAGGTTCTCTCTAAAGCGAAGTAAAGAAGCCCTAATTTTCTAGGGTTTCTCCTAAGAAGAAGGACGAAGTGCTAAGGAGCAAAGTGTCAAAAGAAAGAGGTCCATGTGCCGGAAATTATATTGTAGAAAGAGGAATGATTTCACTTATGCTTGGAGGATATCCTAGTCCAGGGTCTAGGGTTTGGCAGTTGTTCAAATAAGAAGCTTCAATAAGAGAAAACTTACCAAGGGTTTTCCTCTCAAGAGTGGAGAGGTTTTGTCCTTGGCAGAGAGCCAAACTTTGTGTTCTTGTTATTTTGTTTGGGAGCAGTTTGACGAAACACACACACTAATAAGAAGAAGAAGATAAATTGTCAAAGTGCATCACAAATTGTTATCAAGCGTGAAGAATATTAATAAACAACATTGCCCTCCATTCTTCAACATCAAGTACATTGACCTAAATTAGGGAGAATAATTTGACAGATTAGATAGCATCATGACCTGACATTCTTCCTGTGTCAAGTACTTTGACCTGAATTTTCAATTAGGGAAATTATCCCTGTGCCAAGTACATTGACCTAAATTAGGAACAATGGTCTGGCATACTAACTTTCTCCCTGTCCCTGTGTCAAGTACATTGACATGAATTAGGGAGAATGGTTTGACAGAGGATATATTCCCTATGTCAGTTGACCTTGGGTGGAGTATGATCCTAGAGGCTACTTAGTTGAGTTGGAGCCTCCCAACATCATGCTCAAATCTCTTTCTTGAGTTAGCTTATTTATCATTGATGAGGCCTTTAGTGTTTTGCCTAGACTATGTCTATAGTTGTTTGATGGTGAACCACGATTAAGTATGCTTGATGTTGGTGATTATGATATTGATAATGATGTTTATCTTAATCTTTATCCTTCCTTATAGAATTGTCAACTTGAGAACATCTTGATAGTCAGTATGAATACCTCCCTAGCTCAGAGGGAGTGTTGAATTTTGTAACTATGGTCGATCTTCATAATGTATATTTTCGTCATTTATGTATTTATTGAAGTATGTTCTTCGTGCTCAAAAGGAAATTATATTATTTGTATTTGTCAAAGAAAATTAGAAGCCATGTTCTTCATGACCTTCTCAAAAAGAAAATTTCAATTTTAAATTTTGGTTTATGGCTCCACAAGAACACAAACTCAGCCCTCCTCCATGTCAAGTAGGCTTGTTGACCACTACGTATCAACGACCCATAGCAGTACACCCCCTTTTTTTCGCAAAAGGGATAGCGCCTAATCGATGTGTCCATGCCATCGAGCTCTCATCAGCAGCCTGATCATCATGTTATAATGTAAACCCATTCTGCATATATGTCATGTGAAAAATCTCAGCAAAACCGTGTCATCTATGTAATGGCCTAGGTAAACCTACTTTTCTGGTGACGATCTACATTCTGGGAGGCTTTTTGTCTCAGCGATCCATTCTCGTATGGTCGACAAAGTTTTCCTTCAGTCTCACCCCAAAGCTGGAATGTATTTTGTCACTAGGATCTTAGGCGAGTCCTAATGTTATAGATCGAGTCTCTGTAAAAGTGATTTGGAAATAATCCTAACTATTTGGTTAGGTTATTTTATTACAAATTGCTTGGTTTCCTGATTATATTTGTGTCGCAGAAATGGATACTCTGTGAGGGTCTATTACAGATGGGTTTTCCCCCTTATGATGTAAAAAATATGAAAATTATGATGTAAAGTGTCTTGAGGGTTGGAAAAATAATTTATCCCCTCATAGGTTAATTAATTAAATTTTCTGGCCAAAAATTAATTAAAATCCTAAGCCAGAAATTTAATTAATTCTAGGTCCTAGGTAAATTTAAATTCTCCAAAGGCAAAATTCATCGGTCCTTAAAAATCAAATTTTAAAAGGTCCCGAGACTAAGGTAAATTAATTATTTTGCTAAATTTTAAGCCTTTGGTCCCTGGGTTAAGTCAAAGTCAAATTTTTTAGGAAATTAACTCAAAATTTTTATTTTTGAGTTAATTAAAATGTATTTAATTGAAAAATTCAAATTTCCTCAAGAATTTAATATTTCGACGGATGAGATTAAAAGAAATTTTAATCCTCATCAATGGTCGAGATTGCCTTGACGAGGATCATTCAAACTAGCCGTTGAGGGATTTACTTTTAAATAGGAAGTCAGTTGTCAGTTGAGCCATCCGATCTTTGAGTTGTGTGTTAAACGAAAAGATCTTGTGTAATCGTTTTCTGTATAATAAAAAAAGACTTTGGGGTTAATTTTTGTCGGCGTTACTCTTCATGGAAATACTGTAAGATGTGTCTTTTTCATGCATAAACCTTTTTTAGCCATTGATGATAGCTTTTGAAGAGTGATTTGAGTACAGGTATCTTGCTCAGTTGCTGGGGTTTAAAAGATAATTTAAATTTTGAATATAATAGTAGGTATATCTATTTATCTGAATTTTATTATTATTTTCTCGCTCTATTTTGATGGCTGAATTGAGTTTTGCAGGAAAGTCTTGATTTTTAGATCCTCAGGGGTTGGGGGAAGTTTTCAGTTGGACTAGCCAACTCTTGATCCTTGTTTTTTGAAGAGCCCAGTTAAATTTAATCCCAAGCTTATCATAAGATTTTTATTGGTGATGCATGAAGAGTTTCAAGCTAAGCACCTCCTTTAAATTTTAAAAATTTAAATTTTATGTGCGAAATTGATAAATCTGGCTTTTGAGAGCCTTAGATTATCAGATCTGGGAGCGGAGTTGGACTCACACTCCTAAGATCTGATAGATCTGCCATTCTTGTGCATATATCTGTAAAAATTTTGAGTTTTTTGACTTGGGTTTCTGGGTTTTATTTTTATTTTTTTGGTATATCTGGCTTCTAGGTGTTTTTGTTTTCAAGTACAAGTTGCAAATCTAATGGTGAAGTTTGATTTGCAGCTAAATCTAGGCGTTGGAGGGTAAGATATGGCCTCAAAATCATTTCTACAGCGATATTATCGAGCATTTTTGTGGTCCAAGGGCTTGAAAAAAAAAAATCTTGAAATTTTTTGTAAGGGTTTCATTGATAAATCTAAAGCATAAAAATACATTGGTGTGAAATTCGTTTTTATGGGTTTATCTTGAGTTTTGAGCTCTAGTTTCTCTATTGCCTGGGGTTTTCCAACAAAATTTCGGATTTGTTTGCTGCTTGCTCGCAGTCTTTCCCTCCATCAACATGTGTAATCCCTTACTGCTATCATCATTTGCTCCTTTTTCTCTCACCTTCAACCCTCAATCCACATCCCTTCCTCCCTCCACGCGTTCTGCTCACTGCCTCTTCGAAAACCCTAACGCAACCTTATCCTCCTCGCAGTCATATGCAATCTGTAGTTGCCTCTTCGAATCCCCTTGTTGCTCCGTCCATCCCACCATTCCAAACAGGCTCCAATTCACCCTCCTCTCTATCTGCACAAGTCCTCATTCGCTCTATCGTCCCTACAACAGAACTACGCGTCCATTCCTCGCTGCTCCTCGCTCTCTCTGCCTGCGGCTCCTACAATCCATCTCTGCCCAGATCTCTTCCTCGCTCAAGCTCTGTCTGCTTCCCGTCGAGCAGACCTCCTCTCCCCACCATTGAGATCTGCAAACACAAACCAAGCAAACATGTTCGATTTTTTTATTTTTATTTTGGGTTTCATTTGTTAGTCTTCACGTTAGGATTTAGGTCGATCATTTTTATTTTTAAAAAGAACTCTGATTTCGTTTAATGAAACTTTAGATTCATTTTTTATTTTTATTTTGTAAAAATAATCGATTTTTGTTTTGGCTTTTATTTTTTAATTTTTAATTTTATTTTATTTAGTTTCACATTTTTTATTTTTTATGATTTTGACTTAAAAATATATAAAATATTCTAAAGCTAGAAAATCATAAATTTTAAAATTTTAAAAATTAAAAAATTCTAAAAATTAAAAATTAAATAAATGAAAGGTATTTGCACTTTCACATTAAAAAATTTAATGTGGCCTATGGCCCATTAAAATTTTAATTTATTAACCCTTTGATTTGTTTTACTTCTGTCACATTAGGAGATTTTGATTTCTTCATTTACCACTAAAGCAATTGCCGAAAGAATAATTAAAATGCTAGTTTAAAATTCCTTGGTGTTTCTGGTGTTAAATGCAAAATCTTAAATTTTCATGATTTTTCTATGGTCAAGGTGTGATAAATGTTTTAAATCATATTGACTATTGGAAAAAGATTATTTTTTCTGGATTATCCTATATGCTAAAGTTTTGGGCATTTTACAATTAATTGTTCATGATCGTCTCTCTGCTACATTTATAAGTTTTCTTTGGATAACTTGTTTTATTTAGTCTATGGTTAATTCAAATATTAAAGGCACTGGTCTGTAGTAATTTATATCTTGCAATTGTGTCTTATTTTAATCTATCTATCTTAATTGACTGAGACTTGCTTTAAATTCATCAAGTTGCTCATCCTTAAAATTTCCTAGAGCCCGTGTTCCACAAGCTACCCTCATCTGTTCACCTTAGGGGCTAAACCCCTTGACTTGTTTAGGAGAGAGTCTAAACAGAGTGAGTAAGGATTAGAGTGACAACCCTTACTCTAAGTGTTGTCGCGCTACCTAGACACTTTGTGCGACAACATTTTCTAGCGTCATTGTTGTGGACAGAGTTTTCTGTCCTTGGTCCTCTCATCTCATCTCATCATTTGATCCTTCCATCTTCATCTCATCTTCATCTAATATTGGCTTCCGTGTCTAAGTTAGATTTTTGTTTGAGTGGCGACTCCACTTCCTTCATCTTCTACAAGGGCGTGTACTAGGAGGAATCCAAGCAACTTGGCTAATCCTACTCTAAATCCTGAAAGGGCTCTCAGAGCTAGATTACACAAGCTCTCTTCTCGTACACTTCTTGTCAGTCTCGACCAGGAAGCTCTCTGTGACATCCATTCACTCTTCTTGAATCCTTTCGTTCCAGACATCATGGATATCTATCAACCTCTTAACTTTGCTAACATCAAAGGTTATCCCCACAACCTTCCTCATACTAGTCTAAACAAGCTAAAAATTGTTTATATGCTTTTCAGACTTGGTGGGCTAAATTCGCTCTGGCTCAAAATTATGAGGATGTGCAAATGAAATGCTTCATCTTGACCCTTGAGCAGGATGTTATGGATTGGTTTAGGGATAGGCCTGATCATAGCATCGATTCATATGATTCTCTCCTTAATGCTTTTAAAGATAAATTTGGTGATAAGAAAGAAGATCGATTTCTAGCAAAAGCCATTAGCATCATTAAAAATAAAGAAAATGAGACGTGTGAAGAATTTAATAGAAGGTTTAATGGTATGCTCAAAGAAATATCTATTGATTATAAACCAACTGAGAAAATGCGTCTTGAACACTATCTCGATGCTTTCAGTCCTGACACTTCTTATGAACTCAGAAGGTCCAAGCCTAGTGATTACAAGGCTTGTCAAATCACAGCTGAAGAGCTAGAAAAAGATAAGAAGGATTCTGGCAAATCTGAAGTCCCTGGGTTTGATAGATCTGTTGTTAAATTAAAAGAACCTAAAGGAAAAGAAAAGGAATTTGAAGAAGAATCTATGCAAAAATTGCTTAAGAAGTTAGAAAATATGGAGTTAAATCAAGCTAGGATGATTGTTGATCATGCTAAGGAGATAATTGCATTATAGTCTAGGTTGATTCAAATGGAACGAGCTCAATTGCATCAACCTAGGGGTCAGAATAATAATAATAATAATAATCGAAATAATTGGCAGAAGAAAGGTCAGTCTAGTGAGCAGAGGCCTCCTCACCCTCTTGAAACGAATAATCTTGTGGAGGAGACCCCACCTTATTGTAGACCCTGTGATGAGCTTCATGAAGAAGCCATTTGTCCTACTATCAAGAGAATCATGCATCATCAGATGCTTGGGACAAGCAACCAGATAAATGTGGTTGATAAAGAATATTGCTTGTCACAAGAAAATTGGGAAGAGGTAAAAGGAAATAGTCAATCCATTAGACCTTTTACATATTCATATAGTATCAATAATTTTGGTCAGGAAACTGATGTGTTAGTTAAGCTCTTTGGTGAGAAACCTGTGCCTGAACGAGTCCTTGAAATCGCTAAGGACAAGGGGTTAACTTATCAAAGGAGAAATCAAAATGATAATCATGTTAATTCTCGAAGTCTTAATTTTGGATCAGCTTCTGGAATGGATATTGATCTAGGAGGTTGGTTTAATAACTCTAAAGTTTTGGTCCCTGTCACCGAAATAGTAAATATCCCCTCCCAAAGGACTAAGTTATTGAATTCTATTAGTAGCACCCAACTAAATTCTACTCAAGAGGAACCTCCTGAGGCTTTCTATCAGGATGCTCCCATATACTTGCAGAGTATGGATTCTGATAATAAAGAACACGCTTTGTTCTTCATTACTTTGCTTGTGAACAATTATCGCTTATATAACTGCATGCTTCACTCTAATGCTTCCGCTTGTGTGATGACTAAGAGAGTCATGGAACAACTTAACTTAACGATATCTAGGTCGTACTATGACATATGTGCCATGGATTCGAAGAAAATTGAAGTTCATGGGTTGATTAAAGACCTACAGGTCCATCTGTCTGTCTACGCTGATATCATGATTGTTATGGGCATTGTTGTGGTTGATGTGCCTGATGCTTGGCGTATGCTATTGTCTAGGAAATGGGCCTTTGATTTAGGAGGAAGCATACAAATGAACAAGTCATATGCTATGATTCCTTCACCTAATGGTCAAAGATATCTTAAGTTAAATAGAGAGCCTAAAAGGAGATTCCATGTGGAACATCCTAAAAGTCCCCATAATGAAATCATAAGTGAACAACCTAGCCTAGGGAATCATGCTATCCTATCTAATTCTATCATTCCCTTGGAGGCCAAGGTTGAAGAAAAAGTGGGTAATTTAAAAGATAAGGTTTGGTATTTATACTTTGATGGTGCAGCATCTAGGCATGGTAAAGGTGTGGGGATTGTCTTAAAATCTCCCCTTGGTCATATTTTCAAATTTGAAGCGACCAACAATGTCTCTGAATATGAAGCCTTCTTGTTGGGTATTGAATTCGCAAAAGCTTTAAAAGTTAAATTAATAAGTATCAAGGGTGATTCAGATTTAGTTATCATGCAAATTAAAAATAAATTCACATGTAAAAATCAGAGATTAAAAAATTATAGGAATGTTGTGTGGGATACCATGGAGTATTTTGATAACATTAACCTTGAAGTTATCCCAAGGGAGCAAAATAGTTTGGTCGATGAATTAGTTGTTGCTGCTTCCACCATGAAATTATCAGATAATTTGATTGAAGATAAAATTAAGATGGAAATTTGTTGGACCTTCTGTCCCAAATAATTCTGAGCATTGGGCATTTGCAGGGCTTTGATGATGAAAGACATTATTCACTTCTTAGACAATTTGGATGAGTTTTAGTGTTTTCAAGCAAATTATAAGGAGGATAGACTTGATATGGATGAAGATATTTTAAATCCTACTCCTCGAAATGTTGTTGCTCTTGAGCAACACTTTGATCGGCATGATGTTGTTAAGAAGAAAGAGGAAAATAAAATTGATCCTGGAGAGTTTGATGAAGTAAACATTGGTACATCTAAAGATCCTAGAATTATTAAAATTGGTAAAGGTACTAATGAAGATGAAAGAAAGAAATTAATAAATTTACTTCATGAGTATAGGGATGTTTTAGCTTTTTCTTACGGTGAATTAAAAGGCTATAGGGAAGATGTTATGGAACATACCATTCCCTTAAAGGATGAAAATGCTAAGCCATTTCGTCATAAACTTAGACAAATAAATCCTAAATTTGCCCCATTAGTCCAAAAGGAGCTCACAAAGATGTTGGTTGCTGGCATTATTGCTCAAACTAGGCATTCTACATGGTGCTCAAATTTGGTGATCGTTAGGAAGAAGAACGGTACAATCAGATTGTGTGTTGATTTCAAAAACCTTAATTTAGCTTGTAAAAAGGATAATTACCCTTTGCCTAATATGGAGACCATGTTGCAAAGAGTGACGGGATCCGGGATGATGTCATTGTTAGATGGTTTTTCCAAATATAATCAAGTTTGGGTAAAAAAGGAGGATCGACATAAAACGACTTTCACCACACCATGGGGAACATTTGAATACATAAGAATGCCTTTCTGTTTAACAAATGTTGGGGCTACTTTCCAAAGGGCCATGGACTATGCTTTTTGATGCAGCCTAAGCCGCACATACCCACAGTATGCAAATAAAATTGCATGTCACACTATGTCCCAGGAATTTTAATATTCTTGTTTAGTAAAACCTTCCATAACCCAAGGTTTAACTCTCTTTAATTAAATGCTTAAGCGGAAGCTATTTAATCATATATTAATCAGATTACACCCATGGATTTCCTTACCATCTGATCCACAACAAACCCTGACCAATCGTCGTCAACCGTGTGTCGCATAGCTGACGTATTTATTTCAACGTTTGACTTTTGTGTGCTCCAAATCTCCACCGTCGATCTGTCTAGTCCGATCCAACGGCTATCGCGCAATAACTTGAACCAACTAGCTCGATCGATCTCCACCGTTTATTTCTCCTACCTCAGTCCAACGATGATCGCATAATCTTGTGTGAAATCTTGCACGACAGATATGAGGTCGAGAGCACGCGAGAAAATTAGTTTTCTCGTGCTACGTGTCGGTCGCTAAGGGTAATCGCATGAAATTTTAGAATACCACTTACAACTTTTAGGGCGCGCGAGATACTGCTTACCACCTACGAAGACTGCTCCATCATTCTGCACGTTTTCCACCCTTCTGTCGACACGTGCCTTG
Source organism: Pinus tabuliformis (assembly GCA_031772625.1). NCBI lineage: Eukaryota > Viridiplantae > Streptophyta > Pinopsida > Pinales > Pinaceae > Pinus > Pinus tabuliformis. The sequence goes on from CM062816.1 coordinate 1,518,432,237, forward strand.
ATGTGATCCATCCATCTATTAACTTAATCTCCTGCGATAAGATCTCTGCCGCTCATCTTCCATTAATCCTGTTCGTTGATCCGACTGATCCAACGGTTCCTGTGCACTGTTGCTTCATTACTTCTTCCTTTCACTGATTTCGATCTTCGATTGCTCTTCTGCTTGACTCCTTCCAGAACTTTATTCTGTGTATTATTTAAATGCTACCACTCCTGAGCTTTGATTTGGTTATTCAATCAGACTCCAACACTATCCGATCATCACAATACTCCTCTAAGCATTGTCCTCTCTCTCGGATTCTTTTTGAATTCCCTACACACTTATGCAAAATTACTTTAATCCACACACAGTTTATAATTCAATTACTCAATACACACCACACAAACTCAGAAATTGCACTTTTGTATTAATGCCTAAATATTTACACAATGAATTCCTTCTCGACCTGATCTTCTATATCAGTGGCCTTTCCTTTCTTGCCCGTAGGCTTACAGTCAAACCCTATCTAATCTCTGAACTCTAATTCTCACTCTAACTAACTGACTCTCTCTATGCCTTTTAGGCTTACATTTATACAAAAGGTTTTGTTAACCAATTCTGGTTCAGATCCTTAATCTGCTGAACTAAATCTCGAATATCCTCTAAGTCCACTTTTGACTCCACTAATCCCTAAGAATCCTCTCTAGTTCCACAAACCATGAAACCAATTTCTAATCTAAGATTTACAATTGATTTCCAAATCTCTCAATCCCCACTAATCACTCATCATCACTCATGTTCTCCTACATTCGAGATCATTTACAAATATCCTCACAATATCTAATTAATTCCTATTCCAATCACTCAAAACATTAATAATTACATTAATTTGATACATAGGAATCCAACTTCCTTGAAAACACAAGACCCCCTAAGTTAACTAGAATATAATGAAATTGTTGAGCTGGATGCTCCTGCTTCGGACTCCCAAGGTTAAAATAATCATGATCTCCTGATCATGTGCTTCTGACCTTTGTCCCCCTGGATCCCATACTTTGTTCTGTAATTTGTCTTTGGTTGTTGCTGTTGTTTGTTACTGTTCTCTGATTTCCACACTCTATGTTGCTTTGCCCCACTAGCTATGCTTTCACAGTCTATTGCTGTCTTTCTCTTGTTGTTGTTTGGCCTTCTTACTGTTGCTTTCTTCTGAGGCACCTTCATCATCAATCTTATTATTCTTTCAATCTCTAAGTCCAATGTATCTTTTGACTGATAATTACTTTGCCATTTGTTGTTGTACTCTGTCCACCCATCTTCAAATTGTTGTTTACTGTCTTCCCTTTGAAGTTGTTGGATTCTTACTACTACCCTTTCATCCTTATCCTCTTTTGACTTTCCAAACAACCTCTGTTCAATCTCTGTAAATTTACTTTCAAAAAATAGATTGTCCTCCAATTCCCTTTGTACTTGTTTCCTCCCAAATACATCACTATGTTGTTCGTCAATTCTAGCATATTTTCCTTCCTCTTCCTTGACAACCCTCAGTAATTGTCCTTCAATTCCTTGACTGATTCTGAAAATCAGTTTAACTTCTTCAAACATGGTATCTTCATGTTTTTCTTTTTCCTCATCAGCATGTCTGACCTGGCAACTTCCAATCTTCTTCAGTTCTAAAACTGACTCTTTAACTTGAAACATGTTTGTCTCATCTTCATCAAATCCTGTAATCATAAAACAATTATCAGAATTAAAAATATAAGGCCTCATTACCTTTTCCTTCTCTGGCAACATCTCAGTATGTTGCTCTGAGCTTTCGTCCAATTCCTTTGTCAACACATCAATATGTTGATTTAAACTCTCCTCCATATCATCTGTTTCAATGATATCTTCCTACTCTGTTTCACAATAATGAACTCCTCATTCTGTAATGTCAATTTGCTGAACTTTTATTACCATTCTCTTTTCCTTATGATTGTCATTCATGACAATTTCTTTGTCTTCCTTTTTCAGCAATTTATCCTGAGTATACATCCTCTGCTTTTCCAACTTTCTTCTTTGAAAGTCTAATTTTCTATATAACTCAATAATTTCAATTGGAATAGAATTTGGAAATTTCACACAATTTTCCATACCTTCCTTTGTTATTGACCAATCATCAGATGTCCTTTCTCCCTTTGCTAAATCTTTTGCATAGTCTTCTTCTTTCTTCAATTCTGTGATTGTCTTTTCTTTGTCTTGAGACAAATCTGCCTCCCCTTCTTCTTCAATACACTTTGCCTTGTTGTCTCTTTGTAATCCTTCTTCAAGAGCTATCCTTGCCCCATCATCTGCATTAATATTCTCTTGCATTTGTTCTTCATCAATAACATTAATCAAATTCATTAGATTACCTCTCTGAGACAATATCCCTTCGTTCTTCATCAGAATAAGTTTCGGATCTTCCATCTCTATGACAGCTTTAAATGACTGTCTTCTCTCATTAATTAACTCATCCATAAACTCTTTCTGTTGTAACTAGTCAAATTCTTCCTCTTCTGAGAAATTTTCTGTCACATTTTACTTCAAGATCTTCATCCATCCTGAAGACATCTTCACAAAGCTGCTTTTCTCCTGCAATCATACACAAATTATCAGTTTTAAAAACATGAGACCTTGTGGTCTCACTTGATGCTCCAATCATCATATCTCCTTGCTGTCTTGAATTCTCATAAAAATTCATACGATCTTCCACAGATCCCCAGTCTTCATCTTCACCGAGAACTTCACCCTGTTTTGCTTCACAAATGGAAACTTCCATTCTCAACTCAGCTTCTTTGAGTTCTTCCACCAGCCACTTCACTTGCTTCTGTTGTAGCCCTCTCTGTAACTTAGACCACTTCACTACCTGTTTCCTCAAGACCCAACCTTGTCTTTGGTTTCTCTCTAGTAGCTTCCTTAATACATCGAGTTGTTCTTTTAACTCTGCAATCTCCTTATCAAGCTCCTCTTGACTCATTCTCTTGCCATTTACCTTGGCATCCTCCTCCTTCACTTTTCTTCCATTGTGGTCTTCCTCAGAACCTCTATTATCTCTGTTATGACTCTCAGTAGTCATCTCCTTCTCTATCTTCATGAGTTCCTCACTCACTTACTATGAGTTGCATTAAAGCCTCTGCAACAGCGAGTCCTCCCTGTTGCCACTTACCTCACCAAGCTCTCCTTTGTACTTGGTCTTTTGGCAAGCACTTGGTTCTCTATTCTCTCAAACCTCTTTGAGCCTTTCTCTCTGCTCCTTCTAGGCTTCAACTCATCTGCACCTTTTAAGAACACAATTGTCCTCCTCTATTTCAATCACAATGAAATACTAGGTTCTGGCCACCTCTTCATTCACTCAGAAATTCTTACTAGCTTTCTTCATCCCTTAGCAATTCTACCCACATCTACTGTGGAACTGCCTTTATGATCTTTCCGTGAGCTACAACAAAACCTCTGCAGTAATAAGTCCCCCTTGCTACATGATACCTCACTAAGCTTCTCTCCTCTGAGCTCAGTCTTTTGGCATCTCTCTAGTTCTCTCCTCTGGAACCAATTGAGCACTCCTTGCTCTAGGTTGCTGCAATCTTCTCACCTTCTTATGCCGCTACCTTTAAGACCTCTGCATGATCTTGTTCTACCATTCACCTGCACTTTGAACAGATTGTTCTTTGTTTCCTTTGGATCCAAATTCTGCTACACTTTATCTCTGTGTGCCTACTGTTTGTCAGATTTAAAATCTGATCTCCTCTTACCTGCATACACACCTTCAAAACATAACTCTGTTCTAAGTTTTCTCAAAGAATTCTTACACGCAAAATTTCCTTGTTCTGCTCTAATACCAAATGATGCAGCCTAAGTCGCACATATCCACAATATGCAAATAACATTGCATCACACTATGTCCCAGGAATTTTAATATTCCTGTTTAGTAAAACCTTCCATAACCCAAGGTTTAAATCTCTTTAATTAAATGCTTAAACGGAAGCTATTTAATCATATATTCATCAGATTACACACGTGGATTTCCTTACCGTCCGATCCACAACAAAATGTGACCAATCATCGTCAACCGTGTGTCGCATAGCTGACGTATTTATTTCAATGTTTGACTTTTGTGCGCTCCAAATCTCCACCGTCGATCTGTCTTGTCCGATCCAACGGCTATCATGGAATAACTCACACCAACTAGCCTGGCTGACCTCCACCCTTTATTTCTCCTACCTCAATCCAACGGTGATTGCGTAATCTTGCGTGAAATCTTGCACAACTGATATCAGGTCGAGAGCGCGTGAGAAAAGTAGTTTTCTCGTGCTACGTGTCGGTCGCTAAGGGTAATTGCATGAAATTTTAGAATACCACTTACAGCTTTTAGGGCGCACAAGATACTACTTACCACCTATGAAGACCGCTCCATCATTCTGCACGTTTTCCACCCTTCTGTCGACATGTGCCTTGATGTGATCCATCCATCTATTAACTTAATCTCCTGCGATAAGATCTTCACCGCTCATCTTCCGTTAATCCTATTCGTTGATCTGATTGATCCAACAGTTCCTATGCACTGTTGCTTCATTACTTCTTCCTTTCACTGATTTTGATCTTCGATTGCTCTTTTGCTTGACTCCTTCCTGAACTTTGTTCTGCGTATTATTTAAACGCTACCACTCTTGAGCTTTGATTTGGTTATTCAATCAGACTCCAACACTGTCCGATCATCGCAATACTCCTCTGAGCACTATCCTCTCTCTCGGATTCTTTTTGAATTCCCTACACACTTATGTTATGCAGAATTACTCTAATCCACACACAATTTATAATTCAATTACTCAATACACACCACACAAACTCAGAAATTGCACTTTTGTATTAATAAATAAATATTTACACAATGAATTCCTTCTCGGCCTGATCTTCTATATCAGTGGCCTTTCCTTTCCTGCCCGTAGGCTTACAGTCAAACCCTATCTAATCTCTGAACTCTAATTCTCACTCTAACTAACTAACTCTCTCTATGCCTTTTAGGCTTACATTTATACAAAAAGTTTTGTTAACCAATTCTGGTTCAGATCCTTAATCTGTTGAACTAAATCCCGAATATCCTTTAATTCCACTTTTGACTCCACTAATCCCTAAGAATCCTCTCTAGTTCCACAAACCATGAAACCAATTTCTAATCTAAGTTTTACAATTGATTTTTAAATCTCTCAACCCCCACTAATCACTCATGTTCTCCTACATTCGAGAGCATTTGCAAATATCCTCACAATATCTAATTAATTCCTATTCCAATCACTCAAAACATTAATAATTACATTAATTTGATACATAAGAATCCAACTTCCTTGAAAACACAAGACCCCCTAGGTTAACTAGAATATAATGAAATTGCTGAGCTGGATGCTCTTGCATCAATTTTAAAATTTTAATTGGAAAATTCATTGAAATATATCAAGATGACCTTACTATTTTTTCTAGGAATTGTATTGATCATATAAGTCATGTTAGGCAAGTTTTTGACAAATGTAGGGAATTTGCCATTTCTTTAAATCCTGCTAAATCTATCTTTGGGGTAATTGAAGGGAAGTTACTTGGCCACATAATTTCAAAGGATGGGATCAAGATTGATCCTGAAAGGGTTGAGGCAATTCAAAAGATTTCTCTGCCCCATAATCTAAAATCCCTCTAGTCCTTCCTAGGAAAAATAAATTTCCTTGGAAGATTTATTCTAAATTACACAGAATTAGCAACGCTTATTCAAAGTCTTTTGAAAAAAGACGCAAATTTTATGTGAAAAGAAGATAGTAGAAAGGCTTTTCAAGTAATAAAGAATGCTATAGCCAAGGCTCTTGTTTTAATTAGTCCTGTTTATTCCAAGGATTTCATGGTTTTCTCCTTTGCTTCTGAGGATACCATTGTTGGTGTCTTACTTCAGAAAAATAAGGATGGGCAAGAACAACCTATTGCTTTCATGAGTAGAGCACTTCAAAATTCTGAGTTCAATTACACTACCATGGAAAAGCAAGCTTATGCCTTAGTTAAATCTCTTAAGCATTTCAGGACATATGTGGGATATTCCAAAGTCATAGCTTACGTCCCACATTCCGCTATCAAAGATATATTAACTCAAACTGATTGCTTAGGAACCCGTGCTAGGTGGGTAATGAAAATTCAAGAATATGATTTGGAAATTAAACCCACCAAGTTGGTCAAGGGTCAAGGTTTAGCTGAGATGTTAATTGAAAATAACGAGAAAGCTCTTGGTTTGATTTGTCTTAACGATTCATCTTCACCTGAGCTGCAAAGGTTAGGAGAGCATGAATGGTACAAGGATATTATATATTACCTATTGAATCTTACATGTCCTAGCCATTTAGTTGCTCATAAAAAAAGGGCTCTTAGATTAAAGGCTTCTAAGTATTGCCTCATGAAGGATGGCCTTGGGTGGCGAAATCCAGAGGGCATTATACTTAGATGTGTTGATGAAGTTGAGTCTAAAAGGTTGATTTCTAAGTTTCACTCTGGATTTTGTGGAGGGCATTACGCTGCTGGAACTACCGCCCAAAAAATCCTTAGAGTTGGATATTACTGGCCTTCAACTTTTACTGATGTGCACAAATTTGTTAGGGGAAACAAAAGCTAGTTGCCCTGCCCCTTCAACCCATGGTTGTTGAGGCTCCTTTTCAGCATTGGCGTATGGATTTCATAGGGGAATTTCACGAAAATTCTAGCAATGGCTACTCATGGATTTTGACCACTACTAATTATTTTACAAAATGGGTAGAAGCCATTCCAGTTAAGAATGCCACTGAAAAGGATATTATGGACTTTCTTGAAAATCAAATAATTACTAGATTTGGTGTCCCTGCCAAGATCACTACTGACAATGCTAAGGCTTTCAATTCTATCGAACTTTCATCATTTTGTTTTAAGTACGACATTGTGTTATCTCATTCATCTAACTATTATCCTCAGTGTAATGGCCCGGCTTAATCAAGTAATAAAAATCTTATAACCATTATCAAGAAAATAGTGGGAGATAACAAGCAATCTTGGTACAGTAAAATTATGCTTTGTGGGCAGATAGGATAACAAAAAATAAAGCCACTGGTAAAAGTCCCTTTGAATTAGTCTATGGCATGGATGCAATTTTGCCAGTACACCTTAAATTGCTAGCTTACCAACTCCTTCAGCACTTTACTAAAGACAAAACTGCTGTCCAAAATAGAATTTATCAGCTTGTGGAGTTGGATGAAACTCGTAGGAAGGCTTTTGATAATATGTATAAGAATCAATCTAACATCAAAAAAATCTTTGACAAAAAATCTCGTCCTAGATCTTTGCAGGTTGGAGATATGGTGTTGTTGTGGGATCGAAAGAATGAGAAACCATGAATGCATAACAAATTTGACAGTTTGTCGCTGGGACCATACATCATTCGAGGCGTTGTTGGACCCAACTCATTCCACTTGAGCACGTTGGAAGGCGAACCAATGGATTTACCCGTGAATGGCCAAATGCTCAAATTATACTTCAAAGAGGACATCTGATGCCACTGGGCATCCTTTGTATTGTATTCCTAACCCGACACCCTTTCATTTCAGCGTTTCATTTTGAAGTTATGTTCGTTTTTCATGTTATTAGGATAGTAAATGAATAGATTATATCTTTCATGTGCTTAACGTTATAAGATGATTTTTGAATGGACGCTACTTATGTTATCTTGTGTGTGCGCGGATGCAGATTCTGGATTCTCACATTCCTCCAGTGCAGCAACATGTCCCCATGTAGAGCTAGATGTTGACCACTACATGTCAACAACCCATAGCAGTACACCCCCTTTTTTTCGCAAAAGAGATAGCGCCTGATCGATGTGTCTGTGTCGTCCCGCGATCATCAGCAACCTGATCATCATGTTATAATGTAAACCCATTCTGCATATATATCATGTAAATAATCTCAGCGGAATCGTGTCATCTATGTAATGGCCTAGGTAAACCTAATTTTCTAGTGACAATCTACATTCTGGGAGGTTTTTTGTCTCTGTGATCCATTATCGAATGGTCAACAGAGTTTTCCTTCAATCTCACCCCAAAAGCTAGAATGTATTTTGTCACTAGGATCTTAGGCGAGTCCTAGTGTTATAGATCGAGTCTCTATAAAAGTGATTTGGGAATAATCCTAACTATTTGGTTAGGTTATTTTATTACAAATTGTTTGGTCTGTTTATTATATTTGTGTTGCAGAAATGGGTAGTCTTGAGAGTCTATTACAGATGAGTTTTCCCCCTTATAATGTAAAAAATATAAAAATTATGACGTAAAGTGCCTTGAGGGTTGGAAAAATAAATTATCCCCTCATAGGTTAATTAATTAAATTTTCTGGCTAAAAATTAAATAAAATTAAGCCAGAAATTTAATTAATTCTAGGTTCTAGGTGAATTTAAATTCTCCAAAGGAAAAATTCGTCAGTCCTTAAAAATCAAATTTTAAAAGGTCTCAGGACCAAGATAAATTAATTATTTTGCTAAATTTTAAGCCTTTGGTCCCTGGGGTTAAGTCAAAGTCAAATTTTTTAGGAAATTAACTCTAAATTCTTATTTTTGAGTTAATTAAAATGCATTTAATTGAAAAATTCAAATTTCCTCAAAAATTTAATATTTCGACGGATGAGATTAAAAGAAATTTTAATCCTCATCAACGGTCGAGATTGCTTTGACGAGGATCACTCGAACTAGCCATTGGAGGATTTACCTTTAAATAGGAAGTCATTTGTCAGTTGATCCATCTGATCTTTGAGTCGTGTGCTAAGCGAAAAGCTCTTGTGTAATCTTTTTTCTGAATAATAAAGAAAGACTTTGGGGTTAATTTTCGTCGGTGTTACTCTTCATCGAAATACTGTAAGATGTGTTGTTTTCATGCGTAAACTTTTTTTTAGCCATTGATGATAGCTTTTGAAAGAGTGATTTGAGTACAAGTATCTTGCTCAGTCGCTGGGGTTTAGCAGGTATTTCTATTTATCTGAATTTTATTATTATTTTCTCGCTCTATTTTGATGGTTGAATTGAGTTTTGTAGGAAAGTCTTGACTTTTAGATCATCAGGCGTTAGGAGAAGTTTTGAGTTGGAGCAGCCAACTCTCAATCCGTGTTTTCTGAAGAGCCCAGTTAAATTTAATCTCGGGCTTATCATAGGATTTTTATTGGTGATGCATGAAGGGTTTCAAGCTAAGCACCTCCTTTAAAATTTAAAAATTTAATTTTTATTTGCGAAATTGATAAATTTTGCTTTTTAGAGCTTTAGATTATCAGATCTGGGAGCGGAGTTGGACTCACACTCCTGAGATCTGATAGATTTGTCATTCTTGTGCATAGATCTGTAAAACAAATTGGGTTTTCTGACTTGGGTTTCTAGGATTTTATTTTTATTTTTTGTATATCTAGGTTCTGGGTGTTTTTGTTTTCAAGTACAGGTTGCAGATCTGAAGATGAAGTTTGATTTGAAGCCAGATCTAGGCCGTGGAGGGTAAGATCTGGCCTCAAAATCATTTCTGCAGGGATATTATTTAACCTTTTTTGCGGTACAAGGGTTTGAAATTTTTTTTTAAATTTGGAAATTTTTTATAAGGGTTTCATTGATAAATTTGAAGCATAAAAATATATTGGTGTGAAATTTGTTTTTCTAGGCTTCTCTTGAGTTATGGGCTATAGTTTCTCTGTTTCCTGGGGTTTTCCAACAAAATTTCCGATTTGTTTGTTGCCTGCTCATAGTCTTTCCCTCCATCAACCTATGTAATTCCTTACTGTTGTCATCATTTGCTCCTTTTTCTCTCACCTTCAACCCTCAACTCGCGTCCCTTCCTCCCTCCACGCGATCTGCTCACTGCCTCTTCGAAAACCCTAAGGCAGCCTTATCCTCCGCGCAGCCTTATCCAATTTGTAGTTGCCTCTTCAAATCCCCTTGTTGCTCTGCCCATCCCACCATACCAAACAGGCTCCAGCTTGCCCTACTCTCCGTCTGTGCAAGTCCTCATTCGCTCTGTCGTCCTTGTAACAGATCTGCGCGTCCATTCCTCGTTGCTCCTTCCCTGCTCCTCGCTCTTTCTGCCTGCGGCTCCTACAATCCATCTCTGCCCAGATCTCTTCCTCGCTCGAGCTCTGTCTACTTCCCGTCGAGCAGACCTCCTCTCCCCGCCGTGAGATCTGCAAACACAAACCAAGCAAACACGTTCGATTTTTTTATTTTTATTTTGGGTTTCATTTGTTCGTCTTCACGTTAGGATTTAGGTCGATCATTTTTATTTTTAAAAAGAAATCCGATTTCGTTTAATGAAACTTTAGATTCATATTTTATTTTTATTTTGTAAAAAAATAGATTTTGTTTCGGCTTTTATTTTTTAATTTTTAATTTTGAATTTTATTTTATTTAGTTTCACATTTTTCATTTTTTATGATTTTCATTTAAAAATATATAAAAAATTCTAAAACTAGAAAATCATAAATTCTAAAATTTTAAAAATTTAAAAATTCTAAAATTTAAAAATAAAATAAATTAAAGGTATTTGCGCTTTCACATTAAAAATTTTAACGTGGCCTATGGCCCATTAAAATTTTAATTTATTAACCCTTTCATTTGTTTTACTTCCGTCACATTAAGAGATTTTGATTTCTTCATTTACCATTAAAGAAATTGCCTAAGGAATAATTAAAATGCCAATTTAAAATTCCTTGTTGTTTCTGGTGTTAAGTGCAAAATCTTAAATTTTCATGATTTTTCTATGGTCAAGGTGCAGTTAATTCAAATATTAAAGGCACTGGTCTGTAGTCATTTATATCTTATGACTGTGTCTTATTTTAATCTATCTATCTTAGTTGACCGAGACTTGCTTTAAATTCATCAAGTTGTTCATCCTTAAAATCTCCTAGAGCCCTTGTTCCACAAGCTACCCTCATCCGTTCACCTTAGGGACTACCCCCTTGACTTGTCTAGGAGAAAATCTAAACGGAGTGAGTAACGATTAGAATGACAACCCTTACTCTGAGCGTTGTCGCGCTGCCTAGACACTTTGTGTGACAACAAGGCTCATCCCTAAAGAGGCACCTATTCGGCTCCCAAAGAGACTATATATAAGGTCACTTGATATCCTTCATTGAGCAATTTGGATCTCATCATAAAAAGATATATTTCTGCTCCCTTATGTAAAGAAGGGCAAAGAAAAGAAGATTGAAGCTAGAAGAAGAAGAGATCTCGCACGTGTGGAAGATGATCTCTCTGCTGCTCACGTGTGTGACCAAACAGGGCCGAATTTTCTGTGTATAGATTCTGTGGAGAAATCCAAATTTACTGTGGAAGAGAGAGACTTTGACTGAGCCTTTGAACAAGCTTTCAAGCTGTTGTTTTGGAGGGTTGACTTGGCTTCTTGGTGGACTGTTGGACTAGTCATCTTGCTGGTCAGTTTGTCTATGACTTTGATGTCTCTCTTGTTGAATTGATTCTATAAGGAAAGGATTGCTGGGTTTTCCCAGGGTAAACTCTTGTGTTCTTGTGTGGCTGTCTCTTTATGAACATTTTGTTTTACTCTTGATATTTCTGTGTAATTGCTTTATGATGGAAAAGATCACAAGATAAATATTATCCTCATGGAAATCATAAGAAGTAATTATCATTTTAGAGGATGGCCTAAAAATTCAACATGGTATGGCCTCCATCAAGTGTGCAAGTAGCCCCTCAATGCCTTCCAAAGGACCAAGACTCAACCCAAGTCATAGTCATGCAAACTTCAAAGCATGTCCAAGAGGGGCTCAAATTGACCCAACATAGTCACCGATCTAAAGGAATGTACACAAGTCCAATTCAATATCAAAAGTGAGTCACGTCAAAATATAAATGCCACTAGATAGATCACATTAAGCATCATCTTCAACTTCACAACAACTCATAAAATTCATACAATTCACCAAGTTCAGGTATGGAAAGGTCATCAATAGCCCCATTACATGTGCCAATACCCAAGGAGAGAATAGTTCCCAAGAATGGCCATCAAGGAGCAGTGGTAGTGATATATAACAACTATTTTTTGTCGTCAAACACTAGATTATTCATTATAACTTTGCTCAACAGGTTATAATCACAGTAGAATACACTGGCAAAGGGTTAAAGAAAGATGGAATATTAAATAAAGTGGAAAAGTCTGAGGCTATGTTGCGGGGGAGCGCCCCCCCCCCCCCCCCCTCGAACCCACTCCCGAATCGCGCTCCGGGCGGGAGCAGCTCGGGAGCGTGCTCCCAAAATCGCTCCCGGACGGGAGCGATTTTCGGGAGCGTGCTCCCAAAATCGCTCCCGGACGGGAGCGATTTTCGGGAGCGCGCTCCCTTAAAAAAATTTGCGCTCCCTGGTCTGTTAGGAAGCGATATAGGGAGCGATCGCTCCGGCGCTCCCGGAGCGATTTTTAACGCTCGGGAGCGATCGGGGAGCAATCGCTCCCTGATCGCTCCCGGGCATTAAAAATCGCTCCGGGAGCGATTTGAGCCGGGCCAGGAGCGGTTCGGCGGAAAAAAAAAATTCCACGGACCTAAAAAATAAAAATAAAAATTTGGGTTTTAAAAGCCCAATGGGCCAAAAAAAATTCATTCTAACTTCATTGAGCTTGAGTTTGGAGCTGGAGCAAGAGCAAAGGAGCGAGGAGCAAGCCTGCAGAGGTAAGTAACTTAGTAATTTAGTTAGTTTAGTTGGTTAGATAGTAATTTAGTTAATTTAATTTAACTGTTTGAGTTTAAAAATCATGTATTTAAATTAAATTAATTAATACCAATAAATTAAATTAATTTGCAGATTCAAGAATCAAAACCCTACAAACATCAAACACCATGGACCTGGCTATATTTATTGGCATTTTCCTCTTCCTGGTCCCTTTTATGGTTATTATGGTGCTGGAGAGTAGGAAACGGAGGGGGCCCCAAACTGAAGAGGGGGATGAAGAAGCCGGAGAAAGTCAAATGGGTGAAAACCCCGATGAGGAGGAGCTGGAGGAGGGTGAACATGACCCTCACAAAACTAAACAAGACCAAACTCCATTGTGGAAATATGTTCACAGGGCTGAAACAGGGAGAGGAGGTGGAACCACTAAATTTCATTGCCCCCATTGCAACACTGATTACACAGGTTCATACACCCGTGCTAGAAGACACCTCTGCGGGAAAAGGCCATAGGATGGAGAGAAACAAATAGGAATCAAAACTTGTACAGCGGTGTCAACAGCGGATAGAGCCAAATACATAAGGGAAGAGGAGGAAGCCCAATACAGAACAAAAAAATCAAGGGGTTTCTTTGAACCAAGCTCACAATCACAAAGAACTCCTTCAGCATCCTCCCAAGGCAGTGGATATGGGCATGGAGGCACAGGGTCATCATCTTTAAGGCGTAGAACCATATCAGATTTCCTTGATGAGGGGTGTAGGAATGATGTGGATTCAAAAGTTTACAGGTTTCTCTATGCATGTGAGATACCATTCAATGTTCTACGCTCACCTTATTGGCACGAAATGGTTTCTGCCATAAATGATGCCCCTAAAGGATACAAGAGCCCTGGGTATGACAAGGCAAGAACCGTTGGCCTTGATCATGAAAAAGCAAAAATATCACATTCTTTGAATAAAATGACAAGTTCTTGGACTGACCATGGGGTGTCCATTGTATCTGATGGATGGACAAATGTAAAAGGCAAGCCATTGATAAGTGTTCTTGCTGTGTCTGTTAGTGGTCTCATCTTTCTAGTTGCACATGATTACTCAGACAAGTTCAAGACCGCCATCAACATTGCAGAAGCATTACTTGAAACAATTGAGCGTATTGGCCCATACAATGTCATCCAAGTCATCACTGATAATGCTCCTAATTGTAAGGAAGCGGGAGCAATTATTGAGGATAAATACCCCAACATATTTTGGTCTGGATGTTTGGTTCACACATTGAACCTTTTGTTGCATGATAGTGTCAAAAACAAAAATGAACAATACCAATGGATTGGTAATTTGTACAAGAAAGGCAAACAAATGATAAAATTTATTACAAATCATAGCAATACCCATGGCCTTTTCCGCAGTCACTCGAGATTGGAGTTGCTGAAGATTGCGAAGACTAGATTTGGTAGCTATTACCTCACCTTCAGGCGCCTTTTGAAGGTAAGAGAGGCATTAGCTAGCATGGTATCAAGTCCACATTGGCAGGTGTTAAAGGAAAGGGCTACAAATGTAGCTGACATGGCAGGTTTTGAAATGGTGGAGGAGGCCACTCTTGATGGGCAGTTTTGGACAAGTGTGAGGCAAGTATTGGATTTCACCAAGCCAATTTATCACAAGATTCGGTTTGCAGATACAGACAAACCAGTGATTGGCGAGGTGTATGAGCAAATGGATACCATGTTGGGGGAAATAAAAAACATTGTTCATAATAGAGATCCCAACTTGTACAAACTGATTCATGATTGTGTGTGTGAACAGTGGAATAGGCTTAACCTTCCACTACATTGCTTGGCGTATATCCTTACGCCAAAATACTACTCTACATCTTGGTTGGGCCAACCTGCAGCAGGGGGTGGGGTTAGGACCAAACCCCATTTAGATCCAGAGGTAACTAAAGGATATTTGGAAGCATTAGAAAAGTTGGTACCTGACAGGGAGGAATGTGCAGCTATGCGCCTTCAAATAGGCAGATACTTCAGTGGCACTAGTTTGTATGGTAACTTCCATGCAATGGACGACAAAGAAAAATTTGAATCTCTCACATGGTGGGAAACATATGGCAGCCACGGACTTTTGCCAAAATTGGCAAAAAAAGTTCTTTCACAGGTTGTAAATTCTTCTTCTGCAGAGAGGTGTTGGAGCACCTACAGCTATATACATAATGTGAAAAGAAACAGACTCAATGAAAACCGAGCAGAAAGGTTTGTTTATGTGCACTACAACTTGAGGTTGTTGAGTCATTATTGTGATCGGGCTAATGAGGATCCCACATATAAAATTTGGGACAATCACCCAGACGATGACAATTTGGAGGATGGCATTGTACATATTGAAGAACTAGAAGAGGAACTTGTAAGGGATGAAAATGAAGCAGCAGCCATGCCACCTCCACCTCCACCTCCACCATCCAGTAGCAGTGCTCGAGGTCCGAGTCTTGTTCCTTTGTTGTCGCCACCTCCATCTACACCCTCGCGTGGAGGTTCTAGTTCTGGTCGTCGGTCTGTGCGGGAGACTCCTAGAAGACCGCCACGACCTGCTTATACTCCTGGAGACTCTCGTGGCAAGGGCCACATGTAGATTTACAGTTTACTTGTCTTTTTTAGTTTCTATTACACTTTAGTTTTCATAACTGTTGAGTTTTGAGTCCTTGACTCTTGACTCTTGACTCTTTCATATCATAATGATATTTTTTGTAAACATTATATCACTGTGACAATGAAAATTTGAAGTTTGAAGTTGGGCCTTGGCAATTATAACTCATTGGTAATGATTGTGAATTATGAATATGATGCTTTGTGAAAGACTAAAGTTGTTTCATTTCATCTCATTATTCATGTTTCATTTTATAAATTTTTAACATTTCATATCATGTTAACATTTAGAAGTTAGGACTTAGAAATATCTTCGATATTACTTCTTGTAATGGTTAAACTTAGCTTACAAGTACAACTTTGGTGATCAATGATGATAAATGTTAATGAATTTTCAATTCTGAAAGCCTGAAGTTGAAACTTTAGGATTGAATTTGATGAATCATGATTTATAAGACTCAATATGTTGCAGTTGTAATATGTATTTTACTAACTTGTGGACATGGTTGATGACAATTATAATTTCTAGATCATTGATGTGATATGGTTCAATGATCAATCTATGTTTTTTTATGTTTTTTATGTCTAATTCATCATTCTACATGTTTTTGTTGACATATATGTATCAAAAATTAAAAAATATAAAAAATATATATATTTTTAAAAAATCGCTCCCAGATTCGCTCCCAAACCGGGAGCTTCTGAAAATGGTCGCTCCCGCTCCCGTTTTCGCTCCCGCTCCCAAGTAACATTGGTCTGAGGTGTACCCTGGGCTTGTCCCTATACAGTTAGTACTTAAAAGTTTTTCAAGAATGCCTAAACTAACCTATCCATATGGTGAACTAGTCATTCAACAGCAAACCAGAACAGTTCAGTTTCAAGTATAGAAAACTAACTTCCTGCACAGATTGATATTTCAATTTAGTAAGATCCGAAGCTTCTATGTAATATTGAATTTGATGGGGTGGAAGGTGCAGGTGGGAGTCATCCTGGACCCTGGAGGGGCAATGGAATCCTAGTTTGCTTGTAGACTTGGTGTTGTATCCAACAATAGAATCAAAGCATATGTGCTGGGGCAAGGACTC
The DNA here is from genome assembly GCA_031772625.1 of Pinus tabuliformis. Classification (NCBI taxonomy): domain Eukaryota; kingdom Viridiplantae; phylum Streptophyta; class Pinopsida; order Pinales; family Pinaceae; genus Pinus; species Pinus tabuliformis. The sequence goes on from CM062816.1 coordinate 1,518,448,642, forward strand.
AAAATAGCTAAAGGTACTGGTGTGGAATTGTTGATTGTAGTAGGATTCTCCAAGACTCTCATAAACTACTTGCCTTATAATTTGGAGCCAAGAGACAATCTTGTAGCCGCAATTGTTGAACGAAGCAAACAAACTCCTTTACCAATATCAAATACTATCCTTTCCTGTGAGAAAATAATTGTGAAGCAGATCAATGGGAAAATTTTGAATCAACAACTAAAGGCGGGAGGAGGGGGGAAGGGGGAGGGGGGCGCATTTAATGGTTAATGGCATTAACAAACCATCCACTAATCAATGATAAGAACAAAGACACATTTAGAGGTACTAAACCATCACATGGCAAGCTACCACAACCACTTAAACTGTCATCACCACATTGCTCTTCTCAACAAGAATTTGAACAGTAATGAGAAGGGAGGCAAGTCCCTCCTTCGCATGCTCCATGCCTTAAATTCGCATTCTTATTTCCAGTGGTTTCTTATGTCGCCGGCTCGTGGTGGGAAAATAGCATTGCCATTAGAAAGGCATAGGGGGTATGACAATATTTCTCACCAGGTAAGAAATTTCATTGCCTTCTGGTTGGTATTTGGGTTTTGCTGTTTGATTGGAAGTTATCAGGGTAAACTCATCCCTGGTGATATATTGGTACACAGGACAACAGGTGGTTTTATCTTGACGTTGCCTTTAAATTCAGTTCATTCCTCTTGCGATTCTGCGATATATTAATCCAGTTCCTGAATTTGGGACAGAGGAATCTCCTCAGGAGCCAGGAAATGTGATGTGAGAGTGCAAGCAATGTCAACCATTCTGCACTAACAAAAGTTATTGGTCATAGTGGGTACCCGATGGATTCTTGAGAATTTCAAGAAATCAGCAGTCCTCAGGAGCCACAAGGAACACATTCACTGCAACAGGTCTTCAATTTTCAATGTTAAATCCAAAATACATGAAATAGAATGTTAGATTACAACTCAGGGATCAGAAATTATGGGGTCCCTGGTGGAAATGAAGCAACAATTGGCAGTCTTGGAAGCAGAATGCAACCTTCTTTGAAATTTGGCACTCAATTTTAAGCAGAGGTGACCAGTCCATGGCCTCAAACAAAAGACTTTCAGCTTACTCATCCAAGGGTGAGATAAATGGATCGGTGCACCAACTTGACAAGGAAATGTAAATCGTGAATCAAGACCCTGAACCAGAAGGCACAGATCTGGATGATGCAGACAGTCACTATGCCCTTTGTTAATTTCAACATTTCCAGGGTTATAAGAATATTAGGCATTTATTTTAGAAAATAAAGTATCAACAAGAACCAGATAGTTTTGTATAAGGACAATGGCATTCTCTGTTTTTATCCTGAAGTAGGACTTTATTTGGACTGCGTAATAGCTATTTTGAAACTATGTGAAATGATACTGTGATGTAACTTCTGCTGCGGCAACAGCCGTAGTTTTCTATATCAATATAATTTTCCCAGTTATTGTTTATATATCTATATATATATATATATATATATATATATATAGTTTTACAATCCTACAGATTGTATGTTAACTACTAGACCTCTCATGAGTCTAGAAGAAGCTAATTACATAATCCAGGTTTACTAATGATGCTACAAGCCAGAGTCTATGTTCTCAAGAATGACAGAAGGAATCAAGTGTGGGAACCAAGCAATATTTACCTTGTCGGCCACTCCAAATTCCACAGCTTCCCTGGGAAACATGTACAAGGGTCTTTCCATAGCCTTTGCAACTGTCTCAAACGGCTGTCAATCAAGAAGCATCATTACAACTAGTAATTCTCCTTCATTTTGTCAAATGGTGATTAAAAAATAAATATAAAAATAAAAAGGTATGCAACTAGACTCAACTCACATTTCCAGTGTGCTTAGCAAGAAGCTTTACAAATGTATCTCTGTTATGTATAAGCTGCAACATATGACGACATCATTAGGAAGGTACTGCCACTCTCAATTTTTATTCATCCAAGAACCCGAACTGCAAACTTCTGTGAAGAAGCAAATACTAAGTAGATCAAAGAGAAAGCTCAAGAAACTTTAATAAAAAACTCGTGAACTTCTACCATAATTGATGTAAATTACAGAATAATTTCTTACTGTTAACATTTTCTATTATTGATGTGAAACTAAAATAGTAGTTAGTAATTCCCCCTAGGATGGATGTTGGCATGATTCCTCAAACCTTCGATATTAGTTTCTATATAACATCATAGAATGCAGAAGATGAGTTAAGATCGATCACCATAAAATTATACTGCTTGATCATCTTCACGATTTATGGGAATGAGGGGATGTTGGGAATGCCATCATTTTGGAATAGAGCAAAACAAGTTTGTGTGTCAGTTGAGGAGCTAATATCAATTCTATTTTGATTCTTGCCAAAGACATAAAAAAGGACATGTATTATAAAAAAAATGAAAAGGAAACCAGAGTAATTGCAATGGCAGGTGTTACACGTGATGCAATACAACCTGGAAGCACCCAAGACATCTCCAAGACAAATAATAAAGAAAAGACATACAGCAAAAAAAAGAGATAGACATGCAGGCCAAAATATATATTTGCTGCAGTCGTGCTGGAAGCATTAACGCTCAAGTATTTTCTCAAACTGAATGACTAGACTAGGAATGATTGGTAGCCCGTAAAATTATTTAATTTCTCTAGGGGATAGTAAGTTTTGAAAGGATTGCTACAAGATACCTGATAAACAGATTGCTAAAGAAGACAGATTTCTTAATATGATTTAACTGTTGAACAGATGGTAGTTGATTTCTCTCCTTTACCCGTTATTCATTTTTTCGTCAGACATGATTCTGGGAGAGAAATTCCTCTCCAAAGAAACCACAAACATTTAGATTCCTCAAATGAAATATCTATGTCATTAATGAGCCTTGGCCTTGTTACCCACCAAAATGGGTAACCCCATAGGAGAAAACTTTTCTCCTACATTTGACAGCCAGCCAATCAGCCATATAACCAGCAGCCCCTGCTAGCCACCATTAGCTGATGATATGCCATGTGCTTCCTGTTGAAGGAAATGTAACTAGGTTCGGTCTTCATAAATGTACTTTTGATATTTGTATTTATTCAAGAAAAGAAATATTATTTTTATTATATATGTCAATGAGTTTCTTGCTCATTGAAATAGGTCTAGCACATGTTAAAGTGCTATAGGTGAGTCAAAGAGTCAAAAGAATTATGTTGAAGACCTTAAGGGCATGTTACACTAGGTATACTTATGTATTAGAGTCAAAGAAGACACCTCCAAGCAAAGTCAAGTCTCCTCCAAGCAATGGCACCATCAAAAGAAGCCATCCGAAGAAAATAAGTCAAGTCGGCCTACAGTCAGCAAGTCGGCCTAAAGGAGGGACAGTCCTCTATATATAGAGGATGTCCACTCGCTCATAACGTCAAGCATTCAACTCTGAAATCAGCAAAGAAGGGCAGCCGAGAAAAGGTGAAGAGAAGATAAGTGTAAGGAGCCTCTAGTGCAGCGGAGAAGGAGAAGTCTAGACCAAAGTAAAAAGGACTGTTTCTAGGGTGGATTACAGCCACACGTGCGAGAAAAGGACGGATGTCTCTGTGGTTATGACAGCAGCAACACTCAGTCAAATATCTCTCATTTTTTGAGCTTAAAACTAGGCCTACAAGGCCTCCTACTCAAGTGAAGAAGAAGGAACCACAATCAAAGGACAAAGAGCCTATAACATCAAGTAAACCTTCCACACGCGTGAGAAATTAGGTCTGCAGAACAGTCATACTAAGTCTGTACCTACACCTCAAGGAAGAAGCTCATTTGGTCAAGAGGAAGGAAGGGATCATCACAAGGAAGGAGTCTCATCATAGACCAAGAATAAGTTCCTCTTCTAGAGCAAGTGCAACAAGGTCTACCAACAGTTGAAAGAAGAACGAAGTGCCGGAAGGAGGAGGACTAAGTGCCTAGGAACTAAGTGCCGGAAGGAGGAGGACTAAGTGCCAGGAAAACAAAGTGCAGAAAGGAGGAAGGACTTGACTTGTGCTTGGAGGATATTCTTATCAAGGCTCTAGGATTTGGTAGCAGTTTCATGAAGTTCACACACATGCATTAATAATAAGAAGAAGAAGATTAAGCTAACAAGACAAATTGTAAAAAGACTTCACAAATTGTTATCAAGTCAAGAAGAATCACACTACACCTAATTGCCCTTGATTCTTCAACATGGTATCGGAGCCAAGGTGACACATCAAGGAAAGGGCATCTCCAGAACACTCGTCAAGGAAGGGCATCTACAAAGTTGAAGCATCAAGCCAAGAAGTCTCTATCACAACAACAACAACAAGGTCTACCATCCATCACTCATCAAGGAAGACTACAAAGCAAGAAGAAGAGCCTTACATAAAGGCACCTACAAAAAGACAAAATCAAAGAAGGACCTACATCAAGCTACCAGTCATCAAGCAAATCTCATCATCAAGCAAGCCCACTTGGAAAAAGCAACTTGAAGAACATCAAAGATCTAAGGAAGGCAAGCCATCAAGTCTTCAAGGAGAAGGCAAGTCCACTACATCTCAAAATCTATCAAGTATATGTCCCCTTTTGAATATATATCAATGTATTTTTGCAAGGAAAGCAACAAATTGGTAGGTACCAATAACTTTCTTGCATGGAAGAAAATGATTGATTTACTTCTCAAGGAGAATAAACTTCTAGAACACATCAAAGGGAATATCACTATTCTTGCTAAGGAACAAACTCAAGCCTTAGCCAAGTACAATAAGGACGAGACAAGAGCTCAAAAGGATTCTAGTAGAATCTATCAAGGACTCTCTCATTCCTTATGTCTCCAAACTTGAAACATCAAAAGAAATCTATGATAAACTAGTAGAGATATTCTCGGTAACCACAGTTGGAGAAGTAATATCTCTAGGAAATGAATTATACAAGATGAAGATATCAAAGGAAGGAATAACTCCCTACTTCATGAAGATTTCTGAGATGAGGGATCAACTTCAAGAGCTAGGGGAAGTCATGTCTGACAGAAAAATGACAATTGTAGTACTCAATGCTCTACCTGAGGATTGGGGCAACTTCACATCAAGCATATATGCCAAGAAGGAAGCCACCCCCACTAAGTGAAATGTGGTCTCTATGCAAAATAGAGGAAACAAGACTCAAAGCAAAGAAGATGTGGGATCAAAAGAGCAAGCATTTGCTACCACGGCCAAGAAAAAGGGAGAATTTGGCAAATTTGGTCCATGAAGAACAAACAATGGAGATATGTCCAAAATCCAATGCTTTGGATGCCAAGAATATGGACACTACAAAAGGAATTGTCCAAAACTTAAGAAGGACAACAATAACAAAAGAAAAAGGGAAGAAGCTCACATGACTCAAAAGGTGAAAGAAGAAGAAAATAAGCAAAAGAAGGAAGATCCTCTAGATCTCTACTATGACTAAGTCTACTTCTTTACTTAAAGTCTTCTTTCAAAGTTTTGAGTAGTATAGGAGCATGTAAGAATAGAATAAAATTGCATGGCTAGAAACATCTTCTAGAATCTTGAAGCATGATGTGCATAGAGTTCAAAATACTCATGTAGAAGGAGCATTTATAAATAGAACAAAATGCATGGTTAGAAATATCTTCTAGAATATAGGAGAATGGTAGATATAGCTCAAGATATTCATGTAGAAAGAGCATACCTAATATAGGACCTCATCCATAATGAAAGAAAAATGATCATGATTAAGAATCTTATAAAGCCTCCATCGTCAAAAAGAAAGAAACATTTGCAAGGTAAGGGTCTTCAAGATCCTCTGATGGAATCTCCAAAGCAGATGTCTCATTGGGAGTCCCATTCAGGGGATTCAAGAAAAGGATGATATGTAGGCAAGCTAAGATGAAGCAAGAAGGGCCACACCAAGGACAACCAAATGAAGCTAAGATGATCAAAGGAGAATCAAGATGAGGTATGTATGCATCAAAGTTAACTCATGTATATTATTGAGTCATGGGAATAGTTCTATAACATGATCAAGTATGAAATAATCTCTTTCACCAATGACATGCTCGAAGGCATGTACTACTATGCAATAAAGGTCAACAAAAGGAAATAATCACATAAGGAGTATAAGATTGCTAAGAAGCAAGAAGAAATGCTAACTAGTCCAAGAAGTAGGCAATGAAGAAGTGCTCCCGCAAGGAGTAGAAGGTGGTTGACCAATCTATCCAAGAAAAAACAAATGAAGAAAGAGATAAAGCATGAGAAGAACACCATGGTTACAAAGAATCACTATATGACAAGATACTTTGAAGACATCTCCCGAAAGAAGGCATGACAACTCTGACAAAGATCAAAGGACCCTTGACACCTATGAAGGTCTTAGAGATATGAAGGTGCAGATAACTGATTTTACTCTACAAAGATGTCATGATCAAGAATCCATCCAGCAAAAGCACCATTTAATGTTGAAGCAATATTAGGATGAAGTCATAAAGGGCTACAAAATCAAAAAGAGAACAAGCAAATACAACAAAGCATCCATGTGAAGAGTAGTCCGAAGCATATACAAGATGACAAAGGAGTAGCCAAATGACAAGAGAACCTGATATATGTCAAGAAGGCCACCTTCCACGAAGGAAGCAATGACATGACAAACCAGGAAAGAAAGTGATCGATGGATGGTGCCCTACCAAGAAGAAGTTCGAACAAAGACTTCACGACATCAAAGGAAAGAAGGAGAACACGCAGCTGGAGGACCCATGAAGAAGAAGTTGTTGATTGTTAAAATTGGCAACTAGGGCCAAACTCCACATGTGTCATCTTATTTATGACAGTTGATATTTTTCTTGGATTCCTCTCTCCGAGAGGTGTAGGATTGATCTAAAGATCATCCAATTCTGACATGTACAAATGAAATTATGAATTTATTTTGATTATGGTCAAATTGTCAAGGTCGGCCAAAAAACTTATGTAGGCTCAGAAGCCCAACAGTCACGTCTATTCATCCTCAACGTTGCATATAAATAGAAGGTGACTTAGCATCATTTGGACATACTCATCTTCACACTTCTCTCTCTCTCTCTCTCCATTGATTGGGTACGGATTTTTGGGCCTCTCTCTCTCCACACGTCTGAAATTTCAGGAGAGCAAAATTTTAGGAGGCCGAAATTTCAGGAGAGCGAAATTTTAGGAAAGCAAAATTTCAAGAGGCCGAAATTTCAGGAGACCGAATTTCAAGACAGTTTGACCAAGCGTTGAACAGCATGCGTTGACCTCCTTTCACTGCATTTTTGTGAGGACTATCTTTGTTTGTGCACGCTACATTTCTGGGCACATAAATCAAGGCTAAACATTGATTGTTGACCATCGTTGGCTGCAGCTACGACTGACCGCAAGAGGGTTGTTTGACCAGACTTTGACTGGGCTGAATTTGATTGTATTGAGGGTTGTTCTATCTTGTTGTTTGGAGGCCGAAGTTGACCGATTTGTTGAAGGTCAAATCTGCCCTATTGACTAGTGTTGACTTTTCTAGTTAGGGCTCTTTTGTTTCTGTTATAAATTATCAGATTTGTAAATTGTACTATCTCTCTCTGTTGAACTATTGAAGACTAAAAGAAGATTTGATCAAGGGTTTCCCCACATTGGGGTTTGTCCCTATCTAGTGCCACATCTTGTGTCCTCTTGTCTTGGCTTGTCTTCTACTATTTATGTTTATGTTCTATCTACATATTACTATCATGTTGATGTGATTGCTAATCTGAATATTGATATTGGGCTAATAAAGAAATTGAAGTAAAATTGCTCTAAAGCATAGAATATACCATTGTTGCCTAAAATTAACATGGTATTAGAGCTGAGGTGAAGACAAAGCCCAAGCAAGAGTGAAAGAGCAATCACCAAAGACAATTGGACAAGGACAAAAGGTTCAATGGGTTCCTCATCCTACTTCCCGGCTGAAGACAAGCTCCATGGTAAATCTGACTATCACGGATAGAAGACGTCTCTTGGTTTGACCTTGGAAGAAAAAGAAGTGATGGAATATGTGTAGGGTAAAATCCCTGAACCTCCTTCAAATGCACTGACAGCTGCGAAGACCAAGTACAATAGGGTTGAAGTCAAAGTAAAGAAGATTATCAGGGATTCCATTGACAAGCATCTAGTGGCCTACATCTCCGAATTGAAGACCTCCAAGGAGATCTACGACAGGTTGGTCGACATGTTCAAGGTTAGTAATGCTAATCAAATTCTATTTCTCAAGAATAAGTTGAAGGATATTAAGAAGGGCAAGGACAAGGATATTCAATCCTATTTCTTTAGGATTACTGAGATCAAGAATGATATACTCTCGATTGGAGAAGTCATTCCTGAAAAGGAACTTACTCTCACCACAACAAGAGTACAACACAATACACTCCTGAGCAGAATGGTATGGCTGAAAGGAAGAATCGTTCTATTGTAGAAGTAGTTCGTGCCATGCTTCATGATCAAGGCCTTTCGAAGTTCCTATGGGCTGAAGCTGCAAATACCGTCGTGTATGTTCAAAACCGATGCCCTCATCAAGCATTGGACTCCAAGACTCCCGAAGAAATGTTCACTGGTAAGAAACTCGATGTCTCTCATTTTAGAATTTTTGGAAGTCTCGTATATTTACATGTGTCGAAAGAGAAAAGAAGCAAATTGGGTGCATCTGGGAAGAAAGAAGTCTTTGTGGGCTATCGTGAAAATTCTAAGGGATATAGAATTTATGTGGTTGGTCAAAAGGAAGTTGAGATAAGTCGTGATGTCACCTTCAACAAAGATATGGCCCTCAGGAAGATCAACAACCTTCCTATCCCAAGGAAGGACAAAGAAGCTACCACCGGAAATCAGGGTGCAAAAGTAGACGAAACAATGCCTGATGTTGATAAACCTATGGATCCTATTGGTCCTCCTCTTCATGAGCCCTCCTCCTTCAAAAGAAGACCCTCATGGCTTAGGGAGACTCTCGAAGATGCTGAGAGACACATTGCACCAAGGGGGACTTTCCGTGAAAGCAAGAAGCCGAACAGGTATCAAGGATATTTGACGGCCACGAGCACTATCATTCAAAATGAGCCTTCATCATTCGAAGAAGCCGTGAAGCATCAAGTATGGAAGGATGCTATAAATGAAGAATACGAGTCAATTATGAAGAATGATGTCTGGGATGTGGTCCCTAGACCCTATGACAAATAGGTTGTCACCTCTAAGTGGCTCTACAAAATCAGGCATGGAGATGATGGAAGTGCAGACCCTCTCATTCTCGAATGTAAGAGGGAGTTGGCTTATGAATTTAAGACGAAGGACCTAGGACCGATGCACTATTTCCAAAGGTTGGACGTCTGGCAAAAGTCAAGTGAAATTTTCCTCTCTCAAGGAAAATATGTTGTGAACATATTGGAAAGATTTGGGATGGTGGACTACAAGCCTGTGACTACTTCGATGGAACTTAACATTAAGAAGTTATGTGGTAGTGTTGCTAGACCTGAATTGGGAAATGCTTCCGAGTATCGTCAACTCATAAGAGCACTAATGTTCTTCGTGAACTCCCGTCCGGACATATGTTTTGCAGTTAACACATTGAGCCAATATTAGCTTGTTGGCTTGAATGTAAAAATACACGAGAGGTATATATATATATATATATATGTACAAATGCTAATCAAATGTTACAATGAGGACCCACATATATACCTAAGCAAGTGTCCTTTCATGATTGGTCATGCCTTTTGGACATGCCTTTTCGCCTTACTTAATGACTATTTAACATAACCAATATCTGATTAGTTAATATTTACATTTATTTTGATTATTTACTTGTTATGAATTATATTCATAACATAGCCCCTTCCTTCATAAGCTTTGTCCTCAAAGCTTTAATGTTGTTGATTTCTTCACTCAGTGTCTGTCACTTGATGTATATAATCTGGCAAGCATCTCGTCATGTAGAATATGTAATATTCCCTTGCTTTTTTTTAATTACTCTAATTTTTTTTATAACTCTAAATTAAGGTATTTTTTTAATAATACATTTTTTTTAATAATAATATTTCTTTTTCTTATAATAATTTTTTTTAAATAATAATTATAAAGTATAATTATAAAGTTATAATAAAAATATTTATGAAATGTTACTCCTCACGGAAGGCTCGCGTTGGTTGACTGTAGTCACGACCGCTGACCGTGGTCATGTCCGTGGCTACAGTTGACTTTTTTTGTTTGTGCAGCGACTACCATGTGTGGAAAGGCATGCAGATGTCAGACGTTGAATTCAGTGGCGGATATATAGCAACACGGGAGGGTTGGGTGACAAAGGACGCAGAGAGCAAGCGTGACAGTAGGGCCCGACAGCGAAACTCAGAACAGCAACGATGACAGGACTGACAGAGGACGCGAAGAGCAGGGGTAACAGCAGGGCCCGACAACGAAACTCGAAACAGCAATGATGACGGGATTGACAGAGGACACAGAGAACAACGAGGAAGCCGGAAAGGACTATCCGCCTGTCAGAACAGATAAACGGACAGAGTTGTTGGTGGCTCGGGCGGGAAGCGACAAGAGAAGGGTGACTGTGGAAGGTGGGCATGAAGCCACGACAAACCAAACCGATCCGGAATTGCATTTTTTTATAATGTAACAAATAGAGTTGCATATGTTTCCCTTCCTCTTTTACAATGCCTGGAACGAAGACATATAAGCTCTCATCGTCGCACACAAACACTGCATCAAATGGCACATTCGGAGGTGGTGGAAGTGTGTTCTCAATGCCATGATAGAGAGTCCACACACACAAACTCATCTTTTTAACACAACGCATGTTGTGGCAATCATGTTGGGAGCCATCACGTCGCCTCTTGGACTCGTGCGGGCATGAGACCTTTCATTTGCCCAATTTTCTTGTACCAGTGTCCTTTGAAGATAATAATGAGTCTTTCAAATGAGTTACACTTCCCATTTCAGATGGTTTAAAGTAAGGAAGATTTTCTTTGTTTGATGCAACTTCTTTGCAATCTTTTACAGTTGGAGGAAAACAGCTTGTGGAGGAGACACTCAAACTTTGCAAATCCATTGTAGCACTAGATATACCCCTCCCATCACTTAGAAGCTTGCTAGCTCTTTCCATAGCAGCATTTGAAATGCACACAGGTTTCCCTCCTCCAGTTTGGAACAGTAGAGAAGGTGGTTCTGAAGAGCTAATTGTGTTCATTTTAAGATCACTTAATGAATGCATCCTTGTTGCACTCTTGTTTTCTTTGTTTCCAAGAAGTTTCATGGCATGTTTCATCACTTCTATGGATACACTGACAGATCGACCTGCTGCAGTTTGAAACCTGAACTGATGCATTCCATTGGATTCACTACTAGTGTTATTTTCGAAAAGAGTTGTTGTGGAAGATTGAATATTTTCAACTTCCAGCAGTGCCTTAGCTTTCAAGATACCCACAATAGATATATTTACAGGTTTTCCAGATTCTATCTAGAAAAGAGATTGATGAGAATCAGTTTCAGGAATGGATAACTTGCTCTTGTCTAAAATTTGACCTGGCACATCAAAAGAGAAAATAGGGTTGTCTATGCACATGGAAGCAGATCCAATATAGTCTTGAAACTGGTATTGACTAGCATATCCCACATAGTTTTTCTGTTTTTTTCCATCTCGTGCATCACTGATAAGAAGATCACATTTTCCCATGTTGGTTGTGCCAAGAACAGTCTTTATTTTTCTGGTAGCAGATGGTGATGATTCTGGGGGATTTTGAGGATCTAACTGAAACATGCTAACAGTGTGGTTGTCTTCATTGGCTTCAAGGATGGTCAGAGGTGACACTTCCTCCATTACTTCCTTTAGATGCATTTTATTCTCTAAGCTTACAATTCGAGCCAAGAGACCCTCCAAAATATCTTTTTGCACCTTAACATGATTTTTTCCTTCTTCCACATTTTTCTCTTCATCATCATCAATGTTTATATCATTCTCGTCCATATCAAGATCAAATTCATCTGGATCCTCATCTTGACATATATCAGCTTCATGTTCATTATCATTATTCTGATCAAAATCTGCTTCTCCAGCTTCACCTTGTTTCGTTTCTTCATTGTTGCTATCATCTTCCTTATTATCAATTTCCTTTCGACATGCTTTAACTTCTGCACATGATTTTTCTAAACGCTGAAATACCTCTTGAAATTGATTACACTGCTCAACGCAATCAGGACGTGAACGTAATGGCAGATTGTGCGGCGAACAACGTTCAAAGACCCGCATGATTATACGGTGCGCCATGGCTCTGATACCACTGAAGCAACAAAATTGATAGCTTGTTGGCTTGAATGTAAAAATACACGAGAGGTATTTGTAATAATTTATTAAGATATATATATATATATATATATATATATATATACAAGTCATGATCAAATGTTACAATGAGGACCCGCATATATAACTAAGCAGGTGTCCTTTCGTGATTGGTCATGTCTTTTGGACATGCCTTTTCACTTAACTTAATGACTATTTAACATAACCAATATCTTATTAGTTAATATTTACATTTATTTTATTTACTTACTTGTTATGAATTATATTCATAACAATGAGAAGGAAGCAGAAATCGGTTTCCTTGAGCACTGTCGAGGCCGAATACATGGCTGCTAGTATGGCCTCCTGTGAAGCTATCTATTTGAGGAAGTTCTTCAGTGAATTGTTTGGACATGTGCAGGATACCATTGTGATCCTTTGCGACAACCAAAGTGGGATTTGATTATCAAAGAATCTCATGTTTCATGATCGCTCCAAGCATATAGATATCAGGTACCACTTTATCTGAGATATGCTACAACGAGAAGCAATAAAGCTCTATCACATTAGGACTGATGAGCAAGTTGTCGATATTCTGACAAAGCCCCTAGGGAGGTCAAGTTGTTGGCCTTCCGAGAACGACTTGGAGTTGTGGAGAGACTCTCTTATGAGGGTCGTGTATGAGATGGACATTGAGCTTGGGGAGCTCCGGGGGGCTTGGGGTACTTCTTGGAGCAATGAGCAACCATAGAGTGAGTGGTACAGCCTTCCCCTAGTGGTTTGTTGTGTATAGGGTAAGTGGTTCAACCTTCCCCTACAATACCCCTTGGCGTCATGTAGACAGGATGAGTGGTTCATCTTTCTGCTGAGACATCCTACCCATGCAGTCTAGGACTCATGGGAAGTAGCTCTCATCTGGCCAATGAGTAGGGAAATGAGGATAGGGACCATAGTATTGTTGATGGACGCATCATGTATTATCGTACTCCCTATGCTAGGATGACCGATATTGATTTGGGATCAATTGGAACTGACTTCGGGTCAGTAAGAGTGGTATGAGACACTCTCTTTTGATTGGAACTAACTTCGGGTCAGTAAGAGTGGTATGACACACTCTTCTTTGATTGGGACTGACTTCGGGTTAGTAGAGAATGGTATGATACATTCTCGATCACTTCTTCTTCTTCATAGTTCAGCAGTGCAGAGTAGTGCATTGATGGCAGAGATAGTACAAATTGGCAGATGGATTAGCATATGGAGTTCTCCCTAGTTGAGAGGGAGTGTTAAAATTGGCAACTAGGGCCAAACTCCACATGGGTCATCTTATTTATGACAATTGATATTTTTCTTGGATTCCTCTCTCCGAGAGGTGTAGGATTGATCTAAATATCATCACATTCTAACATGTACAAATGAAGTTATGAATGTATTTTGATTATGGTCAAGTTGCCAAGGTCGGCCAACAAACTTATGTAGGCTCAGAAGCCCAACAATCACGTCTATTCATCCTTGACGTTGCATATAAATAGAAGGTGACTTAGCCTCATTTGGACACACTCATCTTCACACTTCTCTCTCTCTCTCTCTCTCTCTCTCTCCTCATTGTTTGAGTACAGATTTCTAGGCCTCTCTCTCTCCACACGTCCAAAGTTTTAGGAGAGCGAAATTTCAAGAGGCTGAAATTTCAAGAGAGCAAAATTTCAGGAGACCAAATTTCTGGACAGTTTGACCAAGTGTTGACCAGCATACATTGACCTCTTTCGACTGCATTTTTGTGAGGGCTATCTCTATTTGGGGAGGCTGCATTTTTGGGCACAAAAATCAAGGCTAAACATTGACTATTGACCAGCATTAACTGCAGCTAGGGCTGACCGCAGGTGGCCTGTTTGGCCAGACTCTAACTGGGATGAATTTGATTGTTTTGAGGGTTGCTTTATCTTGTTGTTTCGAGGCCGAAGTTGACTGAAGTTGACAAATTTGTTGAAGGTCAAATCTACCCTATTGACCAGCGTTGATTTTTCTGGTTAGGTCTCTTTTGTGGTTGTTATAAATTATCAGATTTATAAATTGTACTCTCTCTGTTGAACTATTGAAAACTAAAAGAAGATTTGATCAAAGGTTTCCCCACATTGGGGCTTCTCCCTCGCTGGTGCCACATCTTGTGTCCTCTTGTCTTGGCTTGTCTTCTACTGTTTATGTTTATGTTCTATCTGCATTTTACTATCATGTTGATGTGATTGCTAATCTGAATATTGATACTGGGCTAATAAAGAAATTGAGGTAAAATTGCTCTAAAGCATAGAATATACCATTGTTGCCTAAAATTAACACTAATGAATTGACAAGTCCCTAGCTAAGAGGGAGTTATAACAAGTTCCCAATTACAAAGGAACATGGACAAGTACCTTGTCAGAGGATACTTCGCCATGTCTTCCTCAATTGAGCGGAAGAGGTAGACACAAAATTCTTGTCTTCACTTGGGAAGAAAGAATGGGAGGATTGGGTAATCATCTAGCATCTGATACTCTTTGAGGATGTGTAGGGCATCCAAGACAAAAGTAGGCAAGAGGATCGATATTCTTTGAGGGTTGGGAATCCAAGATAAGAATAGTCCTAGAAGGTCATATTCAGTGAACACCCGGGTGGGTATGTTGGGTATGTACCTTGAGAGACAATGACTAAGGTGTCTATAAGTCATTGGTCTCACCAACATTGTGCTCTGATCTACTGAGCGATAGAGCTATCAGTCAAGGCCTTGATGTGGAAACAATGTTGGTTACTATGATGCTATAACAAATGGATTGCCAATTCGGTTTCTCTTATGTGAATTCTTCAAGATTGAAACAATTCCAAACACCTTGTAATTTTGTATGAATACCTCCCTAGTTAAGAGGGAGTGTTGAAGCAAATGTAACTAGCTTTAGTCTTCATAAATGTACTTTTGATATTTGTATTTATTCAATAAAAGAAATATCATTTTTATTATATATGTCAATGAGTTTCTTGCTCATTGAAATAGGTATAGCACATGTTAAACTGCTATAGGTGAGTAAAAAAGTCAAAATAATTATGTTGAAGACCTTAAGGGCATGTTACACTAGGTATACTCATGTATTAGAGTCAAAGAAGACACCTCCAAGCAATGGCACCATCAAAAGAAGCCATCCGAAGCAAATAAGTCAAGTCGTTCTACAATCAGCAAGTCGGCCTAAAGTAGGGACAATCCTCTATATATAAGGGTTGTCCACTCCCATATAACGCCAAGCATTCAACTTTGAAATCAATGAAGGGAAGCCAAGAAAAGGTGAAGAGAAGACAATTGTAAGGAGCCTCTAATGCAGCAAAGAAGGAGAAGTCTAGACCGAAGTCAAAAGGAAAGTTTCCAGGGTGGATTACAGCCACACGTGCGAGAAAAGGAGGGTTTGTCTCTGCGGTTATGACAACAGCAAATCACAGTCAAACATCTCCCATTGTTTGGACTTAAAACTAGGCCTACAAGGCCTCCTACTCAAGTAAGGAAGAAAGAACCTCAAGCGAAGGAGAAAGAGCTTGTTGACCACTATGTGTCAATGATCCATAGCAGTACACCCCCTTTTTTCGCAAAAGGGATAGCGCCTGATCAATGTGTCCCGTGTCATTCAGCTATCATAATCAGTCTGATTATCATGTTACAATGTAAACCCATTCTGCATGTATATGATGTAAATAATCTTAGCAGATCTGTGTCATGTATGTAATTCCCTAGGTAAACCTAATTTTCTGATAATGATCTACATTCTGGGAGGTTTTTTGTCTCACCGATCCTTTCTCGGATAGTCAGCAGAGTTTTCCTTCAATCTTACCCCAAAGTCGGAATGTAGTTTGTCACTGGAATCTTAGGTGAGTCCTAGTGTTATAGATCGAGTCAGTGTAAAAGTGATTTGGAAATAATCCTAACTATTTGATTAGGTTATTTTATTACAAATTGCTTGGTCTGTTGATTATATTTGTGTTGCAGAAATGGGTAGTCTGTGAGGGTCTATTTCAGATGGGTTTTCTCCCTTATGATGTAGAAGATATGAAAATGATGATGTAAATTGTCTTGAGGGTTGGAAAAATAATTTATCCCCTCATAGATTAATTAATTAAATTTTCTGGCCAAAAATTAATTAAAATCCTAAGCCATAAATTTAATTAATTCTAGGTCCTAGGTAAATTTAAATTTTCCAAAGGCAAAATTCGTTGGTCCTTAAAATTCAAATTTTAAAAAGTCTCGGGACTAAGGTAAATTAATTATTTTGCTAAATTTTAAGCCTTTGGTCCCTGGGGTTTAAGTCAAAGTCAAATTTTTGAGGAAATTAACTCAAAAATTTTACTTTTGAGTTAATTAAAATGCATTTAATTGAAAAAATCGAATTTCCTCAAGAATTTAAAATTTCGACATATGAGATTAATAAAAATTTTAATCCTCATCAATGGTCGAGATTGCTTTGACAAAGATCACCTGAACTAGCCATTCGAAGATTTATATTTAAATAGGAGGTCATTTGTCAATTGATCCATCCAATCTTTGAATCGTGTACTAAGCTCTCAAGCTCTCTTGTATACTTGAATTAATGCAAAAGTCTTTTGGTTTTCAACGTGTTGTAGTGTTCCTCTTCATGAATTTATGGTAACATTGTTTTAATTTCTGCTTAATATTATATGAAAATTGTCAATCAATAGCTCTCTTAGAATAATTTGAATACAAGTATCTTATTCAGTTTGTTGGATCTAGGGTAACATTTTTAATTTTGATTGAAGTAGCAGGTATCTCTATTTCTTCATAATTTTATTGTTGTTCTAATTCTCTACTTAATTTGATGGTTGATCTAGCGTTTGCAGAAGATCTCTCGAGTTCTCATTAAGCATTTGGGAATAGTCTTCGATTGGACCAACCAACTCTCAACACATATTTTCTACAGAGCCTACTTCATATAAGCCTCAGGATTTATCTAACGATAATCCTTTTTCTACACAGTGGTTTTGGGCTAGTACCTCTCTAAAATTTCAAAATCTTTTAAATATTTTGTGGAAATTTTGATAGATCTTGCTATTAAGAGCCTTAAATTATCAGATCTGAGAGCGAAGTTGGACTCATACTCCTCATATCTTATAGATCTGTAAATTATGTGTATATATCTGTAAATTATTTGTGTAGATCTGTTATTTACTTGTGTAGATCTGAAATTTTGTAACATAATTTTGAATTTTAACACTTGGGTTTTTGAGATTTTCTCTAGTTTTGTACATCTTGGGTATTGGGTTTTTCTCTTTTGACTTGTGTAGGAATAGATCTGAGAAATCAACCAAGGAAATCTTCAGATCTGAGCCAAATCTAGACCCTGGAGGGCAAGATCTAGGCTTAAAGATTGTTTGCAGGCATAGATTTGAAATTTTATCTAGAGAGATCTTCAAATCTGGGCCAAATCTAGACCCTCGAGGGCAAGGTCTGGACTCAGAAATTTGTTTGCAGGGCCAAACATTAAAGATTTTGCAATAAATCTGAAAATCTGAAGCAAAATAATTTTTTCATAACAAGGGTTTCAAGTTTTGGGGCTCCTAAGCCCAGATCTGCCTTCTCCTAGCCCAATGCTAGTTCTATTTATGTTTCAGGTATTGAAATTTTTTTGGCAACTTGGGCAAGTGATATTCAAGGCCTAGGGCCTAAGGGTTTGATCTCTAAACCATCTTTCTCCTCACTATTTGCTACAGCAGTCATATACATTTCTAATAGTGGTGAAAAACACATTTAAGTGGTTTGAAATTAACTAAAAAAATTGCTAAATAAATACAGTTGTGTATAAATACAAGAGGACTTTTCCTCATTTGCACTCACTCATCTCATCACATCTCTCTCTCTCTCCTATGCAGAAAAGAGGCTTTTCTCTACTACGCAGAAAAGAGACTCCCTCTCACATGTGGAAGGAAGCTGTTGAACCTGAAGCTGCAACTGCAGATCAAAACTTTGAGCAGCGTTGACCATCAAACCTCCTCTTCTAAATTGCGTTGTAGGTCCATCTAGACCTCTAAAGGCCGCATTTTTTGGTGGTGGAATCAAGCCGATCTGACAGTCGATTTGCGAGATATCGACTGCCCTAGTTTTGATGATTAAGCCGCTAATGTTGATGCTGCTGATCTAGGGTATGCTACTACTGATATAAATCAGATTTATTGTACTATTTCTCTCTGCTGAATTATTGAAGATAAAAGAAGATTTGATCAAAGGGTTTCCCCACACATTGTGGGGTTTGTCCCTGGCTAGCCGCCACATCTTGTGTCTCTTGTCTTGGCTTGTTTTATGTTGATCGTTTAATGTTCTATCTGCACTTTACTTATGCACATGTGATTGCTAATCTATGAATAATAATAAGAAAGAAAAGTAAATTGCTCTAAGCATAGAACATACCATAACTTAACATGGTATCAGAGCTGAGGTGAAGACAAAGCCCGAGCAAGAGCAAGAGCAATCACCAAAGAGAAGATTGGCAAGGCTATCCTAAAAGAACTATGGGGTCCTCATCACTCTTTCCTGCCGAGGACAAGCTCCGTGAGAACGCTGACTATCACGGATGGAAGATGTCTATCGATCTAACCCTAGAAAATCAAGGAGTGTTGGACCATGTGAGAGGCAATATTGTTGAGCCTCCATCAAATGCATCCATTGCTGCCAAGAACAAATAGAAGACCGGAGAAGTCAAAGCAAAGAAGATCATCCAAGACTCTATCGACAAGCGCTTGGTGGCCTACATCTTTGACTTGGACACCTCCAAGGAAATCTACGATAGACTGGTGAGTTTATTTAAAGTTAATGATGCAAATCAAGTTTTGTTTCTTAGAAATAAGCTGAAGGAAATTAAGAAGGGTAAAGATGAGAGTATGCAAGCATACTTCTTAAGAATCACCCAGATCAGGGACGATCTCCTATCTATTGGGGAGACTATTACTGATAGGGAAATGGCACTCACGACTCTTGGAGGATTACCATCCGAATGATACGTGTTCAGGACTACTCTTCTGAACTATAATGTAATTCCTGGTTTCGAGGAATTAATGGCTAGATGCATCCAAGAAGAAACAAGGGTAGAAGAGCAAGAAATGCCCATGCCTAAAGGTCCTCCTACTACCTTTGCTTCTCATGCTAAGAAAAGAAATAATTCCAGGACTAAATCAAAAAGAAAGATTGGACCTAAGGGTGGAAGAAAAGGACAATGTTACATCTGCGATAAAGCAGGTCACTATGCAAGGGAGTGCCCTGATAGAAAGGACTCACACCATGACGATGATCAAGATCCCTCTCATGACTATCAAAGGAATGACAAATCTAATAGCAGAGGTAAAAGGAGCGTTGGAAGTCAAGGAAGAAGGCTAGAAATTCCAGGTATGAATCTCATATTGTTGAAAATAAGCAAGATGAATATTATCTACTAGCTGCTCTATCTACCTCTGCTCCTTCGGACTCTATGGGAATTTGGCTCATTGATAGTGGTGCCTCAAGGCACTTCACTGGTTACAAAGAAGTTCTCCATAATCTGATAAAGAAAGAAACTAACCTGGAAATTATCCTTGGAGATAATATGGAATATCCCGTGAAAGGTGTAGGCAATGTCTCTCTTAAATTGAATCAAGGTAATATGATCCACTTACCGGATGTATTATATGTACCTGACCTCAAAAAGAACCTGGTGTCCATTTCGGCAATGGAAGGCAAAGGCTACAAGGTGGCTTTCATCAACGGCAAGGTACGTGCATGGAAAAATAATATTAAAAATGCCTTCACTCTTGGGTTTCGAGTTGATTCATTATATCAGGTCGAAGGAAGTCCGCTAGGTGTCATGTCTTGTGACACATCTCAAGCTTTAATCGAAAATCAAACCAAAAAGAAGATCAAGATCTTAAGGACTGATAATGGAATTGAATATGAATCCAATGAGTTTCATGACTTTTGTAAAGAGGCTAGCATTAAGAGGGAGACTACTACACCATATACTCCTAAACAAAATGGTGTGGTGGAAAGGAAGAACTGTACGATTGTTGAAGCTATCTATGCCATGCTCCATGATCAAAGACTTCTGAAGTTTCTATGGGCCGAAGCTGCAAACACCATTGTATATGTACAAAACCGATGCCCTCATCAAGCATTAGGTTCCAAGACTCCTGAAGAAATGTTCACCATGAAGAGCTCTCTAGAAGCTGACACCTGAGAACCGAAAGAAAAGAGTATGATGAGATACTTGCACCTATTGCCAGATATACGACCATCCGCTCGATCATAGCCCTTGCGGCTTCACAAGGATGGAACCTACATCAGATGGATGTGAAATCCGCATTCTTGCATGGTTCGATCAAAGAAGAGGTCTACGTGGAGCAACCCGAAGGATTTGAGATTTATGATCGAAAATCTCATGTATGCAGGTTGAAGAAAGCTCTCTATGGGCTAAAGCAAGCACCCCGAGCATGGTATGAGAGGATCGATAGCTACTTGATGAAGCTGGGATTCACTAGGAGTGACGTCGATCCTAACCTTTACTTAAAGGTTGAAGATGACAAACCTCTCATATTGGTGCTATATGTGGATGACCTCTTCCTTACAGGTGCAGACCCTCTCATTCACAAATGTAAGAGGAGTTGGCTTCTGAATTTGAAATGAAGGATCTAGGACTGATGCACTATTTCCTAGGACTTGAAGTGTGGCAGAAGCGAAGGAAAATTTTCCTATCTCAAGGAAAATATGTGGTGAAGATTCTAGAAAGACTCAGTATGGTGGACTGCAAGCTCGTAGCTACCTCGATGGAGCTTGACTTCAAAAGGTTAAGCGATAGTGCTGCTAGACCTGTTTTGCGAAATGCCACCGAGTATCGTCAACTCGTCGGAGCATTAATGTTCTTAGCGAACTCTCGTCCAGTTATATGCTTTGCAGTCAACATATGGTTGAACCTCACCACATACATTGGATTGGTACCAAGAATCTGTTGAAATATCTTCGTGGCACAATCACTTATGGGTTAAGATACACTGCCGAAGATGTGAGACTAATTAGATACACTAATGCTGATTGGGCAGGCAATGTGGAGGACCGTAAGAGCACTTTCAAGTGTTGTTTCTCCTTGGGATCTACTTTGATATCCTGGATGAGCAGGAAGCAGCAGACGGTGGCTTTGAGCACCGCCGAAGAATAATATATTGCTTTTAGCATGGCCTCCTATGAGGCAGTCTGGTTGCGAAAGCTCTTCAGGGCGCTGTTTGGATTTACATTGGATACCACCGTGATCCTATGTGACAACCAGAGTGGGATTTGTTTGTCAGAGAATCTCGTATTTCATGATCGCTCCAAGCATATCGATATCAGGTATCACTATATTCGAGATATGGTGCAGTGGGGAGCTATAAGGCTCCAACATATCGGTACAGATGAATAGGTGGCCGACATTCCGACAAAGCCCCTAGGGAAAGTCAAATTCCCGACTTTCTGAGAAAAACTTCTTGTTGTTCAAAGACCCTCCGATGAGGGTCTTGTATGATGCATTGAGCTCTGGGAGCTCCGGGGGGATGCGGGGTACTTCTTGGAGCAACATATGACCACAGGGTGATTCACCATCCCCTGGTGGTATACATGTACACACTGTGGCGACTATATAGCAGGATGATTGGTTCTCCTGTGAGGTCTAGATGATGTGTTCTCCATGAAGACTATGTAGCAGGATGATTAGTTCTCCTGTGAGCTCTGGATGATGTGTTCTCCATGACGTCTATGTAGCAAGATGATTAGTTCTCCTGTGAGGCCTAGATGATTTGTTCTCCATGGCGATTGTGTAGCAGGATGATTATTTCTCCTGAGATTGTTTCCCCACACATTGTGGGGTTTGTCCCTAGCTAGCCGCCACATTTTGTGTCTCTTCTCTTGGCTTGTTTTTTGTTGATCGTTTAATGTTCTATCTGCATTTTACTTATGCACATCTTATTGCTAATCTATGAATAATAATAAGAAAGAAAAGTAGATTGCTCTAAGCATGGAACATACCATAACTTAACAACTATGTGCAGGGAAAAGTAGTTGAGCCTCCTACAAATGCACCTGTGGTTGTGAAGACGATAAGAAAGATGAGGTCAAAGCTAAGAAAATTATCATAGACTCCATTCAAAAGCATTTGGTTGCCTATATTTCTGATTTGGGAACATCTATGGAAATGTATCATAAGCTAGTTGGGGTGTTCAAAGTGAACAATGCAAATCAAATCATCTTTCTCAAAAACATGTTGAAGGATATCAAGATGGATAAAGGGGAGTCTATTCAATCCTAATTCATGAGAATAATGCAAATCAAGAACGACCTACTATCTATTGGAGAAGTTACTGTTGACAGGGAGCTCACTCTCATTGCACTTGGAGGCCTTCCTAGATCATGGGATGTGTTTAACACCACCCTTCTCAACAATGACAGGATACCTAGTTTTGATGAATTATTGACTCGATGCGCTCAACAGGAGACTAGGATGATGGAGAAATGGAAATGAACCTATTGCTTTCTCCACTCATGCAAAGAGGAAGAATAATGTTGGTCCAAGAAGACAGGGTCAAGGATTCAAGAAGGGATTCAAAGAAGGAAGAAAAGGAAGGTGCTACAATTCCAACAGGTTCGGCCACTATGCTAGAGAGTGTCCTCACAAGAAGAATTCTCCAAGGAATGATGGCAACGACAACCACAACAATTTCAAAGGCAATGGCAATCAAAGGAACAATAGGTTCAACAACAGAGGAAAGAGGAATGCTCCCACTGCTCGAAATGGAAATGGTCGACCTCCCAAAAGGACAAGAAATACCAAGTATGAAGAAAGTAATGTTGTAGAAAAACAAAATGAATTTTATCTTATTTCCGCTCTATCTACTATCTCGCCTCTAGATACTTTGGATCATTGTTGAAAAGATCGGTATCAGAAAAATACCGGTGAGGGTCCTGAAAACATTTTATTGGCAATATTGGCAAAAATATCGGCAAATATTGGCAACATAAAAAAATGCATAGTATATTCATTTTTTCAGATTTTTAAACATATAAAGCAATAACAACATGAAATAAACACATTGGCACATAAATATGAAGAAATCACTGATATATATGATGTGGTGGATGAAAAATAAAAATGATACATCAAAGTTGATACCAAATCTTGTTGATCCCTAATAATTGTCCAATCAAGGACTCAAATGTGGAGAACCAATACAAAATAACATCACATATATAAAAGTATCTCATCATCATAAGTTATATGTAGCAAAACAAATAAAACTAGCAACTAGCTATCTTAAATCACTGCCCTCTCCCCCTTTTATGGGAAAACATGATGGGTTGTTTGTAAGGCCTACCCCTAGCAACAGAAGGCCCTAACCCTGCACCTAATGTCAAATAATGACTGTTGGGTATGGAGTTGTTCTCTCCTATATCTATAGCAGATGATGCTAACGTTGATGCTCCCACAGTGTCCTCATTCTCCTCCTCCTCTTCCTCCTACTCCTCCTCGTGTTGCTCCTCCCTCGAGTCTTCCTCCCCTTGTTTCCCTTGTTCTAATGGTTCCTCTAACCATGTAGGTGACTCCTCCAAGATGGGCACCTCAAACTCCACTCTCCACTGAGACAATACATCAATATTGTCTAAGGAAATGGCATCTGGATCCATTAGTTTTTCTATTTGCTTCACTCGAAGTCGGAGATTGTAATTCACATACACTAAATCATTGACACATGAGAACTCCAACCTATAAGAGTGTCAAGAAAACTAATCAGTCTTGCTCTTAACACTTGAGTGTCATAAATTAAAATTACAATAAATGTAATTGCTCAACTGAAGGCTAAAGCTCAAAGTTATACCTATTGCGCTTTTTTGAGTGTATTTTCTCAAATACACTCCATTCGTGCTCACAACCTGAAGAGCTACATGTTTGACTCAGGATTCTTATGGCTAATTTCTGCAAATTTGATGCCCTTGCACCATAGCTTCGCCACCAAATATCCACAACAAAATAAAGAAATTAAAAACCTATACACAATTAAACTTTCAAATAAAACGTAATTGAATTTTTAAAATCTAGAATTATAAATAAGTAAATTCTAAATTGAAAATTTTGATGAGTCATGACTTGTCACTTATGTGGCATAACAAGTGTCATTCCCCTAATAGTATCATCAAGGCCAAATAGGCCAACACAATCTTAATAAAACTGTATCTCGTGATTGATTTTGCTACAAAGCTCAAGATCAGGTACCATCCTATGAATACAAGGATGGAGCCCTTCCATCACCTCGCCATCAAAATTAAAGTCACATTTGTATGAAAATGCGGGGTTGAGGAAGAGTGTTGCTACATGAATGTGTCCATGAAGCATCCCTGTACACCGACTATCAATCGCATCACATAACATCATCTATCTATTAAGCCCAACAGAACCCTTGTCTACATAATAAGCACGAATGGCCTCCTTGGCCCTATCCATGGCCTCATACAAATAAGCCATTGCAGGCTTGTCCCCATCTACCAATCTTAGAACATTTACTATAGGTTCACTAACTGAGCACACTTCTTCTACTCCCTACCAAAATGTGTCAGTGTACACTTTTGCAATGGCTCTCCCACCATGTCTCTTGTTGTACCTACAATCATGCCACTCATCAAAAACAAACATTGGCTTCAATCAAATTGGCATCAAAGCAAAAACTGAAGAGTAATAAAGTTGGTGGCAAAACGTGTGCTTTGAGGACGTCGTAACTCTTTGTTTCTAGTGTATCTCCTCACGAGGATAAGAACAAAATCATGGTTATAGCTAAACTTGGGGACACTCCTAGCTATATCAATCATCTCCTTGATGAAGGAGAGTTTTCCCATATCCTCAAGCAACGAATCAATACAATGTGTTGCACATGGAGTCCATAACAATGTTCGGTGCCTCTCCATAAGCATCTTGCTGGAATAAAAATAATTAGTTGCATTTCTCTGTTATGACTTGCACAACATTTTGCACACCAATCTCCCGGATGAACCCATCTAACAACTCACATATCAATGTTGCATATTTTATGTGTTGATGGTTCCACTTATTTAATAAACATGGTACCTTTAGGACAATGTACTAAGAAATTTAGAAGGGTCCTACCCTTCCTATCCCTCCAACCATCAGACATCACTGTGTATCTAGACACTAAAATAGTTAGGAACACTCGTGTAAAAGAATATTGAATGAATTGATTCACAAAGAGCAAACAGCTCAATGATAATACAAAGATATTTACAATAATAGAAACATCAGGTTTCTATGTACAAACAGTTTCATCTAAGAAACTGCTAAAAGAATAAAATTAGCAACAGCTAGAAGACTGAGCATTAAATACTAAATAGACATATTCTAATACCCTCCCTTAATGCTCAATCTATTTACAACACCAATAGACCCTCGGAATTTTACAAATTTATCAGGACCAAGCGGCTTGGTGAAAATGTCGGCGGGCTGCTCTGTTGTGGGAACATATTGCAACTGAACTGAGCCGTCTTCAACCAGCTGGCGAATGTAGTGGCAATGAGTTTCCACATGCTTTGTTCGTTCATGAAAGACTGGATTCTTGGCAAGTTTGAGCACTCCCTGATTATCACAAAACAAAGAAGTAGGCCCTGTCTGAAAAACATGCATATCTGCAAGCATACGGCGAAGCCAAACTGCCTCACAGGATGCCTTAACTGCTCCCCGATACTCTGCTTCTGTTGAGGAGAGAGCCACTGCCTGTTGCTTCTTACTAGTCCAAGTAACAGCACCAGATCCTAGACTAAACACATACCCAGCTGTAGATTTACGGTCATCAACCGAACCGGCCCAGTCAGAATCAGTGTAGCCACTGAGAATAGGATTGGAGCTGCGAGTATATAAGAGACCATAATCAGAAGTACCACGCACATATCGTAGCACCCGCTTTGCTGCTATCCAATGATCAGCTTTAGGAGCTGACATAAAGCGAGAAATGTAGCTTACTGCAAAACTGATATCGGGTCTGGTAGCAGTAAGATAGATGAGACTGCCCACTAATTGCCTGAATAAAGTTTCATCCACAAGGGGAGAGGATGACTGTGCTGAAAGTTTGAGCCCTGGTTCCATAGGAGTCGTGGCCGGTTTGCAATCCTGCATTCTGAACCTTTCCACAAGATTTTTGGCATACTTGGATTGAGAGAGAAAAATCTGATTTTCAGTCTGCCAAACTTCAACCCCCAGACAGTAATGAAGAAGTCCCAAGTCTGTCATCTCAAAAGTTCTGCATAGATCTTGTTTGATCCCATGGATCAAATGTGCAGAGCTGCCAGTAATGATAAGATCGTCCACATAGACAACGACAAACAAGATATCAGCACCAGTATGCTTGATGTACAGGTTTGCATCAGATGGGCTCCGCTGAAAACCCTGATCTGTCAGGTACTGATCAATTTTGATGTACCAAGCCCGAGGAGCTTGTTTCAATCCATAGATTGCTTTAGCTAACCGACACACTTTCTGTTCTTGACCAGCAACCTTGAATCCTGGAGGCTGCGTCATGTAGACTTCTTCCTGAAGATCACCATTTAGGAAAGCACTCTTGACATCCATCTGATGAACTTTCCAATTGAACTGAGCTGCTAGGGCAAGAACAAGCCTTATGGTACTCATCTTGGCTGTAGGAGCAAAAGTCTCCTCATAATCGATGCCTTCCTTCTATGAGAATCCTCGAGCCACAAGACGAGCTTTATACTTGTCTATGGTTCCATCAGCTTTGTATTTTACTTTATACACCCATTTGCAGCCTATGGGCTTTTTTTCGGCAGGAAGATCAGAAAGTGTCCAGGTGTGATTCTTCTGAAGACTCTGGAATTCGGCTTCCATAGCCTGTTCCCACTCAGATGTACCCTTAGCCTCTGAATAGGTTTGAGGCTCAAAGATACTGTGAAGGTTAGCCATAAGAGCAAAATTGACTGTAGATTGTTGTCTGTTCTTATGTCTAGAAGTTCTACCTTCAAGGAGCTCATCATCCCGGAGATCACCTATGGTTTTAGCCCACCATTTAGGCCGAAGAGAAGAAGAACCAATATCAGGATTAGAGGAACCAATATCAGGAGGAAGGGAAGAAGGCTCAGGAGCAATAGGGACAGCAAGAGAAGGATTAGCTTCTGGAGGAAGCTCAAATAGAGTAGTATCAAATCCTGATGCTACATCATCCCTCCCATCAGGTGGACTGACTGGGAGAAGAACACTGTGAGGCGGATCCTCAGAACGCTGCTCAGAAGAAGAAGACTGAAAGAATCCTCTGTCTTCATCAAATACTACATCTCGACTGAAGCTAAGACGACCAGTGGCTATATCTATCAGCCTATAGGCCTTGTGATGATCACTGTAGCCTGTCATCATGAGTTTCTGACTTTTGGAATCCAACTTAGAGCGCTTAGCAGATGGAATCCAAACATATGCAACTGAGCCAAAAACTTTGAGATGACTGATCTTAGGCTTACGACCAGACCACACTTCTTCAGGAGTCTTCCCTTTAACAGCCTGAGTAGGTGATCGGTTAAGAAGGTAAATAGCAGTAAATACTGCTTCAGCCCAGAATTTGTTTGGAACACTCCTGTGTTGTAACATGGAACGAGCCATTTCCACAACCGTGTGGTTGCGACGCTCGACAACACTGTTCTGCTGGGGAGTGTAAGGTGTGGTTAATTGACGTTTGATGCCATGAATATCACAGAAGTTGGCAAAAGCTGAGGAACAAAATTCCCCCCCATTGTCGGTCCTAAGGGTCATGATATTACAACCAGATTCTTTTTCAACTAATGTTTTAAACTTCTGAAAGGTACTAAGAGCATCAGATTTATTTTTAAAAAAATACACCCACATCTTTCTACTGAAGTCATCTACAATAAGTAAAAAATATTTGCAAGCAGTGATAGAAGCTGTATTCATAGGACCACAAATATCAGCATGAAGTAACTGAAGTACCTTGGAGGCGCGCCAAGATTCTCCATTGTTGAATGAAGACCGATGTTGCTTTCCTGCTTGACAGGCGCTGCATATCCCCAACTGCTGAGTCTGAATATCAGGTAAGCCTGACACAAGTCCCTCCCGAGAGAGCTGAGAGAGATACTGCATATTGAGATGCCCATATCGCTGATGCCATAGAGTGCTGATGGGAGAAACACGTGCTGCTAGAGCCACTTCTGGAAAGTCACCGGTATCAAGTAGCCTGTATAGACCATGGTCCTCTAGGCCAACAGCAACTGTTAGACTGGTCTCCCTGTCAATGATGGAGCACTTGTGTGCACTGAACATAACATCAAGCTGAGGGGAATTCCTCATAATCTGGCTGACAGATAGCAGATTAATCTCCATACCAGGAACGTAGTATACATTTAGAAATATGAGCGTGCGTCCACCAGACTGAATTTGAACTGTACCCCTGCCAGCTACATTGTACTTTTCACCTCCACCAAATACTACTGAATCACTGAAAGGTGAGAAGTCAATAAACCAGTCACGCCTGTGAGAGAAGTGGCGTGATGCACCAGAATCAATGTACCATGCAGAGGACGGAACATGTTCTGAAGACCTTTTAGCCATAAAGGCGTAAAAGGCAGAATCTGTCTGCTCGGAATGTTCTGCAACATTCGCTGTCTGATTTGGCCCTCCCTGTTTCTTCTGTTCAGAAGCAATCCTCTGCCGGCAATCTTTCTTCATGTGACCGAACCTGTGACAGTAATTACACTGCACACTTTTCTTCCTAGCAGGATCAAAAGGCTGAGGAGAACCTTTCTACTGGAAAGACTGATAGGACTGGTATTTTGCAACAAATGCATTTTCCGAGGGCACTGATGAAGAACCACTACCAAACTGTTGTTTCCACCGATTCTGCTGCAGAAGTTTGGTACATAAATCTGAAAACTTCAGATCAACATTTGTGGTTGTAATGTTGAGTGTTTCGATGAAGTGTTCATAAGATTTTGGTAGACTCTTCAGAGTAATGACTACCATATCTTCTTCCTCCATGGTCCGACCAATGGCTTCGAGCTGATCTCGAATGTCTTTAATTTTGTTGAGATGTTCCTGTAAAGACATATGTTCATCCATCATGATGGAGAACAACTGATTTTTGAGAAAAAATGCTCTGCTTTTGTCAGATGTCTCGTGCAGTTCTTTCAACTGTTGCCAAATTTCGGCAGCGGTCTTGCCAGAGGGAATCTGTGGTAACTGATCATCAGCGACAGAGAGCTTGAGAAGCATAACAGCCTCCCGATTTCGATCATCAAATTTATCTTGATCGGTACCAGCTGTACCGGGACGAGGCTCTTTGCCCAAAATGAGCTGATCAAGACGCCTGTATTCAAAAATGGTCAGCATTCTTTGTTTCCAAATGTTATAGTTGCTGCCATTAAAGCGTTGATTTCCTTCTAACATCAGATTGCTGAGCGTAGCCATTTTCCCAAAGATAATACAGAAGTTTGACACACAACCAAGTGTAGCTGCCTGCTTAAAAATCTTCTTTCAAGATGACTGTACCAAATTATTAATAAATGCTGTTGTGAAAGAAATAGACTTGCCCAAAAAAAATTACTCAGATCTGATCACGCCACTTTAAAAAAATGACTGTGATGCTGGATTGATCACGCTGTAATACTTACTTAAAAATGACTGTGATACTTTATTCTAGTCCCACCGCTTCAAATCAGATCATAATAATTTTTAATCCACTTTCTAAACACAAAACGTGAATCTAGAGAATACCTTTGCTTGACACTGCCGTCACGCGACTTGAAGAATTTCGCTGCCGTCACGTGATCTGAATGTATATACGACTGCGGGTATAGTCTCGCTCTGTTTTAAAAAAACATGCGTTTCATTTATCAATACAAATCGGATCTCAGCAAATCGGATCTCAGCCTGTACGTGACGGATTCTTATCACGTCGGGTTCACCAGTAGCTATAGCAGAAAAACGGTTTCGTGGATATCTGTTGACGGGCTTGCTGATACGGATCGACTGCTGATATCTGTTGACGGGCTGGAGAACACCGTAATTTTAATACCACGAAAAACTCAGACGCAATCAATGAAATACCACGAGACTTTAATGCAATACCACGGGAGCCGTAACTTTGATTACTGATAGATTGTCGTAACTTTGAATTGTTTTGATTTGGTGTGATTCTGGTGATGGCGAGAACAAGCGGCAAGCAAGGGTTTTCACGGGCTTCCGGGCCACGCAGTTCCGAGTTTACAAGTTCAAAAACTCGAACCCGCTGGCAGAATCAGATCTTCCGGCATGTATAAATTGCGGATCTCGGCCTGCGTCCTCCGAAATCGAGTATCTGGAAAAATATGCGGCAAAAAAAAGGCTGTAAAGTCTGAAGAATAAATACAGCAGCAGTACTGATATACTCCCGTGAGCGAAGACAGAGCGTCGAACTGTGTGAGCGA
Organism: Pinus tabuliformis; assembly: GCA_031772625.1. NCBI lineage: Eukaryota > Viridiplantae > Streptophyta > Pinopsida > Pinales > Pinaceae > Pinus > Pinus tabuliformis. The sequence goes on from CM062816.1 coordinate 1,518,479,449, forward strand.
AGAGAGTATTGCCACGTTCCCGTAAAGAAATTCAAATTTTGGTGCCGCTAGAAAGTGCCGGAATTTTGATATGTTTCTAGCATGCCTTGATTCGAATGGATCCGGAACCCTCCTCAGAACAGACCCCACAGCTCTATTTCGAATCTTGATTCTTCAAAACAAATAAACTGTTCACGATAATGCAGGAGATAAATCCCTTTCTGTATCGAGATTGACGACTGTAAGCTTTTATCACAATGAGCAAAGCCGAGGCTAAGACTCAGTGAAGGCTACCTGGCTTACAGAGGGCTCGACCTTAGAAAGGAATGAAGATCAAGAAATCTGCAGACCCTGAGAGCAATTTCGAAATGAACTACTGAATTTTTCAATCTATGAAAAATTATTTCGAAAAAAATTCCTGTGCTCTGATACCATAAAACAGTTAGGAACACTCGTGTAAAAGAATATTGAATGAATTGATTCACAAAGAGCAAACAGCTCAATGATAATACAAAGATATTTACAATAATAGAAACATCAGGTTTCTATGTACAAACAGTTTCATCTAAGAAACTGCTAAAAGAATAAAATTAGCAACAGCTAGAAGACTGAGCATTAAATACTTAAATAGACATATTCTAATAGACACCTCCCATGTCTATTTCAACTCCGCCAATCTAGAATTGATGTCTTGCTTTTCTACTTGAAGGATTGGCCCCCGCAACTCCTCATATGTAGCACTTTTGTACCCTGGTCCCATAATAGCAATAGCATCACACATTAGCTGCCAAAATGGATTGGTTTTGGTGATGCTGAGAGGTAAGTCGCTCCAAAAAAGACACATCCCCATAACTCCATCTGCTTCTTGCTTCTTCTTTTTTAACCACAAATTTTATGGAAGGTTGTGCTCCATGTCTAATTCGTGGAACAAAACAGATGACCTCCCACTCCTAGTAACAATAGCACTAGCAGGTGAAGTTGTGGAGCCCCTTCCACCACCCTCAGCCTCAAAATTGAAAGAAGTATCCCAAAAGATTTACCTGCATGTTCGGCCTTGTTTCTTTCTGCCTCTTCTTTCTTTATGTCCTTTTCCTCAATTGCTTGAAGAGCTTTTTGTATAAGCTCCGCACTAGATTCCATACAAAGTCCAACTTCATGTCCAGGGAATCTAGCCAGATGGTATTTCAATCACGTAACCCCTCCTGTCAACATTTCCCCGCAAATTTTGCATGTTAGATATGCTTGATTTGTTGCACCATCAGGTTCCCCATACTCCCAAAATGGGTCCAAGGGATTTGGCATATTTGTAGTGGATTAATTCAAACCTAGGGCACCAAAGAAACAAAAAATTGGCATTCAACCCCCGTAAAAAATAACCACCACCTCATTTGAAAAAATATTTTTTTTACTACATTACTTGCAATGAAAAATGGTAATAAGAGGGTGCATAAGAAAGTTAAAAAACAAAAATGAAGCTTGTTATCCAAATATGGAGAAAACCCTTGCATTGCCTCATGGGCATGAAAATCATGGCAAATGGGAAAAAAAACCAAAGCAGCAAAATGTTGGTAGGCAAAGAGGCAAGCAAGAATAACCCTAAATTTATGAAAAAAATCATTAACATAGGGGTTTTTAAGAACATAATTGTTAATGCAAGAAATGAAGTTTGTCTCACTGTTCTTGAATCTTCGACCACAAAAAAAATTTGGTTGGTGATGATAATGGTTGTTTTATCCTCAATCCCTCCGTGAAAACCACCACAAAGCTCTTCTTGTTCCTTCTCCAAGACTAAGAAAGCAAAATGAGTAAATAAAGGGATAGGCATTATTACTCTTCACCTGAATCAAGGTCAAACCATTCATCTACAAGAAGAATTGTATGTCCCTGATTTTAAGAAGAACCCAATGTCTATTTCTGCAATGGAAGATAAAGGCTTCAAGGTAGCAGTCATTGATGGAAAGGTACGCATTTGGCCAAGAAACCCTAAAGGTGCATTTACACTTAGATTTAGGGTTGATGGCCTCTATCAAGTTGGAGGAAGTCCTTTGGGAGCTTTGACAAGTGATACGTCACTTCAATCTGAGCTATGGCATTGGAGATTTGCCCACTTGCATTACAAAGCCTTACCTGGGAGGAAGATGGTTACAGGTATGCCTGAATTCAATATGAAGCATGAAGGTGTTTGGTAGGGTTGTGCAGCTAAGAAACTTACAAGGGAACCATTACCTTCCAGTGAAAGCAAGACTACTGATACTCTTCAATTGGTCCATTCTGATCTATCTGGTATGTTTCCCATAACATCATTGGGAGGTTACCTATATTATGCAATCTTTGTGGATGACTTCTCACAAAAAACATGGATCTATTTTTTGAAGATGAAGGATGAAGTGTTCAAATGGTTTCGTTCTTTCAAAGCATTGGTGGAAATCATATAGGGAAGAAGATCAAGATATTGAGCACTGACAATGGAACCGAATATGAATCAAATGAATTCAATGACTTTTGCAGAGAGGTTGACATTAAGAGGGAGACAAATGTTCCATACACTCCTGAGCAAAATGGCATTGTTGAAAGGAAGAATCGAACAATCATGGAAGCCCCTTGTGCCATGCTCCATGTTCAATGTCTACCAAGTTCTTATGGGGAGAAGCTTCCAACACTGTTGTAAATGTTCAAAATAGGAACCCGCATCAAGCATTGGATTCCAAGACACCCGAGGAGATCTTCACTAATAAGAAACTTGATGTTTCTCATTTTAGAATATTTGGTTGTCTCACGTATTTTCATGTGCCTAAAGAGAAAAGGAACAAGTTGGAAGCATCCTGGAAGAAAGGTATATTCGTTGGCTACAATGAAAATTCAAAAGCATATAGGATCTATGTACTTGGTCAAAGAGATGTGGAAGTAAGTCATGATGTCACCTTTGATGAAGATTCTACCCATGGGAAAGCGAGAAATCTCCCTATCCCAAGGAAGGAAAATGATGATGTTACGTAAAAATAGAATGAACCTCCAACAAATGAGCCTATGCCCGATATTGATGGTTCGATGGATCCTATTGATCCACCTCCAAGTGATCCCTCTATCTCAAGGAAAAGACATCTATGCCTCAAAGATACTCTCGAAGATGCTAAAAAACATACTGCTCCAAGAGAAACATTTCAAGAAAGTAAGAAGTCGAACAGGTATCAAGGGTACTTGGCTGCTATGAGTTCAATTGTTCAAGTTGAACCATGCATGTTCGAAGACATTGTAAAGCACCAAGTATGGAAGGATGCAATGACGGAGGAATACGAATCAATCATGAAGAATGATGTCTAGGATGTGGGGCCTAGACGAAATGGCAAGTTTGTGGTCACTTCTAAATGGATTTACAAAATTAGAAATGGAGTCGATGGGAACACTGAAAAATACAAGCCAAGGTTCGTTGCCCGAGGCTTCTCTCAAAAGGAAGGACTGGACTATGACAAAATATTTGCACTGGATTCCCAACATACCACAATTTGATCTATTATTTCTCTTGCTACCCCTCAAGGATGGAGCCTACATCAAATAGACGTTAAAATTGTTTTCTTGCATGGCTCGATCAAGAAGGAAGGCTACTTGGAACAAGTTCAAGGATTCGAAGTTCAAGATCAAAGGACACATGTATGCAAGTTCCACCAAGACTCCGGTGCGGGGAGACGCACAGGGGGGACGTGTGGGAGTACACTCAAATTTTAGGGAAATTTCGGGGGTGCGGGGAGTCGTCGAGGTATATATATATATATATATATATAATTCAAGTTCATATTCATTGTTCACTGTTCAATAATGAAAGCATAAAAATATTAAATAGACAATTGAAATTTGAATCATTGATCCATCCTCATCATTCATTTTGATACATACATCATTCATATGACATACTCAAGTGACAAGTCTCATTATTGAATTAATTATTATTCATACATACCATGAGATTTGAAAAGCAAAAATAAAAATCAATAATAAAATATTCAAATACATTGATCGATATCATTCATCATTCAATGGTTCATCATTCTACAATCTACATTGATTTAAAAACTAAATTCATCATTCATCATTCTAGAATCTAAATTGAAAGCAAAACATACTAGTATATTTTCAAAGTTTGAACACTAAATCTATATAACTCAAAGTTTCAAAGTTCAAACTCAAAAATAGTTAAGAGTGAAATGGAAATGACTTTGGTTGAAATGAAATGAGCTTTTAACTTTAAGGTTTAGGCTTTTAAGTTTTAGTTATTTAGTTTTAATTTTAATTTTTTTTTTAGACTTTTAAGTTTTAGTTATTTAGTTTTAATTTTAGTTAAAAAAAAAAAAATTAATGGTTTTGATTTTTGAATTTTTGATTTTGAATTTTTAATTTTTAAGTCTTATTAGACAAATTTAAAGGGGGACACCCAGGCGCACCCTTTTTGGGGAGTCTAGACTCCCACACTGAAGGGGGATGCCCAGAAGCACCCTTTTTGGGGAGTCTAGACTCCCACACTGGGGAAACGCACCCCCTTGCGTCTCACCAAGACTCTCCAAAAGGGTTGATGCTAGAAAGCTCTCAAGCCAACTCTACTCAAACATCTCTCAAATCAAAATACATATGAGGTTGCTTCCATACTCCAATAACACTCTACCTCTACTCCTCTCTTAGAAACTTGAAACTATCAAATTACATTTAGCTATCATCCAGTTACATCCAAGCTAGCTGATCTCATTCATGGAGGAGATATTTATAGGAGGCAAAGGTCCCATAAGAGAAGGAAGGAAGAGCTTATATCTTAGGGAGGTTGCACAAAAGGTGGAACAACCATCCCAGAGGAGAGAGGCGAGCTCAACTGACCCAACAACCAGCCCTAGGACCACCCATGAAGCAATTTCATCTCGAAGTTTCGACGAGTTGTTGAAAAACTTGCCAAATCTGGCTCGTCACAGACTCACAGGTGCAACATAAAGACAGAGCGAAGACTTCGCTAGGGTTAGTGTTAATTTTACCATCTTCGCGAGAGGGATAACTTCTGACTCGCGACGACCCAGAAACTTAGGTAAAAAGGGGTCTTCTTTAGGGATAAAGAATTGAGACTTTCTTCCTGAGATTGCAAGGAAGGTAATGACACATAATTGACAACATGACACAGCACAAATGTCAGTAACATGGACCTGCAGTATCCGGAATCGAGGAATGCAGAGTCGGTGACAAATTACTGTGAAATAGATGCCCCCTAAAGCATGAAGGCCGAGAGAGTGGGAGGGGTGAAATGCTTTATGAATCCATAACCAAAACTGAACGTCCTCGCGGAAAACTTGCAGACGCAAGTACAACTAATATCTCTGATACATGAGTACATAGTGAAAGGAAATACATGTCCATAAGGTATGGGCACAGCCATCCAAAAGATAAACATAAATGGTCTGTGCTATGGACGCAGCTATCTAGTCAGAAAGACCACAAAAGAGACTCAGGTATGGTCACAGCCATCCAATCAAAAGAGTCATGTATAAATCAATCCATGCAACCTGGACTTGTGTAATCTGAGCCCAGGGTCTTGAATCCCAACCTAACCATTGTACAATTTCTAATATGCGAATAGATGTGTTGAAGTCGAGCACACTAGAAAATCACTTGATTACCGGCCAATGATGTGAACCGTTAACAAGCGCGAGAGAGACCACCAGTAATGTCAATGGTTCTCAAGGTACTACTAGTACAATCCACAAAGTGTGAAGAATGATCTGGAGTCAAACACTTGTGAAATCACTCGATCAAAGACCAATGATGCAAGCCTGTCATCGAATGCGAAGAACTTGCCATTGAGGCATGCAAGCTCCAAGGTACCAGAAAGGAGTCTCTAGGTCAACTTCCCGGATAATGAGCTGAAGTCAACAAGAAGCGACCGGTCGAAGGAGGGTCATAATGTTTCCCACATCATCGACGCAAGACAAAGGAACAAGATGATTGTGAATGAGATAGAGAATCTGAGGAAGGTGTGTAAGGCTACAAATTGCAGAAGGATTAAGCTCTTGAACATATCGGTGACACGACTCCGGAATTTGGCAGCACTTTGGTACCAAGTGATCAAAGGTCATGACGATGCAGCAGCGATCAGATGGAATGGGGCAAAATTAATAACCCAAAACCCGAAAGGCTAACGATAGAATGAGGATATCCCAACGCGACACGAAGCAGAAAGAGTGTCGATGTCCAAGAGTGACAAGCTGCCGTAATAACTAACACAATTAACAAAATGTTTCCAAATTTTCCCCCACCATTTCTGGCGAGTACCCCAATTATTTTTGAAACACAAACTTGAAGGGGATAGCATTTGCTTGTACTGTAAGTTCATCCTTCAGACAAATCCGACCTAGTGATTTTTAACGAGCCCGAGGAAGGAGAAGCTCGATCTCGTCATGGTGACTAGTCCAATGTCGTCAAGGTTTAACGAGTCTGACATAGGTCAAGCTCGGAGTCTTTTTCATGTTTAGAGAGTTTGAAAAAGACACGGAAAAGAAAACTCCAAAGGTCCCCTTTTGTAAATTTGTCCCTCGAATCCGAGAAGGTAGAAAACAATATCGAAGGGAACCTATTGACCATGAAAGATCAACGTATACACTTTTCGTAAATAATCTATCCCAGCCCGAAAAAGGGGTAAACTTATGCTGAGTAGATGACGCTTCGTAGCCTTTAACGAGTTCAAAGCAACAAGAGCTCAACGATCTTTTCATGTTTCGAGAATTAGAAAAGAACTTAAAGATGATTCAAAAGGGACTTTTACGTGTTTTTATCAAGTCCGAAAAAGTATAAAATATAACTCGCAAGTTAGTCACCAAAGTTCGTGAAACCTATTGCTGCACAAAAAACAAGCATAAGATCCATCTTTGATATAAAAATACGTGAAAGATTCAAAAATAGACAAAAACCCTAATTTACAAACCCTAATTTGACCAAAAAGGCTTATAAAAGAGTCATTTGGTAAAAATCAAATTACTTTTCACCATTTTACCTCAAAGTGAAAAAATTTAACCTTGCGCATTCGAAATTTCAACGGTCGACTGGAGAAAGATCAGCAGCTTGTCAGCAAATTCGTCTGGTCCAAGTAGGCTCTAACCGATAGCCTGCATATTTAAATAGATAGTACTTCATTTTTAATGGTATTAGCCGCCTCTGAGGAAGGATTACAGTAATTTATCACTGACTCTGCATTCCCCGATCCCGGATACTGCCGGTCCATTTTTTACATATGTTATGATCACTATGTTTCAATCTTGCAGATGTTGGGCCGGAAAGGCCTGCAGGTTTATCTCCGATTGCTCGGAGAGTTGAGCGGGAGTTTGAGATTCCTCCTCCTGGTGGAGATGTAGAGGACGAGATTGCTCGTGACTTGGAGGGGTTAACAAAGGGGATCCCTGACTACGCAAGATTCGAGGATGTCCCTCGGCAGTACCAATGACACACAACAGGGGTGTCGGGCAGGATTCACTGACTTCTCAGACGTGTGGTCCGAGCAGTCATGTGGTCCGCGCAGTTGTGTGCTATAGTCAGTCAGCGAATTCGTCCAGTCCAAGTAGGCTCTAATCGATTTCCTGCATATTTAAATAGATAGTACTTCGTTTTTAATGGTATTAGCCGCCTCTAAGGAAGGATTTGTCCCCTGTTAGAAAAACAGGCACGCCGAGCGCCGATTCTAATATTTCTCAAAACTTAAGCAATTTCCTTGGATTTTAAGCACAAGCAAAGTACTTATAGTCCTTTATGTGTGTGTGCAGGAAGAAAACATGGTGATTGAGTGGAAAGAACGAGAGCACAGTGGCAATGATGAATTAGCCATGGGGGACAAAAACTGCCTGGACGTGCTCTAGAACTGTGGTCTGCTGAAATTTTTCATGGTGCCTAGTCTAAGGGCACAACGGGACTTACTCCAATATCTGGTTGGAGTGTGGGATCTGAATGAGGGTAAGTTCAATATCCGAGGGCAAGAGCTAGAGATTGAGGCAGCGAACATTTACTTTCTAACAAGGTTGTCATGGAGGGGGTAAAGGCCCCACATGACCGGGACCCGGATCACTGGAGAAACTATGGACATGATGATGGGAAGACTGTGTCCAGAGGCAGAGAAGTCAGATAAGGGTGGAAAGCTCAAGATTTCTACTGTCAGAGACTTGTCTCTCCATGTCCTCCTCTCGACCATCACTAGAGTTGCTGGCTCACAGGCCCCACATGGGGCCACTATTAGAATAATGCTATTTTAGTGTTTACTGCCGATTTATGATTGTAATTAGCCGTTTCTTGTTAGAAACTTGTTGTTTCTATATTCTTAGTAGAAACTTTCTGTTTCTACTTTCTTAGTAGAAACTTGTTGTTTCTGTAAATACAGTTGTATTATTTATTGAGCTTTACTGCTCATTGTAAATCAATTCAATTCATTCATTCATTATGGTATCAGAGCCTGGACCCAGGTTCGATTCCCCCGAGTTGCGTTTGAGGGGGGTGTTGGAAGAATCACCGCATGTAATTTCCACCCTGGGGATCCTAGTTACTAGTTTGGAATGTTTACCAACACCTGTGGGTTTTGGTGTAACGGAAAACCTCTTCATGGTATCAGAGTTTTGGTATTTTTCGAAATAATTTTTCATAGTTTGAAAAATTTAGTGCTTCATTTCGAAATTGCTCTTCTGTGGAGAATTTTTTTCTCTCTTCTTCAGTTTTCATTTAGGGTCACTGTTAGTAAACTGAAGGGTTCTAAACCTACGTGGCTTTAAATAAGTGCCGCAAGGATCTGGATCTGGGCCATTCTGTGGAAGCTGGTGCCTGCAATCGATCGATTGTGGAAGTTGGGCCATTCTGGATCTGCTTGTGGAACATAACTCGCCGTATAACAATTGGGTTTTGTCACACCAATTAGAGGATTGGCCGGATCAATCTCATCCCCATCGTCATCAAACATTTGTATGGCCCTGGTATATGTGGCAAAACCATCATCTTCCATAGCAAAGTGACCGCAACTTCTCCTCCAACAGAAAACTGATTAGCACCTTCAAACAGTTGCCGCTTCAACTGGACTCCACCGGGGGGGGGCCAATTTTGCTTCGGGCTCGGAGACAGGCGGTGTGACAATCAATTCATCTTCAGATTTCTCAACGATGGCGGGGCTTTCATCGAATTTTTTTTTTCGGTTGGAGTTTTGGAGTGCATGCGGACAGTTTTGTAGTGCACACAGACAGTTTTGCATGAATTGCGCACAGGTTAGTATTCTCAATTCGGACCTCACGAAGAAGCAACAGTGTCGGGCCTAAATCGCACGTTTCCTTCCAGCGTGCCTAACACGGCTCTTCTCTAGCGTGAGACTACATTTTTTTCGTCTCAGTCACCGTCACTGTTGACAGATCAGGAGATCGAATTCCCCCTTTACTGCTTGGTTAGGGCTTGATACTGAAGCAAATCCCAATATTTTTCAAGCACAGTATTTTTTTCACGCCCGGTATTTTTCACGCCCAGTATTTTTTTATTAAGCACAGTTTTCGATCTACTGGAATATTGGTCACTGTATTGGCACGTATTGGTCACTGTACAATGTTGAAGATTTCGTGAAAGAAAGGGTCTGTGCATCATGGATGCCGTTGTTTGACCGAGAAAGGCGTATTCAATCAGAATCTCTGTCAATTGACAGATTTTGTTTTGGTGGCTCGTTTTTCGACCAAGGTATTTTATTTTTTTCATTTGTCAAAAAAAAATTCCGACTACAGATTTGATGTGGGTTTTGTGATATCTCAACTGGGTAGTCGTCAGAATTTTCTGGGTGCATCGTTTTCTGTGCCTCAACTTTTTTCGAGTCAGCAGATTTGAATTTTTGTTTCCAACACCAATCAGTTTTTTTCCGGATCAGCGGGCATCTGCATTAAAATCCGTGCCAAACTCCTTTGTTGTTTTCCGTGTCTTTGGAAACGTGCAAATAGCCTTGCTAACCAATCTGATGTTGGAAGGCAGTCAGCGCTTTAATGGCACTAATTATAACATCTGGAAACAGAGAATGTTGACCATTTTTGAATATAGGCGTCTTGACCAGCGTGTTTTGGGCAAAGAGCTCAGACCTGGTACAGCTGGTGCTGATCAAGACAAGTTTGATGATCGAAATCGAGACGCTGTTATGCTTCTCAAACTCTCTGTGACTGATGATCAGTTACTGCATATTCCTTTCGGCAAGACAGCTGCCGAAATCTGACACCATTTGAAGGAATTGCATGAGACATCCGACAAGAGCAGAGCTTTTTTTCTCACGAATCAGTTGTTCTCCATCATGATGGAAGAACATATGTCTTTACAAGAACATCTTAACAAGATTAAAGACATACAAGATCAGCTCGAAACCATTGGTCAGACCATGGAGGAAGAAGATATGGTAGTTATCACTCTGAAAAGTCTACCAAGACCTTATGAGCACTTCATAGAAAGACTCAACATTACCTCCACTAATGTTGATCTGAAGTTTCCAGAGTTATCCACCAAACTCAAGTAGCAGGATCGTTGGAAACAACAGTTTGGTAGTAGTGCTTCATCAGCCTCCTCAGAAAATGCTTTTGCTGCCAAATATTAGTCCCCTCAGTCATTTCAGCAGAAAGGTTCTTCTCAGTCGTCTAATCCCGCTAAGAAGAAAAATGTGCAATGTAATTATTGTCACAAGTTCGGCCACATGAAGAAAGATTGCCGATAGAGGATTCCTTCTGAACATAAGAAGTAAGGAGGGTCTTATCAGCTAGCGAATGTTGCAAAACATTCTAAGTAGAAGGAATCTATTTTTTACGCCTTTATGGCTAAGAGGTCCTCAGATCATGCCCCGTCTTCTGCCTGGTACATTGACTCTAGTGCATCACGTCATTTTTCTCACAGGCGTGACTGCTTTATTGACTTCTCACCTTTCAGTGATTCCGTGGTATTCGGCGGAGGTGAAGAGTACACAGTGGTTGGCAGAGGTACAGTTCAAATCCAGTCTGGTGGGCACACACTCATCTTCCTGAATGTGTACTATGTTCCTGGTATGGAAATTAATCTGCTATCTGTCATCCAGATTATGAGGAACTCTCCTCAGCTTGATGTAGTGTTCAGTGCGCACAAGTGCTCCATTATTGACAGGGAGACTCGTCTTACGGTTGCTGTTGGCCTAGAGGATCATGGTCTATACAGGCTTCTTGACACTGGTGATTCTCCAGAAGTGGCTTTAACAGCTCGTGTTTCTCCCATCAGCACTCTGTGGCATCAACGATATGGGCATCTAAACATTCAATATCTCTCTCAGCTCTCTCGGGAGGGACTTGTGTCAGGGTTACCTGGTATTCATACTCAGCAGTTGGGAGTGTGCGGCGCCTGTCAAGCTAGCAAGCAACATCGGTCTGCATTCAAGGATGGAGAATCTTGGCGCACATCTCAGGTACTCTAGTTAATTCATGTTGATATTTGTGGTCCTATGAATACATCTTCAATTACTGGTTGCAAATATTTTTTGCTTATTGTAAACTATTTTAGTAGAAAGACGTGGGTGTACTTTCTAAAATATAAATCTGATGTATTTAGTATCTTTCAGAAGTTTAAGTCCTTAGTTGAAAAAGAGTCTGGCTGTAATATCATAACTCTTAGGACAGATAACGGGGGGGGAATTTTGTTCTTCTGCTTTCTCCAACTTCTGTGATACCCATGGTGGCATCAAACGCCAATTAACTACACCCTACACTCCTCAGCACAACAGTGTTGAGGAATGTCGCAACTGTACGATTGTTGAAATGGCTCGTTCCATGTTACAACACAGTAGTGTTCCGAACAAATTTTGGGTTGAAGCAGTGTTTACTGCTGTCTATCTTCTTAACCGATCACCTACTTAGGCTGTTAAGGGGAAGACTCCAGAAGAGGCTTGGTCTAGCCGTAAGCCTCAGATCAGTCATCTCAAAGTGTTTCGCTCAGTTGCATATGTTTGGATTCCCGCTGCTAAGTGCTCTAAGTTGGATTCCAAAAGCCAGAAACTCATGATGATAGGGTACAGTGACCACCACAAGGCCTATAGGCTGATAGATATAGACACTGGTCATCTTAGCTTCAGTCGGGACGTAGTGTTTGATGAAGACAGAGGATTCTTTCAGTCTCCTACTTCTGAGCAGTGTTCTGAGGATCAGCCTCACAGTATTCTTCTTTTGTTAGGTCCACCTGATGGGAGGGATGATGCAGCATCAGTATTTGATGATGCACTACCTGAGCTTCCTCCGGAAAATAATCCTCTTGCTGCTCTTGTTGTTCCTGAGCCCCCTCCACCCACTCTTGATATTAGTTCTTCTACTCTCCGGCCTAAATGGTGGGCTAAAACTATTGGTGATCTTCGGGATAATGAGCTCCTTGAAGGTAGAACTTCCCGAAATAAGAGCAAACACCAGCCTACAGTAAATTTTGCTCTTATGGCTAACTTACACAGTGTTTTTGAGCCTCAAACCTATTCAAAGGCTAAGGGTATACCTGAGTGGGAACAGGCTATGGAAGCAGAATTCCAGAGTCTTCAAAAGAATCACACTTGGACCCTTTCTAATCTTCCTACAAGGAAGAAGCCCATTAGCTGCAAATGGGTGTATAAAGTAAAATACAAAGCTGACGGGACCCTCGACAAGTATAAGGCTTGCCTTGTTGCTCGAGGATTCTCATAGAAGGAAGGCATAGACTATGAGTAGACCTTTGCTCCTACAGCGAAGATGAATACCATACGGCTTGTCCTTGCCTTAGCAGCTCAGTTCAGTTGCAAAGTCCATCAAATGGATGTAAAGAGTGCTTTTCTGAATGGTGACTTATAGGAAGAAGTCTACATGACGCAGCCTCCAGGATTCAAGGTTGCCGGTCAAGAACAGAAAGTTTGTAGATTAGTCAAAGCACTCTATGGTCTTAAACAAGCCCCTCGGGCTTGGTACATGAAAATTGATAAGTACATAACAGATCATGGTTTTCAGCGGAGTCCATTTGATGCAAACCTGTATATCAAACATACTGGTGATGATATTTTGTTTGTGGTTGTCTATGTGGATGATCTTATCATTACTGGCAGTTCAGCACATTTGATCCATGGGATCAAACAGGATTTGTGCAGCACTTTTGATATGACAGATTTGGGACTTCTTCATTACTGTTTAGGGATGGAAGTCTGGCAGACTGAGAACAACATCTTTCTCTCTCAGTCCAAGTATGCCAAAAATCTTGTGGACAGGTTCAGAATGCAGGATTGCAAACCTACCACGACTCCTATGGAACCAGGGCTCAAACTTTCAGCTCAATCATCCTCACCACTTGTGGATGAAACTTTATTCAAGCAGTTAGTGGGCAGCCTCATCTACCTTACTGCCACTCAACCTGATATCAGTTTTGCAATGAGCTACATTTCACGTTTCATGTCAGCTCCTAAGGCTAATCATTGGATAGCAGCAAAGCGTGTGCTGCGTTATGTAAGAGGCACTCCTGATTATGGACTTTTGTACACTCAGAGTTCAGATCCTACACTCAGTGGTTACACAGATTCAGACTAGGCTGGTTCGGTTGATGGCTGTAAATCTACAGCTGGGTATATGTTTAGTCTAGGATTCGGCACTGTCACATGGGCTAGTAAGAAGCAGCAGGCAGTGGCTCTCTCCTCGAGAGAAGCAGAGTATTGGGGAGCAGTTAATGCATCTTGTGAGGCAGTTTGGCTTCAATGTATGCTTGCGGATCTGCATGTTTCCCAGGCAGGGCCTACTCCCTTGTTCTGTGATAATCAGGGAGTGCTCAAACTCACCAAGAATCCAGTTTTCCATGAATGAACAAAGCATGTGGAAACTCATTGTCACTACATTCGACAACTTGTTGAAGACGGATCCATTCAGCTGCTATATGTTCCCACATCGGAGCAGCCAGTAAACATCTTCACCAAGCCTCTTGGTCCTGATAAGTTTGTAAAATTCAGAGGGTCTATAGGTGTTGTAAATAGATTGAACATTATGGGAGGGTATTAGAATAATGCTATTTTAGTGTTTACTGCTCATCTATGATTGTAATTAGCCGTTTCTTGTTTCTATATTCTTAGTAGAAACTTGTTGTTTCTGTAAATACAGTTGTATTATTTATTGAGCTTTACTGCTCATTGTAAATCAATTCAATTCATTCATTCATTAGCCACCAAAACCCAACTCTGGCTGGCAGCCGACTGTATGGATCCCACTGTCTTCAAGTGGGTCCAGGCCGTGGCTGATAACATAAAACGGCAATTAACAAAGTGTCTGCAAGGGGATGTAAAACAGTTCAGGTATGGGTCCATCCTGGTATCATTCATCCTTGAGCGCCTTCCTATCTTCCAGAGACAGGAAGCAGTTGTAGCATGGCCGACTCCGCAGGAGCCACGGATGACTCAATGGGCGATATTGATGCCCCGAGGAGGCGGGGGTCAGCATATGTCATGGAGACCCGAGTTTTTCCAATGGTTGGATCACCAACTTGTCGTTGTCGAGGACTGGCCATACGCTGGGATAGATTTCAGAGGTGATCCAGAGTTAGTACTCCCCCCTGGGGAACACTGGGACAACAGAGGTAACAAATTTTGATTTTTAAAGATTTTGTAATTTTTTATCATTTTTTACATATGTTTTGATCACTATGTTTCAATCTTGCAGATGTTGGGTCGGAAAGGCCTGCAGGTTTGTCTCTGATTGCTCGGAGAGTTGAGCGGGAGTTTGAGATTCCTCCTCCTGGTGGAGATGTAGAGGACGAGATTGCTCGTGACCTGGAGGGGTTGACGGAGGGGATCCCTGACTACACGAGATTTGACGATGTCCCTCGACAGTACCAACAACACACAGCAGGGGTGTCGAGTAGGATTCACCGACTTCTCAGACGTGTGGTCCGAGCAGTTGTGTGCTATAGAGCAGTGTTGCACTAATTGGGAACAAATCGCGATTAAATCATTTAATCGCGATTTTTTCAAAAAAACGATAAAATTGGGCGATTTAATCGGAATTTTTATTTTGCAGATTTTTTTGAAAAAATCGTGATTTTTTGGGGAAAAATCGTGGAAATTTTATTTTTTTTTATTTTTTTATTTTTTTTATGAGGAGGAGGTGACCCAAGCTACCCCTGTCACAAGTAGAGGACGTGGTCTACCTCCTGTAGCTCCTAGTTTTTCAACTTCTAGAGCACAGCAGAGTCTACTGCCAACTCCACCGACATCTACATCTAGAGGGGGAAAGGTAGTATTAGACTTTAGTTATTTGGTTCATTTCATTGTATATGACATTATGACTCATGATATGAGATACATTATTATATTTTTTGTTGATATTTTGAGGTTGAGTTGGGACTCAAGAGTCAGGGCTTACTATTCAGGACATGATTCACTGTTATGTGTGATTTTAGCACTAGAAATGATATTAAACATCTTATATATTAGTTCTTTTATCATATTTATGTGTCAATGTATTTATTTTATGTTGTAGATGGTTTAGATATTAAAAAAATTGAAAATAAATAAATATTTTTGTACCAAACGATCGTTTCCCGATTATTACCAATTTTTTCTCGATTATTATGATTTTTTCCGATTTTTTCCCCGCGCCGAATTAATCCCGATAACGATTAGTGCAACATTGCTATAGAGAGCACCACGCAAATTAGACTCCTAGGTTTAATTTCTGCAATTTTTGAAAGACATGTTGCCTTGTGATGTAACCCAAACACATATTTTTTGAGCACTGCGATGTGCAACACTTGATATACATATATATATATGTTTTGCTATATTGACTTATTATGTCTTTAATGATTTACTTTCATAAATGTCACAAATGTCTATCTAATACATGATTTGCCAATGCATCAGTTAATGTATTTAGTCTTCTAGGAATGTGTCGACATGTAATATAATCAAAATTCCTTTCCAGTGAACGAACACGTAAATACAACTTTAAAATTTGTGGGTTTCTGACAAAATAGCGCCCGTTGAGTTGAAGAACAACAAGTTGGGAATCTAGATTCACAATCAATGCGCGAACACTGAGGACAACAGCCTCAACGAGTAACTCAACGACTGCACTATATTTAGCGACATTGTTTGTGGTACATCCTAGACAAACACCTTGAAGATCTACCAACTCATCGTGAGAATCGTAGATAACCCATGCCGCAGAAGAAAGATTCTGAGTACTATGATAGGCACCATCAGCGAAACCGACATAAGGTGTGACAGACATCTACATAAGAAGCAAAAAGGACACAATAAGCGATAAACGCTTACACACCAAGCCAAACATGTACAAAATGAAAAACACACTTATGTACACAGCAATGCACGAAAGACTCATGCATAATATTTCTTGAGATAAAGCCCATTCCGGGGCTTATCTAAAGGGTTGCCTTCGTAATCAATTAGCTCATAAGCCCCTTTTTGCAAAACACGTTTGACAATATAGGGCCCATGCCACATGGGTTCAAATTTGCCTGCCCCTAGGACAAAAATCTCCCTTCGTGAAGGAATGTGGGTTGACTGTCTGATCGAAGTGAGTTTTCACTCTCTTCTTTTGTGCTTCAATGACTAAAGAAGTGAGTCGACGAGTCTCATCAAGCCGTTCTAGATAAAGAAGGCGTTCTTCCACCGAAGTAGTATTTGGGAGCAATTCGATAGCTAATTTGAGAGAAGGGATTTCGCATTCAATCGGAAGGGTAGCTTCCAGACCATAAACAAGTTGAAATGGTGTGAATCTGGTCGCATCCTTAACCGAGGTACGGTAGGCCCATAGGGCGGAAAACAACATCAAATTCCAGTTGGACTTGTGCATTCCAATGGTACGCTAAAGCATAGTAACCAACACTTTGTTTACTGCCTCGACTTGGCCATTGGCCTGAGGGTAATAAGGCATCGAACTATCGTGACACAAGCCTAACTAGGTTGTCAACTCAGTCATCATATAACCACGGAAATGGGAACCATGATCAGTGACTATAGCCTGAGGGACTCCAAACTGGGTAATCACATGATTGAACATGAATTGCGCAGCTGTCTTACCGTCGTTAGACAATGTAGGCATTGCTTCGGCCCATTTCGTAAAATAATTGACGACAATGATGATATACCCATGCCCCCTAGCTGAGCGAGGGTTACAGGTCATAAAATCAATGCCCCATTTAGCAAAAGGGCCGACGGTAATGACAGGATGCAAAAGGGAAGGTGGTGCACGCATCTTCCGCTGGTAAATTTGACATGCGTGACAGGAGCGGACAGCTAGAATGCAATCCTTGAAGATGGAGGGCCAAAAGTAACCAGCACGAAGAATCTTTTGGGCAGTAGCATAACCAGACATATGACTGCCACAAGCGCCAGAGTGGCAGTCATTTAAGACCTTTTCAGCTTCCTCGAAAGTCAGACAATGACAGAGAACTGAATCAACGCCAAGACGGTATAAAGTGTCTCCAACAATACAATAGGGCTGAGAATGGTGGTGAATGCGTCGTCGAGCATCCTTAGACAAATCAGGGCGGAATGAAGACGTCTAGAGGTAAACAATAATGTCACCGTACCAGGGATCGAGGGTACTGATCAAGAAAAGTGTGTCATCTAGAATGCGGTCCTCTATCCGAGAGGGAGCGGAAGCAGATGGTAATGAGCAAATCAACTCAGCGAAGACCAGTGACTTCTTAGACTTGGCAGTGGTAAACTCCAAATCAAACTCTTGAAGGATAACAATCCATTTTGAGTATTTGCCCCTAGCAATTGACGTGACAGAATGTATGTCATCGGGTTGCAATATGAAATCACGGTTGTAGTGTGCAATGAAATATAATGACGAAAACGTTGGACAGCCTGAACAGCTGCCAAGGCTAACTTCTCAACATAAGCATAATGAGTCTCGGTGTCAAGAAGGTTGCGGCTAAGATAATAGATGACGTGCTCGGAACCATCGTCATCGTCTTGGACCAAAACCATACCAATGGTACTATCAACGACAACTAGATAAAGTGAATAATCACGATGATAGTTGGGTGGATGCAACAGGGGAGCAGAAACAAGAAGTGTCTTGAGTTGCTCGAATGACCTTTCGACAATGTCATCCCAAATAAATGGAGTGTCACGCTTAAGGAGACGCGTGTAACCTTTAGCAATCTCAGCATAGTTAGGGATAAAACGACGTAGGAAATTGCCATTCCCCTGCAAACTCTACAACTGATGCAAAGAAGCAAGGGGCGAGAGATTCAGAATAGCTTCGACTTTGAGGGGATCGAGACGAATACCCTCCTTAGAAACGACAAACCCAAGGAGTCTGCCGGATTCGACGCAGAAGACACACTTACGCGGATTGAGACGAATACGGTAATGTTTACAGTGAAGAAAAATTTGGAGGAGGTGGTTTGGATGGTCTGTGCGTTTAGCTAAATGAGTCGGAAGATCATCCAGATAAGGTTGAACAATGTGTCAGATGTCATGAAAAGCATAGGACATTGCTCGCTGGAAAGTTGCACCGGCATTTTTCAGGCCAAAAGGGAGCTTTTTGTAAGCAAAAGTACCCCACGGATAGATGAAGGCAGTTTTGTGCTGATCGGCAGGCGAAATATTGATCTGGTTGTAACCAGAAAAGCCATCCATAAAAGAGAATATCTCACTCCCAGCACAGTCGTCGATAAGCTGGTCAATAAAGGGAGTAGGATAGTTATCTTTCGGACATGCGTGATTGATGTCACGATAATCAACACAAACCCTAATAGTGCCTTGCTTTTTGGTCACAAGGACAATGTTAGATACCCAGTCTCAGTGGGATAGGGTAAATAAACCCTGCCTTGAGAAGTTTTTCAACCTCTCCCTTAATGGCAGTGGCCTTTCTTGGGTGCACGGGATGTAAACGTTGACAAACTAGTTTTGCACTAGGATACGTAGGTATCTCGTGTACCACAATACTCGGATCAATACCGGGCATTTCTTCATACAACCAGGCAAACACATTGTGAAACTCTCGGAAAAGGTCGGTGTAAAGCTGGATCTCCTCAGGAGAACAAGTCACTCCAATGTGAATATTTTCAACAATCCCTGGTTTAACAGAGATGTCGATGGGCATGGTTTGCGTAATATTTCCCATATTCCCCTCAGAAAAAACCTCATGAGTTAAGATGGGCGTCTGAAGTGGCTGAGAAGGAACATAGGAAGCAAACTTATCCAGACAGGCAGTCATGGCCCCACGGCTTGGGAGAAACGAGGAACGATGATGATTATCGAGCCAAGGAGGATCCTCAAAAGACATAGTCTCAAGAATCACATCATCAGAAGGAAATGTCTCTTGTAACGGATTCGGAGAAGCAATATCTCCAAGCCAAGGGGATTGCACATACGTGTCAAGAGATCTACTCAAAGGAGTAGAGTCAGAAGATGAAACCGAAGCCAAAGTAATTTCAACATAGTTGAGCTCCGCATGGCTCAACGGCATAACCTCACCCCATGAATCCACCTGATCGAGGGGGGGAATCACCCAGGGATCAAGATTGATGGAGATCATATTAACAAAGGCGACATTAGGAGGTGGGAGTGAAAAAAACACCCATAAGGGCAGGATCTTTAAAGAGTCCAACACCCACGCTCTCATAGGGAATACTGGTATGCTCCACAAACAAAACATTGCCATCCGAGGAAGAGGAAGCGAAGAAAGACAATTGATCGACCGTAACAATTTTCCCTTGATGAGGAAAACGAAGTACACAAATAATGACGAAGCTACGACACGCATAGCGTACATCCAACTTCGACCCAACAAAAGATTGTAAGTCAGATTAGCGTCAACAACTTCGACTTCAACGTCGACTGTCTTCCCTTCCAAGGTGATAGGCAAGCGCGGGAGAATACCAAATGGACGAGAATCTCTTCCATCAAAGGCTTCTAAGGTATTAGGAGATTGACTCAAAGACGGGGAACCAATGGCCTTCCAATGAGCAGCAGACATGATGCAAGTTGAGGCGCCTTCATCAATAACAGTACGATGAATATTCTTCGAGTTAATGATGACTTGAATGAGAAAAGCGATTTGATGAGGCAAACGCGGCACATGGTTTTCAAGATCGAATGTAATTAACTCAGAATCGGCCAGATCAATGCCACCAATGGCGGATAGCAGAGACTTCTGTTGGGGGGGACAACTCTGGAGAACTTCCAACGCGGACATAGCCGAAGGAGCTTGGGCTAAGTCTTCGACAATACTATAGTGTTGCGCAGCATGAGCATTGGGGTTATAGGAAGATTTTCGGAGAACTCCCTTAGTAGGAGGTCTAATGACAGACTCAGTGCTGGGTCGTTCAATATGAAGAGGGCCAGAACTGGACGAAGGAACGTTAGAAGGTACTTCAGGTTCCTTGCCGACAGACGGAGCGTAATCTTTCGATCGAGTACTCACATGAATAGGGATAGTCCCAGCCATAAAAACCTAGGAGCCAAAAGTGGAAGAGGATTGAGGTTGATCTACCACCATTTGAGTTTGCTGGGAGGGAAAAGGCTCTTTAAGTACAGCAGGAGTCCCCGAAGTCCCCTTAAGCAAACGACTAACCTCAGACCATCTAGGACAGTCTTTAGTGTAGTGATCCTCGTCACAAATAAGACAAGGATACTTAGGTTTGCGTTTAGAACCATCATCGGCAGGAGTCTTAGGAGGTTCTTGCTTTGGTGCATCAACCTTATTTTTACCTTTCCCTTTCTTCTTACCTTTCGAAGTTTTCTCTGCCATGGTAGACTGAACGGCATTGACTTCTGAGGTTTTCCCAATATTAGATGCGGACTAAGAAGCATTTTCACTAGGAGCAGTAGGTTTTTGCTTCGCAGGAGTCGTGGAAGACTTTTGGGAAGATTGAGCAACAAAACCAATAACACCATTGACAAAAGGCGTCAATGGGGCTTTAGAAGTTCCAAGTCGTGGAGCATCAGGTAAGACATCATAAAGTGTGCCAGATTGGGAATAAACCAAATCAAGATATTGAGCACGCGCGATAGCTTGCTCTTTAGTAACACATGCCCCCATAGAAATATCTCGGGCTATCGGACCGACAAAAGAGGTAGTAAACCAGTCAGTCAGAAGTTGATCAGGAATCCAGAACTTAATCAAATGGCGTCGTCTTCTCCACTCATGAATATGATCAGAGATGTGGGTAGTCGTGTCCTATTTCAGAGAAGTAAGGAGATGTGTTCCCGTTTCATAACGAATTGGTAACTGAAAATGGGTAAGAAATGCCATCACAAGAGAATTGAAGTCTTGGAAAGTTCCACGAGTGAGTTCAATATACCATTTCGCAACGGAACCAGTAAGAGTCCTCTGAAAAAGACGGAGACGGATAGAATCATCAAGCCATGAGTTAGATGAACACCAAAGGTGATAAGTCATAACATGCGCTTGGGGATCCTCTCCAAATTTGTCGTCAAATTTAGGACAATCATCGAGAATCTTGGTCGGAACTGGTGGCCAATATGGATTATGAAGTATAGGGTCATTCGTCAGCTTGGACACATCGGGCAGTTCCAAAGTCGCAAGAAAAGGTAATTGAGGGTTAAAAGACATCATGGGCCTTTGATAAGGGCCAGCGTTAGGGTTCCAACCAGAGCCTTGTTGCCCCCATGGATTTTGTCCATAAGGGTTATAGTTGGGCAGATTAATGCCATAACCTGGTTGTTGACCCGGATTTTGACCGCCAGCAAACCATTGGTTACCAGCTTGACCAACAGGGGCAGCATATGGCTGCTGAAAATTCTGATAAGGATTAACCTGAGGTTGCTGATAGTTCTGATACGGAGCACCCTGAGGTTGCCCTTGGGGTTGCTGAGGTACTTGGAGACCGTATTGCGGCTGAGGTCCAAACTATGCCTGGGGCCCAGGTTGCATCTGATAAACAGGTTGGGCTTGGAATCCAACCTGAGTTTGGGGACCGGGTTGAGTTTGGAGTCCAACCTGAGTCTGGAGACCGGGTTGAGCTTGGGAACCAGCTTGCATCTGAGTGCCCGGTTGACTAAGAGTTGGATTGACTTGACCAGACTGATGTCCTTGTTGGAACTGGGGCTGACCCAACTGACCAGAAGGTTGGCCTTGTTGGAACTAAGGTTGACCTATCTGACCAGAAGGTTGGCCTTGTTGGGCGATAGGTTGGCCTTGCTGAAACTGAGGTTGTCCTACTTGACCAGAGGGTTGTCCTTGCTGGGCAACAGGTTGGCCTTGCTGAAACTGAGGCTGACCTAGCTGACCAGAAGGTTGACCTTGCTGGGCAACAGGTTGGCCTTGTTGGAATTGAGGCTGACCTGGCTGACCAGAAGGTTGCCCTGAATAAACAAAGGAGGAACCTGTGGAGGCCAAAGGTTGTCCCTGAAAGGGTTGTCCTTGCAAGCCTGAAGGTTGTCCTTGAAAAGGTTTCCCTTGCAAACCCGAAGGTTGTCCTTGAAAAGGTTGTCCTTGCGGGCCGTGGTAAGTAGTGTGATTCCAGGCAACCGAAAGCGGAACGTAATTCTCAACTGGGACCCCTGGAGGAAGAGACCCAGTGTAATAAATATGAGCTCCATGGTGATCATAGTAGTGCGAAGGGTTATACGAAATGGACAACGGTTGAGAACCTAAAGGGTTATGAGTCGGATTTTGAAGAGCAAACAAGTATTGCTCATATGACAATCCCGCCGAAATGGAATTCGAAGAGATCAGTACATTACCCGTAGGTTGACCAACTCTAGAAACCAAAGGCTAAGGACCGTTGCCAACACGTCCGGAAGATATCCCAGTAACAGTAGTAATGACCGAAGATGCAGTAACCGCACTAACAGAAGGGGTTGTAGAGGCCACACAAACGGTGGGCATTGATGGAACAGACGTAACTGATGTAACCTGCATCTGAGGTATGGAAGTCAGGGCCCACTGAGCAGACATGAAAGGTCCGGAAGTCGGAATGGTAGTACGAGACCACACAGAGCTCTGATGCAGAGATGTAGAACCAAGTATGTCAGCCAGAGCGCGATAGCGAAGTGGCAATGACACATTTGGAGCGGTGTGGAAAGGAAAACCTTCCGGGGGAAACTGACGTTCCCCGGTTGACACAAGGCTCTCTTGACTACTAATGGGACTTGACTCATCCATGTCGAAAGTGGCCATCAGAATCGAAGCACCAGGAGGAGTAGACGGGAGGTCCTCGTCTAAAAATTCCCAAACGTTGGGAGGAGTCCAATTGATATCAAAAGGTTCCTCACCCGGAGCTCGA
Organism: Pinus tabuliformis; assembly: GCA_031772625.1. NCBI lineage: Eukaryota > Viridiplantae > Streptophyta > Pinopsida > Pinales > Pinaceae > Pinus > Pinus tabuliformis. The sequence continues at coordinate 1,518,502,678 of CM062816.1, forward strand.
GAGTCAAGAGGCTGAACACTCAGGACAATAGGAAGAGTACTAGTAACAAATGATACCTCAGAAGAGACAGGAGAAAGGGGCTCTCCATCACCTGGTAGGGACGATGGATTCGGTGAGTCTGCCAAGATGGCCTAACTCAAAAAGCTGGGAGAAAAGATATAATCAATAGGGTTGCAAAAAATCTTCCAAAATGTGATCACGACGTGGCCAAGATTAATAAGTAAAATGTTATCGCGGACAAATAAATTTTATGATATTGGAACGAAACATTGCTTTTTCATGTTTAAAGAGTCGAGAAAAAGGACAACAGATGACTCTAGTCGCCTTCGAAGTTTAATGAGCCTGAAAGGACAAGTGCTCAGATGATCCTTTTACTTTTAAAGAGTTGAAAAGGAACGAAAGTGGCTGCTCTAGAATTCTAGGCAAGAGGTTGACCAGACAAATCGTAAAACTGCATATACACCTTGGTGATAAAATGAAAGAGAAATGACCAAGGACTTCCCATACGGCAGTCAATCTTCCCGAATGCTGTGTTTGGTGCGTTACGACTCGTAAGGCGATAGACTCGGCTTCCTATGGATAATAGGATGATAACCTAGTGGGGTCTCCCAATATATACGCGACGGTACAGGGAGCACAACTTCGTACTAGCATCTATTGTATCACAAAAAGAAGAATCACCCAACCTTAGAACAATAGGGACTAGGTTTAACGACGCCGGAACACGTCTCTAGCCTAGACCTCTAGATATGTGAGCGTTAGGTTCCAATGCATTTTTAAGTTCATCCAATAAATTTTAACAATTAATCTTGAATTAAGTCTCAGCTTTAAGGCCCTATCGAATGTATCTTCAACATTCCTAGCATGTAACTAAATGAGAAAAAAGACCATTCTCGTTCGATGAACAACTAGCTAAGGAAGAGTGAGAGGTTCAATTCATAACAGCTGAATGGAAAACAAGCAAACCAATCAGAGAAAAAGGAACACTTCTACAATTTACTCAAACCCGCAAGCAATCTAAACAAGAAAATGAGAAACACACTTTTTTTTTTCAATGTCTTAATCCCAAGAATCTACTAATGCAAAAATAGTCTTTCAAACCTTAATACAAGATGAATGCAATTTTGTGATTTTTTCAAATAAATGATAAGCAACTATATGCAAAAATGAATCAAAGACTCAAAACTAAAGAAATAATCCTTTTTACAAAATTGGAAAACAGTGTCAGTGACTGGGAAGCAAAACGATTTATGCCAAGCAAAGGAACGAGACCGAACGAACAAGACAAGGAAGTTCGGTGACCAAATGCCACACACCAATCAAGAGGATGACAAACAGCGAAAAGGAAGAAGCCTCAAACAACGTGAGAGATTATACCAAGCAGAGTCTAAATATCTTAATGAATGAGTGACCCAAGCAAACCAAGAAGTGGAGAAACCCTAAGGTATTTAGGTAACACGGTTCAAGAGGGAGGATTTGAAAAGACTTGAAAACCGGAATTGAAAATCTTAACAACCAACAATTTTGACACAACAAAGAGGAGAAAAACAAGCTCTGAGGACAGAACACACTGGCCAATCAACCAAACAAACCTCAAAATTTGAATCTTACAGGAATCGTCGCAAGTAAAACACTAGCAACATGCGCCGACAAAAAATCATCGCACCTCCCTAACCAAGCACTTTGCGACATCGTCGCGAAAGTACATCAGTTAGCTGCGCCGAGCTGCTTTCAGGGCTCGTCGCGACTATTAGATCATTTATTCGCGTCATACAGTGAAAGGTGCAACCCAGAAGACAGCGCAGACGCAACTACTTCACAACTATTAGGAAATAAACAGCGACGACCCAGAATCAAAAGAAAAAAATGAAAGTTGGACTGGAGCAAGGCCAGATCTATCACTCAGAAGGGTGGGAAGGCTACAGGAGTAATCTAACAACTTCCAGAATAGAGTATGCTACTCAAACAATAAGGAAGACAATAAACAAACAAAAACAATGAACTCAAAAGACCAAAGAGGATGCCCAGTATGGTCGCCAACTTTTGACACAGGTAAGTTCCCGCTGCGGACAGAGGCAACCCCTCTAGCCCTAGAGTGGGTCTAGTCACTGCAAAGACAATACCAAAGCAAATTTCCTTAGAAAGTTGGTGTTATGAAGGCCTAACTTCAGTTCAACGTTCGATGGAGTCCTCGTCGTGTTGCTCCAACTCTTGTTCTTCTAGTCACTTATACCTGAAAACAACATGTAGAGAAACACCACAAACGCAATAGAAAACGACTAAGCAATCTACTTGAAGAGTCAAGGAACCTCATTGACATACAATTTAACACAAAATATAGGAAACAAGCTATTGATTTGTATTAATATAAATCAAAGTAAAACTTACAACCGAGCCTTGACATCGTAAGCCTCCTTGAAGGGTCCTATTGGCATGTCTCCGTAAGAATTTACTTGTGAACCGTCTCCCAAGGGAATATGACTCTCTCTTCTGTCCAAAAGGGTTGATGCTAGAAAGCTCTCAAGCCAACTCTACTCAAACATCTCTCATATCAAAATACATATGAGGCTACTTCCATACTCCAATAACACTCTCTACCTCTACTCTCTTAGAAACTTGAAACTATCAAATTACATCTAGCTATCATCCAATTACATCCAATCCAAGCTTGTTGATCTCATTCATGGAGGAGATATTTATAGGAGGGAGAGGTCCCATAAGAGAAGGAAGGAAGAGCTTATCTCTTAGGGAGGTTGCACAAAAGGTGGAACAACTATCCCAGAGGAGAGAGGCGAGCTCAACTGACCCAACAACTAGCCCTAGGACTGCCCATGAAGCAATTTCATCTCGAAGTTTTGACGAGTTGTTGAAAAACTTGCCAAATCTAGCTCATCGCGAGTGCAACATAGGGATAAAGCGAAGACTTCGCTAGGGCTAGTGTTAACTTGACCATCTTCGCGAGAGGGATAACTTCTGACTCGCGACGACCCAAAAACTTAGGTAAAAAGGGGTCTTCTTCAGGGATAATGAATTGAGACATTCTTCCTGAGATTGCAAGGAAGGTAATGACACATAATTGGCAACATGACACAGCACAGATGTCAGTAACATGGACCGGCAGTATCCGATATCGAGGAATGCAGAGTCGGTGACAAATTACTGTGTAACAGGCCTTGCGGTACTTCTTGGAGCTATGAGCGACCATAGGGTGAGTGGTTCACCTTCCCCTATGATAACCCGTGATGGTTGACATGTGTGTAGGGTGAGTGGTTCACCTTTCCCTATGATTGATGACACGTGTGTAGAGTGAGTGGTTCACCTTCCCCTACGATTGATGATATATGCATAGGATGAGTGGTTCACCTTCTCTTATGGATGCCCCATGCCCCAGCATACATCCTACCCATGTAGTCCGAGAGTCAAGGGAAGTACCTCTCATCTAGCTAATGAGTTGGGAAAAGAGGATAGAGTGTTGAAAAATGTAACTAGGATTGGTCTTCATAAAATTTATTTGTCAAAAGAACTTTTATTATTGTTACAATGACTTATTAAAGCATGGGTTTCATGCTTGGGTCACCATTTTATTAGTCAAATTCCCCATTGTGGACTTCTATGATTAATAAAGGGTCATTAGAGTCATTGTATATTTTATGAGACACTTCTTGGGCTTTCGTACAATGTAAAAAGAATTATTTTTGAGTCAAAGATGAATTATGTGACCTCCACACCAAGTAAGCCTCAAGGAAGGCAATTCAACCTCATTTGGATTTCCCTTGTTGCTCCATGCACTTTCCTCAGACCAAACACACAGGAGTATCTCACTCCTCACTTGAGAAAATCTCTTTCTCAATGTCTTGTGTCGTTGTGGTGTTGTATCTTCTCCCTTGACCTAGCCCTTCTTTTATAAGCTTGAGTTATGACCAAATCCAAAACCCTAATCTCCAAAGTGATTAACAACTGAGATTAGATCTTGCCTCACTTGAAATCGACAGTTGGGGTTCATCTAATTTACTAATCCAAACAACTTTTGCATTAGATTAAAAAAAATCAATTTTTCCTTATAAAAGAAATGATTTTAATTATTAAAGTAATTACTAAGGTTCAATGGTTCATTAAGCGACTTCTGCATGCCCAGACACTTAGGCCTATGTAAAAGTACCTGCCCAAGTTGCAAACATCAACACACCCTCTTAGCGAGCAAGGTACTTCTAGAAGAAACACTTGGAGATGGATTTACCTCCAATCTATGCACAATGTCCCACACCTCATCCGCTACCATGGCTACTCCCTTTGAACAGGAAGCCTTCCCTTCCAACCTGGTTTGGAATCTTCTTCGAAGGCATGTTCTCCCTAAATGTGCTACTAGGAGCCTCCACAAACTCTTGAGCATCCCTCTACACCATGGCTTTTCTCCAATTCCCCTGGACTACTGCCATATCTAGATTTGTATGCCCTGTGCTAAGTCCTTCTAGCATTGTTGTTGGTTTAAAGATTTTCCTAGATCTTCTTTGTGGGTCTATTTTGTCCCCTGAGACACCCATTAAATCTACTACCAAACCTTCAACTAGTATGATCTCCCTCTCTCCCTTTAAGGGTCGACCTATATAAATCACATTAGTAGCATTGCACTTCGGCACCACTATGCGCCCTTGTATAGTCATTGGTCGAAACCAAACCTTGTATAGTTACTTAAACATGCCAGGTGCGACACTCTACCTACAGCACAATCCTCCATGCTATCTCCTCCCAGCACCCGCGACTTGGTTCCTTCGTTTCGATGACAACTAATCTTGCAAGGCTTGTCTGTCACTGCATTGGCGATTAACTCAGGCTCATGTGACTCCACTCATGGCTTGTGTCCCACATCACTTCTTGCACACGTCCTCGCTAAACCTGCGAGGCCTTTTCCGCGACTCTCGACGTCTCCCTACTCACCCCATATCTCTTCTCTGGTGACTAGCCGATCCATGACCCACTCAACAATCTTTGTTAACTTTGTTGTGGATCTATATCTCCCTTGTATCCATGTCGTTGACATGACTACGATGCATCGAAGTGAAACTACCCACCCTTGAAGAACTCCCAATTAGACTCCGGGTTCCTGAGGTAGCCTTTCATCATGTCGCCCTTTATATCAATTTCCCCGATGGAGTTACCAACAGCAAAGATAGGCACCATGCTATCCAGATTCACCACATTCAACTCCTCCAATGAGACGTCATGCATGTCCAATCAAGCCTTCACTCTAGCTCAATTTTGTAGAGGGAGCAAAACCTACTCCTCCTTCCATGCACACAAGAGAGATGACCTGTAGGTCTAGCTGAGATCGTATGTGTGCATCACGCAAAATCCCTGCTCTTCCATCTTCACCAGGACAGAGAATGGGTGTGTCAATCCGATGGTCATCACATTAACACCATGCGAACTGGGGACTCGATCCTAGAGGTCACAGTTAACTACTGATTTTAGAACCACCAGTGCCACGTAGAAGTGGGTAACCTTATATTTGACTATGGAGGCACAAATCTCTCGGGCAGTCACCTAATGCAAACAGATATTGGTACCATAGAAAATTGCCATGCCCCATAAATAACACCAACTGTAGTGGATCATTTGCAAAGTCCACAAGTAAATGTCAACTTCCTTCATTTCCTATGCAAGGGTAGCACAAGGGATGCAACCTATGCACACTAGTCACTCAATACCACACCCTGAAGACTCAACGTGGCCCTTGAAGCATAGCCCAACGCGATGCTATGTCGCTTGTCATCAAGCAGTCGCCTCTCGAACCCAAGATCACCTTCTTGTTGAAGTCCTCGTACCCCATGGCCCCACTATGCAGGGCTCACTTCAAATTCCTATCTTCGCAGATCTTCTTCCCAAACATGACCAAAAATGAATCTACTCTAATACCATGTTAAATTTCCATGAGCCCAACAACTCGACAATTAATTCCTAGCATATTTACCACTAAATTAAAGCACGACTTGGATCTTAACATAAGCATTCAACTGAAGCAAAATGATAACCAATCTCACACATTCATTAGAGACACATAAATTCTTCCCAATCAACAATTCTTCATTAAATTAATTTCAGAAAATAGTCGAGCTCCCTTACTAGGAAAATAGCCCTCAAAGGAATTTAGATATATGACAATACCCTGGACCTAATCCAACAAATCAAGCACTATATCCATCCTCGATCTAGTTGATCTAGATCTCCCTTGATGCTCTGCGCACTTTTCCTAAACCCTGCACAGGAGTATCTCACTCTTCACTTAAGAATATCTCTTTCTCAATGCCATGTGTCGTTGCGTGGTGTTGTATATTCTCCCTTGGCCTAGCCCTTCTTTTATAAGCTTGAATTATGATCAAATCCACAACCCTTATCTCTAAAGTGATTGATGACTAGTTAAAATTGTAGCTCTAACAGGTGTCTCTAAATAGGCCTTGTGTCCAAGCATGTAGATGATACCTTAATTAATTATTTCAACAAAAAAAAATCAAAGTTTAAACTTTGGAAAAGCATGACAATTAATTTAATGCTTTGTAACTCAGATTTCTAAAGTTTATAACTTTGGAAATTAATATTTCTTTTTTGACCAAATCAAAAGAAAGTGATAAGATCAAATTTTGGCCTTTGATCTTTTCTTTGAAGATCTCAAGGAGGAAATAGGGTTATGAGAGAAATTATAAATTGTTGGAATGAGTGGGTGAAGGACACGATTTGGAGATCACATCAAGTGAGAGAGAAGAGGGTCAATTTGGGTGAGAAGAAGGAAGGTCAAGCAACTGAGGAGAAGGGACCAAGTTCACAAAGAAAGGGGTCATTTTCGGGCTATCATCTGCTAAAGAGAAAGGGGCCATACATTGTAGAGGTAGAGGTCATTTATTGGATCGTACTATGCAAAGAAGAGGGGTCATTTTACAAGTTCTTCTTGGTTGTAAATTCTCTAGAATTGTTGTTTTAAGATTTCCTTGATTTATTCTTTGAAGCCTAATAAAATCCCACTTCATTGGTTTTTCCCCACATTGAGGTTTTCCAAGGTAAACGTTGTCTAAAAGTTAATGTGCTTGGATTTCTTGTTTTTGTTGTGTATAATTTGTTAGAAGCGCGGCTGTGTTAATTGTGCATAGATTTCAGATCTATATTTTTTCTGGATTTTTAGTAAAAATAAATTTTTGGGTGTTAAAAAATTCTAGCACATTAATCGTTTGGTTGGTCTTAGAGAAACTAACATGGTATAAGAGCGAAGCTTCTAAAATAAATTCAAGCATCGCACGAGTTCACGCTCAAAAGGGTTCATGGTATTTCTAGGGCTTTCAACAAACAGTGGTTCAAGGATTTGATTTACCATGGCAACCAGTGTTAGGTATGAAGACAAGTTAGAAGGAACCTCAAACTATCTTCAGTGGAAAGTTCGAATCACAGTTATTTTCAAGAAGAATAACTTGTGGAGCTTTGCTAACTCCACAGTGGTCGTGCTAGTGTCAGATCGAGTTGCCCTAGATCTCCATGAGTTGGAAGAAGTAAGGCCACAGAGGATCATCTTGGATGGGGTGAAAGATCACTTGATTGAATGATTCCCCATTTGTCTGAGAAATAGACTTCCAAAGAGATGTGGGATACACACACCAAACTGTACCAGAGAGATGACTAGAACCACACGACGGTGCTAACAGACAAGCTCTACAACACTAAGGTGTCCAAAGGATATTTTGAAAAGAAATACTCTAGTAGTGGTGACTATTGAGATTTGTGTGATAAATATTTCATTGTGGGTCGTGCTCTTAAATATTGGGGGTGATTCTAAGGAGAACATTGTTTGCAGGAGTTGTATTTATGCAAATTTAAGCTCAAATTTCTTTGAAAGTGTAATATCCATTACTAATTAATTGCCCAACCACATAGGCTATAGTCAATTATATAAGGGGAAACTCGTTATTCAATGTTTTTGGGGCAACATTGGGTAAATTGGGGTAATTGGGGAAAACTTGTGAAGGAAGCCAAAATTGGGGCAGAGTGGAGGGAAATTTGTAGCCCCTCAAAATTAAAATTAGGATAAGAGACCCCAAAGGAAGTCTATAAATAAAAGTGAGTAGACTCATTATTCTCATTATGGTTGTTGCATATTTCTATTTCGTGAGCTAAGGCTCTGAGGGTTTTAAGACCCATTTTTCCTTTGATTGGTTTAAGTGGTGAAAGATCCAACCCTATCCAATCCCCTCTCTTTCTCTAATCTGTTTGGCAAACTTTCTAAGGTATTTTTCATTTGTTTTGGAAAGCAAGGAGATTTTTGTGACTTAATTGGCTTGAGAAAACATTTTATGACATCTTCATCCATTCTAAAGGTTTATGTGGCTAAGAGCTAGGGAAGCGAAGCAGCCTGAGGATTTTATTCAAGGTAGCAAGGCAACATGGGACTTCTATCCAAGACAGTGGCGCAGTCTAAGTCTCCTATCCAGGGCAGCGAGGTAGTCTGGGATTTTTTTGGAGCAGCGAATGAGCAACAAAACTCTATCTAGGCTAGCAGATTTTTTCTAAAGATTGGTAGAGACCATTCTAGGGCAGCAAGCCATCATCTGATCAAAGGACAGAGCATTATGTGGTGTTAAGTTTCATCTGAGGCAATAGTAGGGCAGTGAAGCCCTCAACTTGGTAGTGGGTGGCTATTTTATGGTAGCATCAACATAAGTATTAATCTGAAGTGCAATTTTCCCTGTCTTAAGCAGTTCTGGGCTGCAAACAATGCTTGGGTGCAACAGAAGGTTTAACTGCATCCTTCCTCCTGAGGCTTTGTTTGGATAGCGGAACAATCCTGAGGCAGCTGAAGAAGATTTAGGGTATAGCATAAGCCCTTGAACAACGAGGTTCAATGGAATAACAAAGGTCTAAATTAACACCACCCAGAGCATCCAGACAGGGGTTTGGAGCAACATGACATACAAAATGTTGCTGCAAAACATAGTAGGTCTTGTAGAGGGGTAACCTACGAGGCAAGGACTAGACCAAATGACAATAATAAGGTAATGTCCCATTATCACCACAGCCACTACCCCTACTCTTTATGGATTTTCACCAATGGGAGAAGTCTTGATCTATAGGTGACCTAAAATAGATATTCTAGGCTTAGAGGTTTAACGTGACACAATAGGCTTCCAAAGAATGGCTCAACTTAAGTACAAGGTTCAAATAGTGAAAAGTCAATTCGCATCCCTTAGAGAGGCCAAACTAGGGCATGCTAGACCTAGGGTTTGATTGATAACATGCAAATGGAGCGTCCTAAGGTCAAGGTATCAAGGAAAAGGTTTCCAATAATGAGTATTAACAATCAAATGGAATTTGAAACCTTCAAGAAGCCCTCAAGTTGAAGCTTAACCAAACTAGGGTTTCTCCTAGGGAAAAATAGCTAGGGAAAGAGAAATTATGGTGAAAAATGGATGAATTAGCCGCCAAGGAGGATAGTTTGAGGCAACCAATCCTACTCTTGATGTTGAATCCTTCCAAACCCTTAGATTCTTCTTCTAGCCAATTTCGCTCCAAGCCCTAATTAAACTTTTTATCCTTTAGACCACCAAAAAAGAGAGAAAGAGGAGAAAAATTCAAATTGTGGATGAGATAAAGCTTGATCACCAAAATGACAAGGCCAATGCCTAGTCCATTGGTTGATGGAGTGAATGGATTTATAGATTAGCCAAGTCTTGCAAAGGAGTAAGGACATTTTGATGCCCTACCACAAAACCCTCATTATTGTCTTTGTAAAGGGACCAATATTCACTTGGGAGAGCTAATTCAAAAGTTCTCCAAGGTGATTACCATTAACATTTAATTCATAAGAAATGCATACAATGATGATATCTATATTTTATGCAATTGATCTTCAACAATAATTTGTACAATAGAAAAACCCTAGATTACCAATACATTCAATTCATTTGACATAACATCAAAATTTCATGAATAAAACGCTCACTTACAAGATAAAATGCATGAATAATCCATTCATTGATCTAAGATAGCTTCTCCAAAGCCAAGAGAAAGAGCTCCGATAAAGAATGTTCTCCATAAATCACATCTCTCTGAAGACACAAGAGGTAAAATTTCTACTAAGTAGAGTTGAAATAGTCCAAGACATGTTGATTGAAATGAGAGATCCTTTGTATCTATATGAGGAGGATGAGTCCTAATATTAACCTAAAAGCCCCTAATAACAAGTTAAATCACAAGAAATCGTTGCGTTACAAGCCAACCCACTAGCTTTTGATCATAAGTGCAAAATAAGTCCACGCGTGTGAGATGCTAGCCTTCTAAGGCTGACGTCATGCATGAAATATGCTCAAGTGGCATCTCCAAGTGTTATGAGGTGTTCAATGTAGTGCAGTAGCATGTAAAAATCTCAATGGCTCCCTATGGTCCCGAAATTCAGCTGGGGAACCACAAAGTGATCTCTATGGGTCTCCAACCATGAAAAGTGTCCATCTCTGCTCCAACGTTGAGGGCTTTCCAGGTGCTACTAGCCCTCCAAGTTTCTAAAGGTGAGACCATCCTCATTCGGGCTCTGAATCAGCTGCCATCCCTCATAAGGAGCTAAGGTCAACCTGGGGGCATGTTGGGTCCAGGTGTGTCATCCTGAAGAATCATCAAATCCAATGCAAAGTGGCATGGTGTCTTGGGTGCAAGGAGTGTGCTCTAGTCGATGTGTGATATGTTGGTACTACTAGGAGGCCCAAGGGTCTCAACGCTTCAATTGATTGTGCCAATATGCCTCTCTATATTGAAAAGTGTAACTAGGTTCGGTCTTCATAATGACATGTGTAATCATGATTTTATGTAATTGATGTAAAGTAGAAAATAAAATTATTTTTTAATGCTTGAGTCATGGGATTCATGCTCAAGGAATTTTATTTTATAGTTAAGGCTCCCATTATGAGCCTTTAGGGTTGGTCATCAAGTCATAAAGTCTAGGGAGTCAATGTCATGTATTGAAGACATGTTACATATTGTAAAAAGTAAATTTGTTTGAGTCATTAACACTCCAAGACCTCTTCACAAGCACTCCTTCATGTCGACCCTCAAAATAAGATGGAGATGTTTCTAGAGTGGCAAGTCGACCTAACCCATGGCATAAGTCGACTTATTCTTGATGGACAAACCACTATATATAGAGAAGCTCGGCCTCACTAATGACACAATTCGAACAAGGATCTAAAATAGAGGAAAAGTTGTGAGAAACCTAGAAGAAGAAGCCTCCCATCAAGCAAGGAAAAGAGAAGAAGAAGTTGAAGTTATTCTGATCTATTTTGGGCAATATACCTCACACGTGAAAAGGAAATTGGTGTCATCTGATGTAGAAAAGGGTCGAGGCTAGCAAAGTTATCCTAGAAGTTGAATCAAGGGAGAAGACATAATATTCATCAAGTCGAATTATAGAAGTAAGTCTTTCCATCCAAGCAAAGGGAAAACAAGGTACAAAAGTTGGTCAACATCCATCACACGTGTTGTAACTAGGGTTTCTAACGAGGCTAAAGGTTGCAGGTCTAATCCAAGAAGGCGAAATCTAAAGGATAGTTGACGAGGAGGGAGAAGCAAGTAGTTTGACCATCGCTGACTTAAGGAAGGAGAAACAAAACAAGGAAGCCTTGTGACTTAGTCTTGGAGAACTTAATAGGTCAAGGGTCTTGATCTTGGCATTCGTCAATTGAAGTCTCTATAAGAAGAAGAATTTGGTTTGGATTTTCCTCTCAAGTTGGAGAGGTTTTGGCCCTGGTTGATCGCCTACATCTTGTGTCTCTTGTCTCTTTATTGTTCATGGTTTGGTGGCAATTTGATGAAGAACACTATAATAATATAAGTAAAAGAAGAACCTAATCTAAAGAAGTAAAAAGTATTCACAAGCAGTTATCATCAAAAAGAAATCACCAAATCCTAATGCCCTAAATTTCTCAACATGGAATCAGAGCTGAGGTGACAAAATCAAGGAAAGGGTATCTCATCAAGGGACACTCAAAAGGACGAAATCTCGACGAGGTCATCAAAGCAAATCTAGAAGATCATCTTGAAGTCAAGATCTACAAAGAAGTCTCAAAACCCTAGATCAAAGAAGTCTACTCCAGAAGAAGTCTTGGGATCCTCAAGTCATCATCTAAATAGAACAAAGACCCTACTCAAGTTGAAGAGATCTACAAATCAAAGTAACTTGAAGACTATTCATCTAAGAGAAGGAAGATTAAGGACGTTGTCGTCATCATCAAAAGTTCTAAGGCAATCTCCCTCTCATTGAAATAAGGATTTCATCTCAAAAGAAAATCCTTATCCTTGAAGAAGATCATCCAAGAGGCATCAAGACGTCATCAAGAAGTCATCATCAATCATCATCAACAAGGACATCACCATCAAAGGGTCTAAAGTGATCTCCCTCTTTATGGAGTCAAGGATCACTCTTTAATAGAACTACCTTCATCAAGGAGAAGTTCTCTATTATCCATATCATCATCAAATTCAAGAAGGCAGCAAGTGGAAGAAGCATCTTCACAAGTAAGTATGTTTATGTCTACATTTGAATCTGTCAAAATGTCTTTTTGTAAGGAAAGAAACTAAATGGTTGGGGCCTCAAACTTTCTTGCATGGAAGAAGAGGACAGATTTGAATCTCATTGAAAATGAGGTCTCCCTCTCGTTGAAATAAGGATTTCATCTCAAAAGAAAATCCTTATCCTTGAAGAAGATCATCCAAGAAGCATCAAGACATCATCAAGAAGTCATCATCAACAAGGACATCACCATCAAAGGATCTAAAGTGATCTCCCTCTTTGTGGAGTCAAGGATCACTCTTGAAGAGAACTATCTTCATCAAGGAGAAGTTTTCTATTATCCATATCATCATCAAATTCAAGGAGGCAGCAAGTGGAAGAAGCATCTTCACAAGTAAGTATATTTATGTCTACATTTGAATCTGTCAAAATGTCTTTTTGCAAGGAAAGAAACAAATTGGTTGGGGCTTCAAACTTTCTTGCATGGAAGAAGAGGACAAATCTGAATCTCATTGAAAATGAGGTCATGGAAAATGTTAAAGGATCAATCACCAAACCTCCAAAAGAAGATGCTCAAGCTCTTGCAAGGTTTATGAAAGGGGAAGTAAGGGCTCAAAGGATTGTCATAGAATCCATCAAGGATCCCCTCATCCCATATGTATATAAACTCGAAACTTTAAAAGGGATATATGACAAACTGGTAGAGTTGTTTTCCATAAGCATTGCAGGAGAAGTTATCTCATTAAGGCAAGAACTCTACAAGCTAAGGATATAAAGAGGAAGGAATAGCCTCATACTTTATGAGGATATCTAAAATAAGGGATCAACTTCAAGATTTGGGAGAAATAATGTATGACAAGGAGATGACCACCATAGTACTAAATGCACTAACAAAGGAATTGGGTAACTTCCTTCAAACATTTGGGAAGAAAGAAGCTAATCCATTCAAGGATCTATGGTCACTATGCAAGATTGAAGAAACCAAGCTGAAGGAAAAAACTGATGTAGGATCAAATGAGCAAACTCAAGCATATGTTGCTATGGAAAAGAGAAAAGGTAAGTTTGGGAAATTTGGTCCTCAAAAAAGAAAGAAGAACATGGCAAAGGTTCAATGCTATGGATGTCAAGAATATGGGCATTACAAGAGAGATTGTCCTAAGCTCAAGAAGGACAATAACAAAAAAGGTAGAGAAGAAGCTCATATTACCGAAGAAGTGGAGGAAGTTGAAAAGAAGAAATTCAAGAAGGAAGTAAAAGATCTCTACTATGATTGAGATAGTCTTCCTCACCTAGTTCTTTTCAAGTTTTTGTTTCAAGTTTTATGTTGTAAGATATGACTATCATGAGTCACTAAGAAAGAATGATAGGATGCATCATGGCATCATAGAAGCATTAAAAGCAAGAGCTCGTGACATCATCATAGAGAAGCATGAAAGATAGCTGAAATAGAAGTCTATGGCAATCACCTATGGAAGGATATAGCTCTTGGTAACCTCATTAGAAGCATAAGTGGTACTTATGAAAAAAGAAAAAGTCATCTAGTACAAAGATCATCATACATCAGTTAAAAGGAAACATTTGTTGGATGAGGATACTCAAGATCCTTTGTTGGAATCTTCATTGGAAGGTTCACCAATCAAAAGGAAGCAAGTGTTTCATCAAGAATTCCAACTTGTAGGAATTCATGGAAGGATGGTATGATGTCAAAAGAAGTGAAGCAAATCAAGGAATTGAAGATCTTTCAATCAAGGAAGTTGTTGAAGGAAGCCTAGATGACCTAAAGGAAAATGAAGTATGTAGAGTCGTGTCATATGGTTGCAAGTAACATGGGTAAATGCTCTATCTCGAAAGCATGATCAAAAGAAAGGATCTCCTCCTTTGAAAGGATGCATGAAGGCATGGGTCACACATCGACTAGATGAAATCAACATAATATGTCCTCATATGAAATATGAGGTGGTTGACGAAAATTGGAGGAACTCTGATTGGAAGTTCCTAGAAAAGAAATGTGTGAAGAAAGAAAGGAAGAGATCATGAAATATGCAACTATGGAAGAGGCGATCAACATCCAAGGACTAAAAGATTTGACTATGATATCTCAGTGAAAGATATGAAGACCCTGATGAAGTCTGAAAAAGAAAGATACCCTTGATAGTATATATATCTTTTGGAGATGTGTCAATATGTATGTTGGATGCTGATGCAAATAGAAAGATGTCACGATGAAAGACCATCACAAAGGTAATTTTGATTTAATGTTCATTTCTTATTTTTTAATGATATTTGGATGGGCTTATGCAGGGTTGCTAAGGGAAGAACTGTGGAAGTCTTCTACAACTGAAAATCATGTGGCAAGATGAAAGGTCCTTAAGGAAACATGATATGAAGAACGCAGCATGGCATGAAGGATGGCCAAATATGGACTAATGGATCGCTTTCCAGTGAAAGAAATGATGACATGACTCATGGATGAAAGTGATGGATGGTTTGTGCCCTACGAAGAAGTCCCAAAAGATGTAGACGCTATGACAAAGAAGAAATTCATGACATCAGAGGAAGGAGTTTTACACGCAGTTAGTTGTCCCGTGATCTCCCCCTGACGAGTTGTTGAAATCAAGTCCCTGGTGGTCAAGTCCCTAGTTAAGAGGGAGCTTGGGTACATTCTTCTTTATAGGAATGGGTATTGTTACCGCTCAAACTAGCAGGGGTCCTAAAAGGGGATCCTTGAAGGGCTACTACTAGGCTAAGGGCAATAATGGAACAATAGCCCACTGTCACCTCACCTAAGGCTCCCTACTCTTTATGGACTTTCACCAATGGGAGGAGACTCGTTATGATAAGGATCATGAAATGGATTGATCAATCATAGGGTGAGGTGTGATGAATCCTATTCACAAGAGAGGCTCAACTATGTCGCTTGTTTGCTTCGAATTGCAAGTTTGAAAGGCTCTCAAGGACGGGCTTAAGGAGAATTTCAAGGTTTAAGTTCAAGGTATGTCTCTTATAATGGGGGTTCCTAAGCCCTAAAACTCTTATGAAGAACTGGATTCCAACTGGTCCTTGTGAAATTGGCTTCAATAAGTTGTGGGACCACACGGGGCCAAGCAGACCCGAGGTTAGGTCAAGGGAATGAGGTTGACCAACCAATGATGTGCTTGACCTAATCATGGAGGAGAAGGGGATCAAGGAAGGAATTTTCAATGAAAGGTAACGCAATGATCCCATTGATGTTTCTAGCCAAGGGAAACACAGGGCAAGGAACGGTCCCCAAGCTAGGGCTTGCAATACCTTGAGATCCCACCGCCGAATTTAGAGCAAACTCCAGTGTAGTTGTGGACCAGAACTTGAATTATTTAGATGGCTAGATTATGAGATAAGTGATGCCCTAGGTGACGTAATGGGCTAGGGCTAGAAAAGGAGGAGGAGGAGAAGAAATAAAGGTTTAAGTTGATTATTGTATGGTGGACCAGTGCCTAATCCTTCGGGGATATTTGAAGTAAGAGTAATTATGACGATAGACATTGAATTTTCTATGTCAAAGAGGCCTTAGACAACTTCGCATAGCATTAGGGCAGAAGCAAAAGCAGCTCCAAGAACTTTATACTTCGTTTTGCAAAATTGATGGTTTATCAAGATGAATTTCAATGAAGAAGCATCTCTAGGAACATTCATTCATAATACATGGCCCATACATGAAGCATCACTATCTTGAAACCAAATTTCCACAACTTCGCATAAATGGATGCAGTAAATTAGCCCAAGTATAGAAAAATCCTAGCAACAATGTATGTGACAAAAATACAAAAGAAAATAGCACTAAATTGCACTTACATGTATTAAGACTATATCCAACCATCAAGAATTTTCCAATCAAAATGCTCCAAGACAAGAGAAAATAACATAAACATCAAAATTCAATCCATGCTCCAAAATTCATCCTCCAAGAAGGATAGCGAAATTCTCAAGAGAGATACAAGTCCAATCCAAGTATGATGCTAAAATGAATTCACATCACTTGTATTTATACACTCTGAATGAGTTCGATTTAGCTAATTAGGCCTACATTAGCCCCTAGAATAAAATAATGTGCAAAGTAACTAACTTTTGCTAACAAGCCCACCAAACTAGCTCATAAACAAAAGAATAAGCCTCTCAAGAGGTCGAATGATCAATAGTACATGTTGTTGGGCCATTTATGAGGGGCTTGATGAAGTCTGTAAGTGCCATAATGAGAAATAGGACTCCCAAAAGTAGTGGACAAGGGGTTGGCCCCTTGTTCTCCAAATAATAAACTTATGGTGCTCCCAATGGGTGTGGGGGAACACAAGTGTCCTCACGGATCTCCAAATAGATCAAAGATCCCTGTATACCATCTGCAAGGGCTCGGATGATAGTGTAAGTGATGCACATCATCATACAGGTCCTAGGTCATCTGTCAAGTGCATGATACAACTGTGGGGTCCACTGAGCATGGTGAACCAGGTGCATCTTCCTTGTCCAATAGATGAAACTCGAGCAATCTCTGAACATATCTGGGGATCCATGGAATGCTTTCTACTGTTGTGGAGGCCCATGGCTCTCTACACACACCCTACGTGTGCCAATGTAGCCCTCAGGAGGGTTAAGACCCCATATAGGAAGACTAAACCCAAATGGACACCATCTGTAATCCTGCATAACATCCAATGCATCCCCTTGCCTTCCAATACAACAAGTCATTTAAAAAAATCGAGTTAAAGAGCTTACAAACCATGGACAAGAGGTGGGCACTTCATAATGGCATGCCCTTCCATAGCAGGTTTTGGCATGTGCTAATGTCTCTAAGCTCCAAGACGAACCAAGTTCCCTATTAGTTGGTTTCTACTTTTAAAGGGGATGATATGTCTAAGCCTCAAGGTACATCCTTCAAATAGTGGTGGCATGTGATAAAGTGATTGAACGGAGTAGGGGATGGAAGGGGCAAACGTGGGTCACATGCCAAGGTACAAGGGTTACTGCTAAAGGGGAAGCCCACACTTGGGTATATAATGTATAGGAGGGAGCAATTGTGGTACATGAGTCACCCAAGCCTTGGTTTTTCCACCCTTCTTCATTTGCCTTTTTCCTTTCATGATTTTTCTTTGATTAACTGCTCGAAGCTCAAGGAGTTAGAGCATGATATGTAAATTATAGCAGTGGATACCCCCTTTGAGGTGGGGTTGTTCATTGCCCACCAGGGTTGGGACAATCATGGGTCCCTGAATGATAAAAGAGGCTCATCTAGGGCCTATAAGAACCAGGGTGATAGCCATGAGAATGGGGTGGAGCTCATGCATTGGCTTTTGCCCATGTGCTAAATATGTTTGTCCTGGCCATCTTTTGCATTTTGTGACACATTTTCCTATTGAATGTGGCCAATTATGCTTTTACTTTTCTTTTCAGCAGCATCAACCTTTGGGACATTGTTTCAACTTTCAAGCCCGACCCATGGTGTGGGCAAGGGGAAGGGGAAGCAAACCCTATGTGGACCCAGTGGGGAAATGTGGACCCAGGTGGGAAGAATAATGAATGGGGCTATAATGAATGGAAGGGGAGTAATGTATGTGGATGAGGGAGCAGGACCACGCAACCAAAATCAAGGTTTCCCATGTAGTACCACCCTAAAACCCAAAGGTCAGTAAAAGAGATCCCACGGGACTAAGATCCAAGGGTAACATCCAAAAGAGGTCTAGGGGACAGAAGCACAAACCTAGCCCACTCTTTCTGTCGAATCCCCCCATTAATCCATGCCCAAAAGTGTCCATGATAAGCAAACTACAATACTCAATTACCAAATGACAAGGCATACCCTTACGTTCAGGAGGCCCACCTTCAAACATACGATCATGACAAATGGGTGAGGGACCATATGGTTGGCTCAGGGGGCGGAGAAATGGCACAACGAGCTAGTTTGCAGCTGCAAGGGGTTGTTGGTTGGCGGTTGAGGACCATCTTGGAGAAAACTTTCTCCTAGGGATATCACCCACAAAATGGTGGGTAACGGGTACATTCCTTCAATGGAATGGGTATGTCCTCCCTAAGTTGAGAGGGAGAGATAAACACATCATTCTTGTCTTCCCTTGGGAAGACAAAATGGAGGATTGGGTAAACATCTGGCATTTGATACTCTTTGAGGATCAGTGAGGGCATCCAAGATAAGAGTAGCCATAGAGGATCAATATTCTTTAAGGACTAGGAATCCAAGATAAGAATAGTCCTGGTGAAAAACACTCTGAGAACCTGGGTAGGGTATGTTCTGAGAGAGACAATCATGAGGGTGCCTATACATCATTGATCTCTCCAGCATTGAGCTCTAATATTGTGGAGAGATAGAGTTCTTAGTCAAGGCCTTGCCATGTGACAAGGTTGGATGATATGATGTTATACAGATGGGTTGCCAATCCAACTCTTCTTATGAGAATACTTCAAATTGGGAATGCCCAAGTACTTCATGTAGATTATGAATACCTCCCTAGTTAAGAGGGTGTGTTGAAAAGTGTATCTAGGTTTAGTCTTCATAATGACGTGTAATCATGATTTTATGTAATTGATGTAAAGAAGAAAATAAAATTTAATTATTTTGTAATGCTTCAATCATGGGTTTCATGCTCCAGGAATTTTTATTTTATAGTTAAGGCTCCCATTGTGAGCCTTTAGGGTTGGTCATCAAGTCATAAAGTGTTAATTTTAGGTAAGTTATATGCTAGAGCAATTTATTTCAATTTATTTTCCACATTAGCAATCACATCAGCATAAAGTAAACTGTAGATAGAACATAAATATAAATCGCAAAAGACAAGCCAAGACAAGAGGACACAAGATGTGGCGCTAGCCAGGGACAAACCCCAATGTGGGGAAACCCTTGATCAATTCTTCTTTTATGTTCTTCAAATTTCAGCAGAGAAACTGAGAGAGATAGTACTTTTATGTTCTTCGAAGTTCAGCAGAGAAAGTGAGAGAGATAGTACATTTACAATAGAAGTCAATCACTTTGACTTTTGATATCGTCATGAGATCCGTTGAAGACATTGCTTCAACTGATTCTCTAAGGTGACTCATTCACCTATCATAGTGCTGCATCTCGTCTATTTGCTGCACATTACCGTGTGACACCTTGTTGTACTGTCACATGTGTTGAACCTTGATGACTGAGCTGCTCTCATCTTCATGCTGCTCATCATGCTGCATCTTCCATCATCAAGCTGCCCATGCTCATGATCTCATTCATCATTATGCTGCCCATGCTCATATCATCATGAACCATTATGTTGCCCATGCTCATATCATCATGCTGCTTATTATCTAAGTTGCCGGAAACGGCTACCTCCAACCCCAAAACGGCGTTTTCCCGTTTCGGATCCGGATCCGCGTACGAAACGCCGGAAAAACGTTTTTGTGCCGTTTTTTTTTCTGGAAACGGGAATTTTTTTTCGCAACCGTTTTTGAGGCGTTTTTGTCGAAAAAACTTGCAGTTTAAAAAAAATGAAAACGTTTTCAGGAAATTTTGAAAATTATTTAGAAAATTTAAAAGGTTTTTCAAAAATCGTGAAACATTTTTGGTGAAAAGTTCGTCGAATCCGGTGAGTGGAATCATCTATAGGCTAGTGGAATTTCCAATGTTGGAATTCGAAATTTGTCAAACTTCAAACCAGGCCAAACAAATTCGTTTTAATTCGGTAAATTCCAAGGCACATTTAACGATGACTTTGAATTCCGGCATAAATCTGCAAATCGAACACTTAGCTAGGGTTCATTTTCAGCGCAGGAGGCACAAGGGTTACGAGGGAATAGAGGACGGGCCAGCATTATTCTGAAGCCTCTGGATCAGCTTGTAAACATTCTACGGATCCTCTGAAAACAGACTCTGTGCATCCATGCCAAAATGGGCTAGTCCGACGCCTCCATTGACTGTTGTACGCCCATATAGTGTTCAAGTATAACGACCTTTGTTGTTCGACCCCCTATGCGAAAATGACAGTGACGTCGTTATGCATTCACACAATCCTTCATTGTTCTATCTTACGAACTACGGGTTGCCCCCACAACAGAAGGTAACTGAGTTCGTGTAACTTGTCGATATTGCCAACACATTACTTTAACCATAATCAACTAAATACTCGGCTATGTTAATTAGCATTATATAAACCTAATATTTATTATTATTACTTTCAATTTCATATATCAATATAAATTTATATAATATTTTATATATATAAATAAAATAAATATAAAATTTATTATAAAAAATTATGTAATTTAGCTGGTTTATATATATATATATATATATATGGGGCAGCTTAATTGATGATCAAAATATGAGTGCTGAAAAAAACTTAGAGATGCAAGGTTGCAAGGTTTTAGTGAGACGACACACTGTAGACCCATAGGTTTTATATATATATATATATATATATATATATATATTTATTATGTGTCGTTTCCCGCCGTATCGTATCCAGATTTTTTGAAAATTTGCCGTATCCGTTTCAAACCCCGTACCCGTATCCGTTCCCGTATCCGTTTTCTGGTAACTTAGCTTATTATGTTGCCCATGATCTCATACATCATGCTGCCTTCCTTCGGAGACAGATGCTCCGACTGTTTCGGCAATTCTCGGTAGTTCCGGATTTTCCGGCAGTTCCGGCATTTTCGGCTTTTCCGGCAATTCCGGCTTTTCTGGCAGTTCTGGCTTTTCCGGCAGTTACAGCTTTTCCCGCTTTCCCGGAATACCCGGCTATTCCGGCAGTTCCGACTTTTCCGGCTTTTTCAGTATTTTCCGCTTTTCTGGCTTTTTCGACTTTTCATTAGGATCTCTCCTCCTACTAAAACCCAAAGACAAGTAGAGAGAGGAAGAGATCCAAGTGTGTGTAGAAATGACTTGAAGTCCTCTTCTATTTATACTAAAACGTAGAGGTTCAATAGCCATGACTGTTGGGCTTCTGAGCCTACATAAGTTGTTGGCCAACTTAACAATTTGTCCATAACATAAATAAATTCATAACTTCATAAATACTTATCGGAATCGGATGATCTTTAGATCAATCCTACACCTCTCGACGAGAGGGATCCAATAAAAATATTAGCTGCCACAAATAAGCTGACCCACATGGAGTTTGGACCTAGTTGCCAATTTTAACACTCCCTCTCAACTAGGGAGAACTCCATCCGCTGATCCATATGTCCAACTGTACTATCTCTGCCATCAGTGCCCAGCACTGCTCTGCCCAGCGCTGCTGGCTCAGCTCTACTCTGCTCAACTCTGCTAGCTCTGTTGCTCAGCTCTACTGGCTCTGTTGCTCTGCTCTGCTGGCTCTGCTAGCTCTGCTTTGCTCAGCTCTGCTGGCTCTGCTCAACTCTGTTGGCTCTGCTCTGCTCTGCTCAGCTTAGCTCTGCTGAACTATGAAGAAGAAGAATTGATCGAGAATGTCTCGTACCATTCTCCACTGACCCGAAGTCAGTCTCAAAGTGCGTACCACTGGTCCCAAACCAGTCTCAACTGACCCAAAGTTGGTGTTATAGTGGGTACCACTCCTACCACTGCTTCCAGACCAGTCCTCCACTGACCCAAAGTCAATCTTAGAGTATGTACCACTAGTCCCAGACCAGTCGTAACCGACCCGAAGTCAGTGTCATAATAGGTACAACTCCTACCACTGGTCCCAGACCAGTCCTCCACTGACCCGAAGTCAGTCTCAGAGTATGTACCACTGGTCCCAGACCAGTCTCAACCGACCCGAAGTCAGCATCATAGTAGGTACAACTCCTACCATTGGTCCCAGACCAGTCCTCCACTGACCCGAAGTCAATCTCAGAGTATGTACCACTGGTCCCAGACCAGTCTCAACCGACCCGAAGTCAATGTCATAGTGGGTACAACTCCTACCACTAGTCCCAGACCAGTATCATTGATCCTGTTAAGATTAGGTATGTTCTATGCTAGAGCAATTTATTTAAATTTTCACAGTTAGCAATCACATCAGCATTACGATAAACTGCAGATAGAACATAAATATAAAACGCAGAAGACAAGCCAAGACAAGAGGACACAAGATGTGCCGCAAGCCAGGGACAAACCCCACAATGTGTGGGGAAACCCTTTGATCAAATCTTCTTTTATCTTCAAAGTTCAGCAGAGAGAGAGAGAGATAATACATTTACAACAGAAGTCAACACTTTGACTTATCTGGATCTGAGCATAGATCATTTCCTATAATGATGAGATCAGTTGAAGACATTTTGCTTCAGCTGAATCTCCTAGGTCACGACTTCACCTATCCGTTTCGTTCATATGTTGCACCTTACCGTGTAGCATCATCATGATGCATCATGCATCTTCATGTTGCTCATGAGCACTGTGTTGCCCATACATCAAGTTGTCCATCACTTCAAAGTTCATACTTCACGCTGCTCATGCATCATCATGCTTCATGCTGCCCATGATCTCATCATACTTCATGCTGCCCATGCATCATCATGCTTCATGCTGCTGTTCTAACAGATGGCATTCTATCACTGCTGTTCATTCTGATAGGGCTGCTACAGGTATGCCCTTCTACCACTATTGTTTATCATGTTGCATCTTTACTTCATCATTCCTTCCGCTCAGATCATCATGTTGCACATTAATATTAGAGCCATCGAGATCATAAGAACATACGAAGATCATATCCCTACGAATGTCGAGATATATATAGTGATCTTCTATGCTATAATAGTTATGCAGAGAACGTAGTCCTTCTGCTTCAAACCCTAACCACTGTTGGCTTGCGGGTTCCATACATGACTGTGTTCTTCATATATGACCTGCGTTCCATATATAAATCAACTGCGGATAACCATGACTGCCTAGCGTATATATATATAACCTATATACTGCAGCGTATATACTCCAGCATTTTCTGCCAAGCATATATACTGTCCAACAGTACTGCAGCATATACTGCCCAGCGTATATATTGTCCAGTGGTTCTACAGCGTATATATTCCAACGTTTATATTACAGCAAGGTATATTCATTCCCATGTGTGTAACTGCGTGGTATGACTGCGTTCCCATATGCGTATTATGTCTGCGTGATATGATATGACTGCGTGGTATATTGTATCACTGCCCAGCATGTATATTTCTGAGTGCCCAACATATCCACCTGCGTTATGCATAAATATATTCATTGAGTTGCTGCATGTAATCCATGTAATATCTATTGCCATTGCTGTGTGCCATTGACAGCGTTCCATTGACCGTGAATCATGAACAGCGTTATGTGCGACTCTTCAAGAGCAGATTAGGGCAACGTATCACTACGGCTTCCATGGCTCCCTTCTACTGCATCTTCCATCTACCGTGGCTGCGTATATGGCATCATGTTTTACTGTGTATGTTGTGCATTAGAATTAGTGCATCATAGGCTTGCGTACATTTTCATGGTGTCTCTCTCCTGCTCCAAAAACCCAAGACGTGGAGAGGAGGAGATCACATGAAGAATATGAGTGATCTAAATGACATCAAACCCTCTCTTATTTATACTAAAAGTGTAGAAGTTGAATAGACACGTCGGTTGGGCTTCTAGAGCCTACATAAGTGCTGGTCGTCTTGATAATAATTACATAAACAAAATAAATTCATATCTCCATAAATACTTATCGGAATCGGATGATCTTTGGATCAATCCTACACCTCTCGACGAGAGGGATCCAATAAAAATATCAGCTGCCATAAATAAGCCGACCCACATGGAGTTTGGCCCTAGTTGCCAATTTAACACTCCCTCTCAACTAGGGAAAACTCCATCCATTGATCCATAAGTCCGACTGTACTATCTCTGCCATCAGTGCCCTGCACTATTCTGCCCAACTTTGCTCAACTCTGCTGGCTCTGCTCTACTCTGCTGGCTCTGCTCTCTGCTCTGCTTAGCTCTGCTGAACTTATGAAGAAGAAGAATTGATCGAGAATGTCTCATACCATTCTCCATTGACCCGAAGTCAGACTCATAGTGCATACCACTAGTCCCAGACTAGTCTCAACCAACCCGAAGTCAGCGTCATAGTATGTACGACTCTTACTGGTCCCAGACCAGTACTGCACTGACATGAAGTCAGTCTCGGAGTATGTACCACTAGTCCCAGACCAGTCTCAACCGACCCGAAGTCAGCGTCATAGTATGTACAACTCCTACCACTGGTCCCAGACCAGTATCATTGATCCCAAATCAATGGAGGTCATCCTAGCGTAGGGAGTACGGTAGATACAACGATGCGTCCATCGGTACTA
Organism: Pinus tabuliformis; assembly: GCA_031772625.1. Lineage (NCBI taxonomy): Eukaryota > Viridiplantae > Streptophyta > Pinopsida > Pinales > Pinaceae > Pinus > Pinus tabuliformis. The sequence continues at coordinate 1,518,527,498 of CM062816.1, forward strand.
CTATGGTCCCTAACTTCATTTCCCTGCTCATTGATCAGATGAGAGGTACTTCCCATGAGTCCCAGACTGCATGGGTAGGAAGCCTCGACAGGAGAACTAATCAATCCTGTCCTCACAGGAGAACACATCAATCCTGCTACAATCGTCGTGGAGAACACATCAATCCAGGCTGCCATGGAGAACACATCAATCCAGGGCTCACAGGAGAACTAATCATCCTGCTACACAGAAGAGCGAATCATCATGTCCCACAAGAGAGCGAATCATCTTGTTCCAGTGCGCACCACCAGGGGAGGGTGAGTCACCCTGTGGTCGTATGTTGCTCCAGTAATAACCGCAAGCCCTCAGAGCTCCCAGAGCTCAATGTATGCAACATGCAGGACCCTTGTACAAGGGTTTCTTACCGACTCCAAGTCGTTGGGGAAAATCACAAATTTGATCTTTCCTCGGGGCTCTGTCCTGTACATCATCTCAGTGCGATGGAGCCTCCTTGATCATCGACTTACCATATCCCAGATAAGGCAGTATTTGATGTCTATCTGCTGGAGCATTGTCAAATACGGGATTCCTCAATAATCGAATCCCATCTCTGGTTGTCACAAAGAATCACAATGGTATTCATCAAGTGTACAAACAGCTCACTGAAGAGCTTCAGCGACCAGACTGCCTCACAGAAGGCCATACTATCAACAATGTATTCTGCCTTGGTGGTGCTCAGAGTCACCGACTTCTGCTTCCTCTGCTCTTCTAGGATATCGAGGCAGATTCCAAAGAGAAACAGCACTGAGAAGTGCTCTAGTGATCCTCCATACTGCCTGCCCACTCATCATTCGAATAATCATGTGGTTTCATATTTCCGGCAGTGTATCTCAATTCATGAGAGATTGTGCCCTGAAGATAACTTAGAAGATTCTTGGCACCAATCTAGTGAGGCTCAACCAAATATGAGCTCACCATGCTAACTGCAACACAAATGTCCAGACGGAGGTTCTCCAAGAACATCAATGCGAATGAGTTTATGAAACTCAGAGGCATTTCCCAAATCTGGTCCGACATCATTACCATATAACTTCTGAAAGTTAGGATCCTCGAGGCAGTCACAAGCTTGCAGCTTATCTTCTCGCATTCAGAATCCAACTCCCTCTGTCTCCTATAAATGAGAGGGTCTGCACCTGTCAGACATAGGTGTCGGTACGAGAGGTTCATCATCCACAACCTTCGAGTAATGGTTTGGATCAATTTCACTCCTAGTGAATCTCAGCTTCATCAAACAGTTGTTGATCCTCTCATAATATGCCCGGGGTGATTTGCTTCATGCCATGGAGGGCTTTCTTCCACCTGTCTACATGAGATTCCCGTTTATGAATCTCAAAACTCCACGGGTTGTTTCAAACCTGTGGACCTGCTACTTGAGGGGGAATGGTCCCCTTGTAAGATTTTCCTTCAGTGCATCTCAGACATGTACCTTCATGCTCTTTTTGAATTCAGGGATCTCTGTCACCATTTGACTCACAGACCTCTGGTGTTGTGTCAATGGACATGGTCCCCAATGGACTTCCTGCAACTTGATACAACCTTGAACTCAAAAACATCTTCGAAAATTAAATTTTCAAACACGTACCTTTCCATTGACGAATGCCACCATAAAACCTTTGACTTCCATTCCCTTTTCGGGATAGGTGGCATCGGCTCCAAGTGTAATCCCACGATTGTTTCCATCTCTACCAAATTAGAGAGTGCACCCTTCTATCCAATGAAGTGTCGTGAAGAGTCGATCGTGTCTTTGATGACCTGCATCTCCGTCATTCGGACACTCCTTCGCATAAGGGCCAAACTCATAACTAAGACATCTACCTTTCCTTCCACCCTTAGATCTGAACTTCCCAATGAAGTGATCTTTAGGCATGCCATCAGAAGTTCAGCTACGCCATTCTGATAATATGCTCTGCTTCGACTTCACTCTAGGTGAATTATGAGGAACCCATTGATCCTTCTATCTTGTCCCAACTGTCTTCGGTGATTGCTCTTCCACTCTTGCTTGGGCATTGTCTTCACCTCAGCTCTGATACCATGTTAAGATTAGGTATGTTCTATGCTAGAGCAATTTATTTAAATTTTCACAGTTAGCAATCACATCAGCATTACGATAAACTGCAGATAGAACATAAATATAAAATGCAGAAGACAAGCCAAGACAAGAGGACACAGGATGTGGCGCAAGCCAGGGACAAACCCCACAATGTGTGGGGAAACCCTTTGATCAAATCTTCTTTTATCTTCAAAGTTCAGCAGAGAGAGAGAGAGATAATACATTTACAACAGAAGTCAACACTTTGACTTATCTGGATCTGAGCATAGATCATTTCCTATAATGATGAGATCAGTTGAAGACATTCTGCTTCAGCTGAATCTCCTAGGTCACGACTTCACCTATCCGTTTCGTTCATCTGTTGCACCTTACCGTGTAGCATCATCATGCTGCATCATGCATCTTCATGTTGCTCATGATCACTGTGTTGCCCATACATCAAGTTGTCCATCACTTCATACTTCATGCTGCTCATGCATCATCATGCTTCATGCTGCCCATGCTGCCCATGATCTCATCATGCTTCATGCTGCTGTTCTAACAGATGGCATTCTATCACTGCTGTTCATTGTGATAGGGCTGCTACAGGTATGCCCTTCTACCACTGTTGTTTATCATGTTGCATCTTTACTTCATCATTCCTTCCGCTCAGATCATCATGTTGCACATTCATATTAGAGCCATCGAGATCATAAGAACATACAAAGATCATATCCCTACGAATGTCGAGATATATATAGTGATCTTCTATGCTATAATAGTTATGCAGAGAACGTAGTCCTTCTGCTTCAAACCCTAACCACTGTTGGCTTGCGGGTTCCATACATGACCGTGTTCTTCATATATGACCTGCGTTCCATATATAAATCAACTGCGGATAACCATGACTGCCCAGCGTATATATATATAACCTATATACTGCAGCATATATACTCCAGCATTTTCTGCCAAGCATATATATTGTCCAACGGTACTGCAGCATATATACTCTAGCGTTTTCTGCCCAGCGTATATATTGTCCAGTGGTTCTACAGCGTATATATTCCAGCGTTTATATTACAGCAAGGTATATTCATTCCCATGTGTGTAACTGCGTGGTATGACTGCGTTCCCATATGCGTATTATGTCTGCATGGTATATTGTATCACTGCCCAGCGTGTATATTTCTATGAGTGCCCAGCATATCCACCTGCGTTATGCATAAATATATTCATTGAGTTGCTGCATGTAATCCATGTAATATCTATTGCCATTGCTGTGTGCCATTGACAGCGTTCCATTGACCGTGAATCATGAACAGCGTTATGTGCGACTCTTCAAGAGCAGATTAGGGCAACGTATCACCACGGCTTCCATGGCTCCCTTCTACTGCATCTTCCATCTATCGTGGCTGCGTATATGGCATCATGTTTTACTGTGTATGTTGTGCATTAGAATTACTGCATCATAGGCCAACGTACATTTTCATGGTGTCTCTCTCCTGCTCCAAAAACCCAAGACGTGGAGAGGAGGAGATCACATGAAGAATATGAGTGATCTAAATGACATCAAACCCTCTCTTATTTATACTAAAAATGTAGAGGTTGAATAGACACGTCGGTTGGGCTTCTAGAGCCTACATAAGTGCTAGTCAGCTTGATAATAATTACATAAACAAAATAAATTCATATCTCCATAAATACTTATCGGAATCGGATGATCTTTGGATCAATCCTACACCTCTCGACGAGAGGGATCCAATAAAAATATCAACTGCCATAAATAAGCCGACCCACATGGAGTTTGGCCCTAGTTGCCAATTTAACAGATCCTAAATCAATGAAGGTCATCCTAGCATAGGGAGTACGGTAGATACAGCGATGCGTCCATCGGTACTACTATGGTCCCTATCCTCATTTCCCTGCTCATTGATCAAATGAGAGGTACTTCCCATGAGTCCTAGACTGCTTGGGTAGGATGCCTCGACAACAGAACTTAATCAATCCTGTCCTCACAGGAGAACTAATCATCCTACTACACAATCGCCATGGAGAACACATCATCCAGGCCTCACAGGAGAACTAATCATCCTGCTACACAATCGTCATGGAGAACACATCATCCAGACCTCACAGGAGAACTAATCATCCTGCTACACAATCGTCATGGAGAACACATCATCCAGACCTCACAGGAGAATTAATCATCCTGCTACACAATCGTCATGGAGAACACATCATCCAGACCTCACAGGGGAATTAATCATCCTACTACACAGGAGACTGAATCATCCTGTCCCACAAGAGAGCGAATCATCTTGTCCCACAAGAGAGCGAATCATCTTGTTCACAGGAGAGCAAATCATCCTGTCCTACAAGAGAGCGAATCATCTTTGTCCCACTGCGCACCACTAGGGGAGGGTGAGTCACCCTGTGGTCGTATGTTGCTCCAGTAAGAACCACAAGCCCCCAGAGCTCCCAGAGCTCAATGTATGCAACATGCAGGACCCTTTTACAAGGTTCTCTCTATGACTCCAAGTAGTTCGGGAAAATCACAAATTTGATCTTTCCCCGGGGCTCTAACAAAGTGTAGTGGCCTGGACATCATCTCAATGCGATGGAGCCTCCTTGCTCATCGACTTACCATATCCCAGATAAGGCAGTATCTGATGTCTATCTGCTAGAGCAATCATTGAATACGGGATTCCTCAATAATCGAATCCCACCTCTAGTTGTCACAGAAAATCACAGTGGTATTCATCATGTGTACTCACTGAAGGGTTTCCACAACCAAGCAACTTCATACGAGGTCATACTCGTAGTTATGTATCCGGTCTCGGCGGTACTTATAACAACCGACATCTGCTTCCTGCTCATCCATGATATCGAAGCAGAATCCAAAGAGAACCAACACTGAAAAGTGCTCTACCGATCCTCCACACTGCCTACCCAGTCAGCATTCATATATTTTCGACAGTGTATCTCAATCCATGAGAGATTGTGCCCTGAAGATATCTCAGAAGATTCTTGGCATCAATCCAGTGAGGCTCAACCAAATATGAGCTCACCATGCTAACTGCAAAACATATGTCCGAAATCCAACTCCCTCTTACTTCTACAAATGAGAGGGTCTACACCTGTCAGAAATAGGTCGTCCTTATGAGGTGCCAATATGAGAGGTCTATCATCCACAACCTTCGAGTAATGGTTTGGATCGGTTTCACTCCTAGTGAATCTCAGCTTCATCAAACAGCTATCAATCCTCTCATACTACACCCGAGGTGTTTTGCTTCAAGCCATAGAGGGCTTTCTTCCACCTGTATACATGAGATTCCCGTTCATGAATCTCAAACTCCACGGGTTGTTCCAAACTTGTGGACCTGCTACATGAGGGGAATGGTCCCCTTGTAAGATTTTCCTTTGGTACATCTCAGACATGTACCTTCATGCTCTTTTTGAATTCAGGCATCCCGGTCACCATCTGACTCACAGACCTTCGGTGTTGAGTCAATGGACATGGTCCCCAGTGGACTTGATACAACCCTGAACTCTAAAACATCTTTGGAAAATCTATTTTCAAACACGTACCTTTCCATCGATGAGTGCCACCCTAAAACCTTAAACTTCCATTTCTGAAATGGACACCAGGTTCTTCTTGCGATCAGGTACATAAAAGAGATTCTGTGGTTCCTTGCTTTCTTTGAAGAGTCAACCATTTCCTTGATGACATGCATTACCAGTCATTCCTTTGATCATTGAAAATGTCCCTGGAATGATTGTTATCTTCATCAAGAGATGTGTCTCTGCCATTCGGATGCTCCTTCGCATAATGGCCGAACTTATTGCAACCAAGGCATCCGCCTTTCCTTCCACCCTTAGATCTGAACCTCCCAATGAAGTGATCTTTAGATGGGTCATCAGAAACTTCCGCTACGCTATTCTGATAATATGCTCTGCTTCGACTTCACCCTTTATGAACTTAGAAGAGAGATGTGGAACCCATTGATACTTGTCCCTAATGTCTTTGGTGATTGCTCTTTCACTCTTGCTTGGGCATTGTCTTCACCTCAGTTCTGATACCATGTTAATTTATGTATGTTATATGCTAGAGCAATTTATTTCAATTTCTTTTCCACATTAGCAATCACATCAGCATAAAGTAAACTGCAGATAGAACATAAATATAAATCACAGAAGATAAGCCAAGACAAGAGGACACAAGATGTGGTGCTAGCTGGGGACAAACCCCAATGTGGGGAACCCTTGATCAATTCTTCTTTTATGTTCTTCAAAGTTCAGCACATAAATATAAATCACAGAAGATAAGCCAAGACAAGAGGACACAAGATGTGGTGCTAGCTGGGGACAAACCCCAATGTGGGGAACCCTTGATCAATTCTTCTTTTATGTTCTTCAAAGTTCAGCAGAGAAAGTGAAAGAGATAGTACATTTACAATAGAAGTCAATCACTTTGACTTTTGATATCGTCATGAGATCCGTTGAAAACATATTGCTTCAACTGATTCTCTAAGGTGACTCGTTCACCTATCATAGTGCTGCATCTCGTCAATTTGCTACACATTACCGTGTGACACCTTGTTGTACTGTCACATGTGTTGAACCTTGATGACTGAGCTGCTCTCATCTTCATGCTGTTCATCATGCTACATCTTCCATCATCAAGCTGCCCATGCTCATGATCTCATTCATCATTATGTTGCCCATGCTCATATCATCATGCATCATTAGTTGCCCATGCTCATATCATCATGCTACTTATTATGCTGCCCATGATCTCATACATCATGCTGCCTTCCTTGGGAGATAGATGCTCCGGCTATTCCGGCAGTGCCGGCTTTTCCGGCAATTCTAGCTTTTCCGGCTTTTCCAGCTTTTCTGGCTTTTCCGGTATTTCCGACTTTTCCGACATTTCCGTCTTTTCCAGCAGTTCCAACTTTTCCAGCAATTCTGGCTTTTCCAGCTTTTCCGTCAGTTCCGGCTTTTTCAGCTTTTCCGGCTTTTTTCGACAGTTTCGGCTTTTTCGGCTTTTCCGACTTTTCCGGTATTTCCGGCTTTTCTGGGTTTTCCATCTTTTCCTTAGGATCTCTCCTTCTACTAAAACCCAAAGACAAGTAGAGAGAGGAAGAGATCCAAGTGTGTGTAGAAATGGCTTGAAGTCCTCTTTTATTTATACTAAAACGTAGAGGTTGAATAGACATGACTGTTGGGCTTCTGAGCCTACATAAGTTGTTGGTCGACTTAACAATTTGTCCATAACATAAATAAATTCATAACTTCATAAATACCTATCGGAATCGGATGATCTTTAGATCAATCCTACACCTCTCGACGAGAGGGATCTAATAAAAATATCAGCTGCCACAAATAAGCTAACCCACATGGAGTTTGGCCCTAGTTGCCAATTTTAACATAAAGTCTAGGGATTCATTGTCATGTATTGAAGCCATGTTATATATTGTAAAAAGTAATTTTGTTTGAGTCATTAACACTCCAAGACCTCTTCACAAGCACTCCTTCAAGTCGACCCTCAAAAGCAGATGGAATCAGTCTTACCCATGGCACATGTTAGCTTATTCTTGATGGGCAGACCACTATATATAGGGCAACTCGGCTTTACTAAAGACACAATTCGAACAAGGATCTGAAATAGAGGAAAATGTGTGAGAAACCTAGAAGAAGAAGCCTGCCATCAAGTGAGAAAAGGGAAGAAGAAGTCAAAGTTATTATGATCTGTTTTGGGCAATATACTTCACACGTGCGAAGGAAATTGGTATCATTTGTGCAAAATAAGGTCAAGGCTAGCAAAGTTATCCTAGAAGTTGAATCAAGGGAGAAGACATAGTATTCATCAAGCCGAATTATAGAAGGAAGTCTTTCCATCCAAGCAAATGGAAAACAAGGTACAAAAGTTGGTCAACATCCATCACACGTGTTGCAACTAGGGTTTCTAAAGAGGCCGAAGGTTGCAGGTCTAATCCAAGAAGCCGAAATCTGAAGGATAGTCGAGAAGGAGGGAGAAGCAAGCAGTTTGACCATCGTTGACTTAAGGAAGGAGAAACAAAACAAGGAAGCCTTGTGACTTGGTCTTGGAGAAGTTAATCAGTCAAGGGCATTGGTCTTGGTATTCGTCAATTGAAGTCTTTATAAGAAGAAGAATTCGGTTTGGGTTTCCTCTCAAGTTGGAGAGGTTTTGGCCCTGGCTGACCGCCCACATCTTGTGTCTCTTGTCTTTTTATTGTTCATGGTTTGTTAGTTGTTTGATGAAGAAGAACACTATCATAATATAAGTAAAAGAAGAACCTAATCTAAAGAAGTAAAAAGTACTCACAAGCAGTTATCATCAAAGAGAAATCACCTAATCCTAATGCCCTAGATTTCTCAACACTATAATGGCCTAGGTACTTGTGGGTAAGGTGCCCAAGACATTGGCTGCTAAACCACCTGACAATCACAACATAGATTCTAGTGAAAGCAAACAATCATTGGGGACAAAAATCATTATTGCATCTAAGTGAACCAAGATTGAGTGTCATGAGCTATTTAATACTTCAAATAAAGATCCCCTTCCAAAATCATGGCCTTGAAGTCGCAATGGTGTTTTCTCCCTAGGTAAGGGAGGCTAAAGGACAACCCTATTAGGTGTTTCCAGACCCTAAGGGGAAGTAACATTTCCTCAGTCCACCCTTCAATTGATAGGTGTTAGTGAATAATAATGATGATCACGGAGGGGATAAGGCTCCATGGCCAAGTGCCATGGTCAAAGGGATCGACTAATGGGGAATCAACTCCCTCAGTGTATGCATGAATTACCAACTCGGCCTTTGTTTTTCCACAAGATAAGGGCTTGTAATTTACCATTGAAAGTGTAAGTATGACATAGGAATAGATGGAACTTCGCTATCTCAATCAAGACTTTCCAAGTAGTGCCCCTCCTATACCCATTGGACCATTAGGGGAGGTCCCACTAGACTAGGATCAAAGATTAATCCCCCCATTTAAGGTGAGAGAATAAGATCACAGTCAAAACCCATCCTTCTTCCAGATCACCCCATAATCCATATCAAATGACCAAATGCAAACAAGCATAAGCACCCAATTGCAAAATGATTAAAGTACTTTTTGAGAGGAAGCTCACCAACGTCCATGTGCTCATGCTGGATGCATGAGGAGCATATAGCTGATGCAAATGCCCAAGATATAATGGCATATCATCAGCTGCTGGTGGCTGTCAGGGGCTGCATGGTTGACTGGCTGGCTGTCAAGAAGAGGAGAAAAAATTTCTCTTATAAGTTATAGGGTTACCCATTTTCGTAGCTAACACAGCTGAAGGCAACAGCAAGATAAAAAGGACTGTTAGGGCATCACGAGCATAGTTTGTAAAGGTCACTGTCAAGCTGTCTCCCGAGACAGCAACGATACAAACAGTACTGGCAAAAAGTCCCTAGGGATATTTCAGAGAGAAGATTGTTTCAACTTGCTTTCCAGTTTTGGATAGTTTTTCTATGGGGATTGAAGGTAAGCTTGTCTCTTGACATTGAAGGTAAGCTTGCTGCTGTTCATTTTTTCCTCTTCTTCAATTCTGAAAATGTGCTTTTAGTGGTATTTGGATTTTGTTGGGCCTCATGGTGTTCTCAAGAGAAACGATTGATGAACCTAAAAACGGGTTTCCTCCCCATTTCAATGATAAGAATATTGATGAGGAGGAGGATGAAGGCAAAAATGATGGAAATAATGAGGAAGCTGATGAAGACATACATGAAATTCCAAGTTCAGCTTCAAGCCAATCATATATTCCTGATCCTTCAGGAAAAAAAAACAAAGTGCCATTAGGCATATGTGAAATTATGCCATTGATTTGAGACAAAATCTCAACCGCGATGAGCAAAGAAAATGCAGGTGCACACTATTAAGTAAAGATCATAGTGGCACATACTCCTGCCTGAGAGTTCATTTCTTTAGAACTGAACCTGCAGAGAGCAGACAAGCGAGTGCTTGTCACAAAATATGTCCATGACAACAAGCCAAAAATAAAGCTGATTTTGAGGGAGCAGAATGAAAATGCAGTCAACCAATTTCTGTCATAAAAATCAGCATGCCACCACTACCAAGACAGACTAGGACTCTGGAATGACTAGGCAAAGGCAAAGAACAAGAGTATGACAGGAACTCAGGAAAAACTTGGCAAGTGCTCAGAGAAAACTCTTGGGAAAAACCTGGATCGAACTTGGTGATTTTTTCGCTACTTATCAGTACTCACTAGCCTCAGAAAATTCACAAAGTATTGGAATGTTTTCCTGGGTTTTGGACTAGTGAGTCAACTCAGCTAAACAAGGTCAACTCTGTGAGGGATACAGTTGCTGGCTAAGTCATGTAACCGTCTATTACAGTTGCTAGCGAAGTCATGTAACTGTTTATTAAAAACGAAATGCCAGATATGCTACTGAAACAACTCCAAACAAAGTTAATGAAATACCTGTCACAAGAAAAGTACTAACCTCCTTAGCTCTAATGTGAACATCAATTGCTGGCATTTGTCCAGTTGGTGGTAAACGTGGCTGTTGAAGCATAACTGAGAAAAAGAAGAAATATAATCAGATTCACCAAACTGCATAGATAATTTACATCATAATTCAGATTTACAACATGACAAATACGCCATCAATTCCCAACAACATACAGAACCAGAGAAGCACAGATGGTATCAATGGTTTAACCTTGGGCATGAGGCAACATAAACCGCTTCCCCTTCTTTCCTGCAGCCAGCAGCAAGCAAGCCTGGCCAACAGCTGCTCCAAATGCCACTGTGTGGATCTGTCCATTGGGTGTAACAAGCAGAGAGGTTTAAGTTCACAATACTTGGAAACTAAAAACTGTATAAGTAGAAATATGGCTGAAGCCTAATATCATACTATCCAACTGAAAACCAGAATTGTAAGCAGTATACACTCTAATTAACAAAAACTTCAATCCAGATATATTCAAAATATGGCTCTCAAAATGTTCCTTTGTCATTCCTATCATTACAAACTAATAATCATTTTGGAAAAAATTATAGCCTAACTCATTTTGGAAAAAATTAGAGCCTAAGTAATAACCAAGAAGATCCATCTCATATAGATGTGTGAATTCCCAACAAATCTATTCACCTTTTCACACCTATGCTCAAGAACAAAACAGTGTTTTTATATGTTCATATTCTCAGAGAGGGCAATTCATGCTGTCATTAATATACATGTAAGGCTGGAGTTCAGTAGTTCAAATTAACTATCCATCCAAGAAAGCGGGATTTTGTCCAATGGAGAACATTTGGCTTCACGCATCATACTTTGATGGAAAGTTCCTTGGGAGTATTTTGCTTAAATGGAAACTGGAATAATTGCACCCAATCCAGTTTCAAGAACATACACCTATATCCAGACATTTGGAAAATGCAAACATTTCATACTGGAAACAACTTAGAAAGGAATAAATCTTGACTAGGAAGTTCCGTAAAAAATATTTTATGAACTACAGAAAAAACCAATGTATTGTTAAGCCAACTAATTTTACTTTAAACTGCAAACCAATTCTTCTGTTAATTATGTTATTTTTCCACTTTGCCTCGTCATGTAACTTTTATTGATTAAACCATTCAACCTGCCTACCTACTATTTAGGGTGAGTGGCAATTTACTCAAATGGAGAACAAGTATGCTTCCTCAAAAAACATGCACCTACCCGAACATTATCTACCAGGCTACAGTTTCAATCACCATGTCAACTGTTTTGATGTCTCAGCTGTGACTCTAGATGGTGTATCATCAGATTGATCTGGCATTTAGCATCTCCATTGTAACGTATGCATTTGTTGAATCTACTTGCAATTGTTTAGAAGCTTTTAAGCAGTTGATATTTCTGTAGTTTGCAGCATCGAGCAGACTTTCTACCATGGGGTCATACTGATTTGACTAGGGGCAATGATACATTCCCCCATGGGGCCATGCTGATTTGGCTAGTGGTGAATGGCCCAGGGCAGTCTTTCTCCCATTAGCTCTGGTGTCTGGCCCACGGTACTCACATTGGGTGCGCCTGGATGGAGTGATCTATTTTTTATAAAGCAAGGTTGATTTGTTTATTTAATGGGGATTTTCAGCCACTAGTGAAATAAACAATTCTAGACTAATGTTGAGTTGTAATGTAAGCTCAATAAGTGAATGGGTTCCTTGTGATGAGGGGCTTCTTAATGGGTCTCAACTACACAATAGAGCTCTATATAAATAGATGTGCATGTGAGGAGAAACTCATCAACATAGCAATGTCATTCATCTTTTCTAGTGGAGGAAAAATTCAGCGATGGAGAAATCTGTTCATCTTTCATATTTTCTACATCATTCTCTCTCTTGGAGGCCCGCACATGTGAAGGATTTGACCAAGATTGACAGAATTTGACCATTCTGCACAAGCAAGGAATGACTACAGATTGATCAAGTTTGACCAAGTTTGACCAATCTGCACATGCGAGGGCTTGACAGCATGAAGTTTCACTGCAGGCCAAATTGACCATAGGCCACAGTTTGACTAGTCTTCACTGAGTTGGCTTTTGACTGGTTTGACCAGCATCAGTTTTTTGTCCGGTGATTTGACTTGTAATGTCGGCACAGACTTCTAGACAAATTCTGACTTGTAAACCTTGCTGAAAAAACAATTTCTTCTCAAAAAAAGATTGTTGGGTTTTCTCCCAGATTGGGTTTCCCAAGTGAAAAATATGTCTATTGTGTATGGTTGTCTTTCTATGAACTTTATTGTTTCCACTGCATTTACAATTGAGATTTTCTGTGTAATTGTTCAATTATACCAGTGGCATAAGAATTACTATTTGTGTTGAAGAAAGTGTAACTAGGTTCGGTCTTCATAAATGTAATTTTGACATTTTGTATTTATTCAAGAAAAAAAACAAAAAAAATATATATATATATATATATTATTTGTCAATGAGTTTCTTGCTCATTGAAGTAGGTCAAGCACATGGTTAAGTGCTTCTAGGAAGTCAAAAGGTCAATGTATTTATGTAAGACCCTTAGAGGGCATGTTACACTATGTATAAGGTCAAAGGAATACCTCCAAGACAAGTGCAAGTCCTCTCCATGCAGCAACGTCCTCCAAAAGAAGCAAAACGATGAAAATAATGAAGATATGGTCAAGTTGGCCTAAAGACAGAATGTCGGCCTAATGTCAGCCTAGAGGAGGGACAATCCTCTATATATAGAGGCTGTCCACTCCCTCATAAAGTCAACGAAGCAAGCTCTGAAATCAGCGAAGAGATAAGCCGAGAAAAGGAAGGAGAAGCAAGTCTAAAGGGTCCCCAAAAGTGCAGCGAAGGAAGGAGGAAGCTCAGCGAAGGTAGAGGACTGTTTCTAGGGCTAGAAACAGTCACACGTGTGAAGAGGAGGAGGACAGATTGTGGGTACAACAGCAGTAGTATCACAGTTCAAGTTTCGTTGGTGTTTGGGCTAATTACTAGGCCTACAAGGCCTCTCAAGTCAAGCAAAGAAGTCCCTCTCTCTATCGAAGATAGAAAGATCTTTATTCTCCAAGGGAACCATCCACACATGGAAAAATTAGGGCTGCTGTACAGTCACCGGAGTGTGAAGACATTTCTCAAGAGAGTATCTCGTTGAATCAAGAGAAGGGTGTCTCCTTAAGTAGAGAACATCTCCAAGAGAAGAAGAAACATATCTCATCAAGAAGCTCACATAAGCAAGGTCTATCTCTAGACAAGCAGCAAAGAAGGAGGATGAAGTGCTGGGGAGCAAAGTGCCGGAAGGAGGAAGTCTATGTGCCAGGAACAAAGTGCAGAATAGAGGAAGGACTTGACTTGTGCTTGGAGGACATCCTAGTCAAGGGTCTAGGGTTTGGCATTGATCAATAAGAAGCTTCAATAAGAGAAACTTACCAAAGGGTTTTCCTCTCTAAGAGAGAGAGGTTTTGGCCCTAGCAGAGAGCCAACATCTGTGTTCTTGTCTTTATGGTTTTGGTAGCAATTTGATGAAACACACACACTAATAATAAGAAGAAGATCAAGCTAAGATAATTGTAAAAGTGCTTCACAAATTGTTATCAAGTCAAGAAGAATCCTAATATACATCATTGCCCTTGATTCTTCAACATGGTATCAAAGCTAAGGTGACACATCAAGGAAAGGGCATCTCAACTCTCAAGAACACTTGTCAAGGACATCTACAAAAGTTGAAGCATCTAGCCAAGAAGTCTCAATCACTTCAAGGACAAGAAGGTCTACCATCTATCTTTCATCAAGGAAGACTACGAAGCGAGAAGAAGAGCCTTACATAAAGGCACCTACAATAAGAGCAAATCAAAGAAGGACCTACATCAAGCTACAAGTCATCAAGCAACTCTCATCTTCAAGCAAATCCACTTGAAGAACATCAAGATCTAAGGAAGGCAAACCATCAAGTCGTTAAGGAGAAAGAAAGTCTACTACATCTCAAAATCTATCAAGTATATGTCCCCTTTTGAATATACATCAATGTCTTTTTGCAAGGAAAGCAATAAATTGGTAGGTACCAATAACATTCTTGCAGGGAAGAAGAGGACTGATTTACTTCTCAAAGAGAATGAACTCCTTGAACACATCAAAGGGAATGTTACTATTCTTGCTAAGGAACAAACTCAAGCCTTAGCCAAGTACAATAATGATGAGACAAGAGCTCAAAGGATTCTAATATAATCCATCAAAGACTCTCATTCCTTATGTCTCCAAACTTGAAACATCAAAAGAAATCTATGATAAACTAGTAGAGCTATTCTCGGTAAGCACAACTAGAGAAGTGATATCTCTACGAAATGAATTGTACAAGATGAAGATATCAAAGGAAGGAACAGCTCCCTACTTCATGAAGATCTCTGAGATGAGAAATCAACTTCAAGAGCTAGGAAAAGTTATGTCTGATAGGGAAATGACAACTGTAGTACTCAATGCTCTACCTGAGGATTGGGGCAACTTTACATCAAGCATATATGCAAAGAAGGAAGCCACCCCACTAAGTGAAATGTGGTCTCTATGCAAAATAGAGGAAACAAGACTTAAAGCAAAGGAAGATGTGGGATCAAAGGAGCAAGCATTTGCTACCTTGGCCAAGAGAAAGGGAAAATTTGGCAAATTTCGTCCACGAAAAACAAACAACAAAGATATGTCCAAAGTCAAATGCTATGGATGCCAAGAATATGGACATTACAAAAAGAATTGTCCTAAACTAAAGAAGGACAACAACAACAAAAGAAAAAGGGAAGAAGCTCACATGACTCAAGAGGTGAAAGAAGAAGAAAATAAGCAAAGGAAGGACGATCCACTAGATCTCTACTATGACTAAGTCTACTTCTTTACTTAAAATATTCTTTCAAAGTTTTGAGTAGTAAAGGAGCATGTAGGAATAGAATAAAATTGCATGGCTAGAAACATCTTCTAGAAACTAGAAGCATGATGTACATAGAGTTCAAAATACTCATGTAGAAGGAGCATTTATAATAGAACAAAATGCATGGTTAGAAATATCTTATAGAATATAGGAGCACGGTAGATATAGCTCAAGATATTCATGTAGAAGGAGGATACCTAATATAGGACCTCTTCCACAATGAAATAAAATTGATCATGATTAAGAATCTTAGAAGACCTCCATCATCAAAAGGAAAGAAACATTTGTAGGGTAAGGGTCTTCAAGATCCTATGATGGAATCTTCAAAAGAAGATTCATAAACACAAGCAGATGTCTCATTGGAAATCCCATTCATGGGATTCAAGAAAAGGGTGATATGCAGGCAAACTAAAATGAAGTAAGAAGGGCCACACCATGGACAGCCAAATGAAGCTAAGATGATCAAAGGAGAATCAAAATGAGGTATGTATGCATCAAAGTTTAGTCATGTTATCATTTGTATATTATTCAGTCATGGAAATAGTTCTATGACATCATCAAGTAGGAAAGAATCTCTTTCACCAATGACATGCTTGAAAGCATGTACTACAATGCAATGAAGGTCAACAAAAGGAAATACTCACATAAGGAGTATAAGATTGTTGACTAAGAAGCAAGAAGAAATTTGCTAGTCCTAGAAGCAAGCAATGAACAAGTTCTCTCACAAGGAGCAGAAGGTGGTTGATCAATCTATCCATGAAGAAGCAAATGAAGAAAGAGATCAAGCATGTAAAGAACACCATGATCACAAAGAATCACTATCTTGTTGATTTGGGGTAGCATCGGATGTGCTCTAGCCACGAAATTTGGTGGAGAGGTTAGGGCACATGAGATCTCCAATACCCAAAAAGGATTTGGACAGATTCTAAACAGTTCAGGAGATATTAAAATAATTAATATTTTTAATGGAGTCCCTAAGTCTAAAATTAGGGAAAATAAAATATTAATGGGAATTAATATGAAACTATGTTTGAGTGGTCCAAAAGACATGGATCACGCCAGATCTAATCTTAGCCGTTGATTAGAGACTTAATCTCGGTCGTTGATATGTCAACAAGAAAAGTATAAGAGGAGGCTTGAGGGTCACTTGGAGAATACACCAGAGTGACCAATCATTCTATTCTCTAGAGCGGGGTTTGCTAAGAGAGATAGAATCATTGATCGGGAGAGCAGCTGAGGGGCATTGAATACAGAGAGACAAAGAGGCAGAGATAGTGTCGGGATAGCAGCAGAGCAGCCAGAGAGAGAGACGCAGGAGCAGCCAGAGCTCACACAGAGGCAACTAAGTGTTGCGCAGAGCACCAGAGGGGCTAGCGTAGTTGACGCAAAGGCTCAGAGAGCTGAAGCAGGGCCTCCTAGGGCTGACGCAGGCCAAGATAGGCTGAAGCAATGCCAGCACTGGGCTAGGAGAGGCTAATGCAGTCCCGATTGGGCAGACGCTGGGGTTTCTGGGGCAGATTGGTGATGAGTGAAGGATTATCCAAGGTTAGCCAGTAGATTTGTCAGAAACATAGAAGTATTACTGCTAAGAAAATTCTCTATTGGGTAGGCCAGTTTCGGCACCCAGATTGTACTCTGATATTGATTAATAAGAAAACCCTCAGATAGTTGCACCAGTTTTCCCACATTCGGTTTTTCCAGGGACACTGGTCCAAAAACAATGGTGTCATATGGTGTGTTTGTTCTTGTTTCTTTTAGTTGTTGATCTGTAATATGTTGAACATGCACTAGTGTTTATTTTCATTAATTACTTTGTAAATAACTTGTTAACCAAAAATAACAAGTAGGTAGGAAATAAATCATAAAAAGTGCATGAAGGGTTTCTAACTAAGTAAACTTAGAAACTTCAACATATATGACAAGATCCATTAAAGACATCTCCCGAAAGAAGGCAAGACAACTCTGAATAAGAAATGAAAAGATCAAAGGACCCTTAACACCTATGAAGGCCTTGGAGATATGAAAGGTGCAGATAACTGATTCTACTCTACGAAGATGTCATGATGAAGAAGCCATCCAACAAAAGCACCATTTAATGTTGAAGCAATATCAGGATGAAGTCATGAAGGGCTACTAGATCAAAGCATGGGAACAAGCAAGTACAAAGAAGCATCCATGTAAAGAGTGGTCTGAAGCATAGACAAGATGACAAGAGAACCTAATATATGACAAGAAAGCAACTTTCCATGAAAGAAGCAATGACATGAATAACCGGGATGGAAAGTGATCGATGGATGATGCCCTACCAAGAAGTTCAAATAAAGACTTCATGACATCAAAGGAAGGAACGAGATCAAGCAACAGGAGGACCCACGAAGAAGAAGTTGATGATGAAAACGAAGTTATAACAACTTCCCAATTACAAAGGAACTTGGACAAGTACCTTGTCAGAGGATACTTGGGCATATCTTCCTCAATTGAGAGGAAGTGATAGACACAACATTCTTGTCAATGAGTTTCTTGCTCATTGAAGTAGGTCAAGCACATGGTTAAGTCCTTCTAGGAAGTCAAAAGGTCAATGTATTTATGTAAGACCCTTAGAGGGCAGGTTACACTATGTATAAGGTCAAAGGAATACATCCAAGACAAGTAAAAGTCACCTCCATGCAACAACATCCTCCAAAAGAAGAAAAACGATGAAAATAATGAAGATATAGTCAAGTCGGCCTAAAGACAGAATGTCAGCCTAATGTCGGCCTAGAGGAGGGATAGTCCTCTATATATAGAGGTTGTCCACTCCCTCATAAAGTGAACAAAGCAAGCTCTGAAATCAGCGAAGAGATAAGCCAAGAAAAGGAAGGAGAAACAAGTCTAAAGGATCCCTAAAAGTGCAACGAAGGAAGGAGGAAGCTCAGCGAAGTTAGAGGACTGTTTCTATGGCTAGAAACAGTCACATGTGCAAAGAGAAGGAGGACAGATTAAGGGTACAACAACGATAGTATCACAATTAAAACATAGAATTAATTATCTCCTCCAACAGACATGTCGGCTCACCCTCTTTATGTCGGCTAATTTGAGGGGGAAACACTATATATAGGCAACTCAACCTCAGTCCAGATCACTGAAAATTTCATAGAAGTACAAGTCTACAATTTGATGTGAGAAAGGGTAAAAGTAAGAGCCTTCCAACCAACGAAGTAACAAAAGAGAAGAGCAAAGTTCTTAAGGGTGTTTTGGGACTGTTTTCAGGACAGAAAAACTTCTATACGTGAAGTTTGTTGCAGCAATAGAGAAGAAGTATGTTGCAGCAGTGAAGGAAGAGTCTATTGCAGTAGTGAATGCCGAAGGTAAGTCTGTTGCAGTGGAAGCCGAGGAGAAGTGCAGTCCTCCTACAAATCCGAAGTGGAAGAAGGGCCAGTCAAGAAGGCCGAAGGTCTAAAGCAGAAGGAAGCCAAGGTTGAAGAAGAAGCCAAGCAAGAAGGAGGAGTTGAAGGTTGACTATCATTTATAAAGGATCTTGTGTCTTGGTCTTGGAGTCGTAAATAGGTCAAGGGTCTTGGTCTTGGTATTCGTCAATTGGAATCTCTATAAGAAGAAGAATTTGTTTAGATTTTTCTCTCAGAGTGAGAGGTTTTGGCCCTGGCTGATAGCCTATATTCTGTGTCTCTTGTCTCTTTATGGTTGATACATTGGTAGTTGTTTAATGAAGAAGAACACTAATAACCTAAGTAAAAGAAGATCCTAATCTAAATAAGTAAAAAGCACTCACAAGAAGTTACTAATAGAAGAGAAATCACCTAATTGCTGCCCTAGATTTCTCAACAGAAGGGAAGGTTGATTCAATGTGTGCATTTGTTGCTGCTACCAGCGATCTTCATGCTACAGCTTGTTCAAATTTGTGTGAACTTACTCATTCTCTTGATCTTTCATTGTACTCTATATCTTTGCTAAACAATTTATTTCTAATATAGGAACAATCTGGTTGGGTTTTCCCCCTGTGGTTTTGCCCCAGGCATTGGACCTAAATTCTTTGTGTCTGATTGTATTCTTGGTTGTCTTCTATTGTGCATTTGATTTATTTTCTATCTACGATTGCTTATATAATATTGCAGCATAAAGAAGTTTTGCAATAAGTGATTGTTAGAGTGTTAAAATTGGCAACTAGGGCCAAACTCAATGTGGGTCATCTCATTAATGGAAGCTGATATTTTTCTTGGATCCCTCTCATCGAGAGGTGTAGGATTGATCTAAAGATCATCCGATTCCGATAAGTATTCATGGAGTTATGAATTTATTTGTGTTATGAAACAAATTGTCAAGTCGGCCATCATCATCCCCATCCACCAACCGCAACACCTTAACTAGTGGCTCAGCAAGCTTCACAATCTCTGCTGCCTTTCTCCAAAAAGTTTCATCATGGACTTTCCTTTTCAATTCTCTGCCTTCTGGTTTGTTAGACCAATTGGTTTGATTCCATTCATCACTGGAAAACATCTTTTGCAAGTTTCTATGTTGGGAAAGCATAGATTGCAATGTCAAAAAATGTGTAGCAAATCTAGTGATGGCAGGCCTAATAATATCCTTGCCTCCAGTGTGTTTCCTCATGAGACTCAAAACCAGTGTATGATTGTAGATAAATTTTGTTATGCTTTTGGCATTATCTACAGTGTTTCTGACCCAATCTAGTTTTCCAATATCCTCAAGCATGAGGTCTATGCAATGTGCAGCGCATGGGGTCCAAAAGATGGTCTTGTGTTTTTCCTCTAACAGTTTACCAGCAAGAACATAGTTAGAGGCATTGTCTGTGATGATTTGAACAACATTAGCCACCCCCACCTCCTCAATAACCTCATCCAATAGCTAAAACAACAAGTGGCCATCTTTTACCTTATCAGATGCATCAACTGATTTTAAAAACATGGTTCCCTGTGGGCAGAAGACAAGAAAGTTTATGATGGTACGGTTTCTTTGATCAGTCCATCCATCTGACATGATGGTACACCCTGTTCTTGCCCATGAGTCCCTGAACTCTTGCAAATACTCATTAATGGATTGAATTTCTTTCTGCAAACGAAACCCCCTTAGCTCTTGCATAGTAGGGCCTTTGAAGCCTTTTCCAGCAGCATGTATGGCATCAAACATAGGCTCATAATATGGTGAACAAGCAGCATTAAAGGGGATATCAGCATCATACCACCATCTAGCTATGTAGTCACAAGCAGTCTCCCTCAATTCTTTCTTCCAATGGTCATCTAAAGTGGGCTGAATTTGACCTTTACTAACTTCAGGACCATGTGCATCTGATGGAGAGGAGGGAGTGAAATAACTTTTGATAGTCACATCACCCTTCATTCTACCCTTTCCCTTATCTTGAACAGAACCAAAAGAGGGAGGAACATAACGGAAAGGGTTGGATGCCTCAGTTTGAGGGATAGAGGAAGAACCTCAAAATCATAGTGGGGGTTGGTAGCCATCATTCTTTGTATCTCCCTCTTCCTCCCAATCTCAGCCTGTATCTCTTGTTGCCTAGCCTTATCTTCTTTAAATTTTTCAAAGCTGGCCAACAAATTCTTTCTAATCTCCTCAATTTCATCAGAGGGACATGCGGTAATTTGGCCTTTAATCCCTGCCAAGTGTTGTTTCAGCCTATGAATCCCCCCAGGACCTGCCTTAATTTTCCTATGGCAAAACTTGCAACACATCTGACTATCAACCATTTCAACATATGCCCAAGAAGGATCTTTTGCTCTAGGTGCCATTTTTTGACTAGGAAAACAATCTGAAAATGAAAAAAAAAAAAAATTGATTCAATGTTCATTTATTTGACAAAAAACACTCTCTAAGCTTTCTTGATATGCACCTAAAATTTACTAAGCAAAAACAGATTTGTAGAGGTGGAAAAAAATACCTCCAGGCACAAACTGCCTCCTCAAGCTTGCTCCAAAATTCAGCTCCTCAATACTGCTCCAAATGGCTGCCCAAGAAGCTCCTCACTCCAGCTACAATGCTCCTCCAAGACTCCTCACTGCTGCTCCAAAACAAGCTCAAGAACTGCTCACTAATTCTCAAAGAAGACTCTCACTCAAATGCATAAGACTGTTGTGAGTGAATGAGAGCATTTGGCTGTCTTAAATAGGGTTTGGGAGGGGGAAATGGACCCCAAAAGCATTTAACAATTTACCATTACCCTTTGGAATCCATAAACTGAATTGCACTTTACCAAAAATCACAAAAAAAGTTATTTTTTTTCATCTTTAACGCTGCCCAGCCGTTGCTTCTTTGACTCGGCCGAGTCAATACGGACCCGGCCGGGTTGACCGAGTCATAGTTGACTCGGTCAACCGAGCCGGGTTGCTGGCCGGGTCATTAAAAAAGGTGCTGGCTCGGTTCGAAACGGCCGTTTCCGGGTTGACTCGGCCGGGTTGTAAAACAGTGATTGAGACTGATGTACAGGTCGCAGACATTTTGTCAAAGCCCCGGGGAAAGGTCAAATCTGTGACTTTCACGAACAACTTGAAGTTGTTGAGAGACCTTCTTATAAGGGTCCTGCATGTTGCATGCATTGAGCTCTGGGAGCTCTGGGGGCTTGGGGTACTTACTGGAGCAACATATGACGACAGGGCGACTCACCCTCCCCTGGTGGTGCGCTATGTACAGGATGACAGGTTCAACCTTCCCCTGTGACACCCCGTGGCGACTATGGAACAGGATGATTAATTCTCCTGTGGGCCAGGATGATTTGTTCTCCGTGGCGACTATGGAACAAGATGATTAGTTCTCCTGTGGGCCTGGATGATTCGTCCTCCATGGCGATTGTGGATCAAGATAATTCGTTCTCCTGTAGGCCAGGATGATTAGTTCTCTGTGGCATCCACTGGACAGGATGATTCGTTCTCCTGTGGACAGGATGATTAGTTCTCCTGTCGAGGCATCCTACCCATGTAGTGCGGGACTCATTGGAAGTACCTCTCATCTTATCAATGAGCAAGGAAATGAGGATAAGGACCATAGTAGATCTATCGATGGACGCATCCTCGCATCTACCGTACTCCCTATGCTAGGATGACCTTCATTGATCTGGGATCAATGATACTGGTCTAGGACCAGTGAGAGTGGTACCCACTATGACACTAACTTCGAGTCAGTAGAGGACTGGTTTGGGACCAGTGGTACACACTCTAAGACTGACTTCGGGTCAGTGGAGGAGAGTATGATACATCCTCGATCACTTCTTCTTCTTCTTCTTCATAGTTCGAGCAGAGCAAAGCAGTGTTGATCTGAGCCGAGCAGAGCAGAGCTAAGCAAAACTGGGCAGAGCAGTGCAGGGCACTGATGGCAGAGATAATACAGTTGGACATATGAATCAGCGAATGGAGTTCTCCCTAGTTGAGAGGGAGTGTTAAAATTGGCAAATAGGGCCAAACTCCGAGTGGGTCATCTTATTAATGGAAGCTGATATTTTTCTTGGATCCCTCTCATCAAGAGGTGTAGGATTGATCTAAAAATCATCCGATTCCGATAAGTATTCATGGAGTTATGAATTTATTTGTGTTATAAAACAAATTGTCAAGTCGGCCAGCATCTTATGTAGGCTCAGAAGCCCAATAGTCATGTCTATTCATCATCTACGTTTTAGTATAAATAGAAGGGGACTTGAAGTCATTTGAGATACACACTCTTCATGTGATCTCCTCCTCTCCACGTCTTTGGGTCTTTGGTGAAGGACTGACACTAAGAGTACACTAGGCTAAGTAGATGATGCCATAGCCACAGTCGTTGATGCCCTAGCCGCAGTAGATGTTACCCTAGCCGTAGTCCTAAAGTCCCCTAGCCGCAGGTCTAGAAGAGACACTAATCCGCTGTAAGGAGAAGCCCTAATCGCAGCTAAAGAAGAGACTTTTATCCACTGCTCTAAGAGGACTAAATCTGCAGTCTATTAAACCCTAATACGTAGCGTCAGGACGAGACATAATCTATTGTCAAGAGAGTCACATACGCAATTCTTAGAGGCTTCTATTTGTTGTCATAAAAAGGCCTTACACAGCACAACTAGCCACAACAAAGCAATTATACTACAGCGTGAAGGATCCGTGTTAATGCCAAGTAGTTGTAGGTGACAGCGTGGTAAAATCCAAGGGTATTTATGGAAAGAAGCAGTCTTGACACCAGATCTCGATGGTTCTTCTGTAGCTGCTTAAGCATATTGGATAGCAGTATGAAGATGATCCAAGTAACGTATCTATTGCATAATACAAACAGTGATCTGAATTACAAGAAGTGACAAGGTTAACATCCCAGCATCTATATAGGCATATCACATGGCCTTGGCATACTTGTAAGGATCTCGGTTGGATGAAAATCTCAGACGAAGGGACTGTGTTATCTCACACAGCAGTCCTGAGATATAGATCTAGGTGAAATCCTTATGGTAGTACAAACATCTTGTACAGCAGTGACGTGGAGTATCAAATGATGTTCCAATATGCAGTGATGAAAGAAACAGTGATCACCTTAGTAAAGAGTGTCAGTCTCATCAAAGAGACTAGGATCATAATTATATAGTACAGTAAGGTGCAGTTATGATCATCTCAGTGAGAGGTACAACTGATGTTGAAATACAGCATAGCAGTCATTGAGTACACATCAGCGATGAGTACAACTTTGGGTGCAGATCCATGATGTTGAGAACAACTCAGTGATATTTGGGTGCAGCACTAAGACGATGAAGAACAACATAATAAAGTGCAGCATGATGATGAGTTGCAGCATGGTGATGGGAGCAGCTCAGTGACTAGGTGCAGCACCATGACGAAATGCAACACTATGATAGGTGAAGCAGTCACCTTGGAGAATCAGTTGAAGCAGCATGTCTTCAACTGATCTCATGTAGATATAGAAAGTCAAAGTGTTGACTTCTGTTGTAAATGTACTATCTCTCTCTCTTTCTCTGCTGAACTATTGAAGAACATAGAAGAAGAATTTATCAAGGGTTTCCCCACATTGGGGTTTGTCCCTGGCTAGTGCCACATCTTGTGTCCTCTTGTCTTGGCTTGTCTTCTGTGATTTATATTTATGTTCTATCTGCAGTTTAATTTAATGTTGATGTGATTGCTAATCTAGAAAAGATATTGAGCTAACTGTGAAAATTGAAATAAATTGCTCTAGCATAGAACATACCTAAAATTAACATAGAGCATAGAACATCAAAATTTCAACAGTTTGCAAATTGAAGAAAGCAATTTATGGGTTGAAGTAGGCTCCTCGTGCATGGTACTCCTGTATTAATGGTTATTCGTTAAGCCTTGGTTTCAAGAATAGTCACGTTGATTTGAACTTGTGCTTCAAAGTTGTTGAAGGCTAGCCCTTGATTTTTGTAGAAATTTTGATGCTCTATGTTGTTACAATCACTTAAATACAAAACTTCTTTATGCAGCAAAATAATTTAAGCAAATCTAGAACTACTTTATGCTGCAAAATAAGTTGTAATTGTAGATATAACATAAACCATATAAACCATATGCACAATTGAAGACAGCCAAGAACTCAATAAGACACAAAGAAGTTAGGTCAATCACCAGGGAAAAACCCACAAGGGGAAAACCCAACCAGATTCTTCTTCTATTAGAAATCAATTGTTCAGCAGAGATACAAAGTACAATGAGAGAAAGAAGAAGTTTACCCAAACTTGAAAAAGATCTTTGACAGCAATAGCTGATGCAAACACTAAATCACTTTCGCTCTCCAAGATCTATTCTTGCTTTTCAATACTCTTTCTCTCTCTCTCAATCTTCCTCTAGACTCTCCAACCCTCTCTTTCTCAAGTTCGAATTCTCCTCTCACAAGCACAAGTAAGTCTGTCAAGTGAGAATGAGAGGTGATAATATATAGGAAGGGCAAGGAGGTCGAATTCATGAGGGAGTAACTCTTATGCCTTGAGGAGGAGTTACATATGCCAAAATAGGAGTGTAACTTATGTCATAAAGGAGAGAAGTGTAACATATGCATTTAGGAGAGAAGTGCAACTTATGCATTAAAGAGGTGTAAGAGGAATATTTTTATGACGAGTCATTAAATTGTGTAAGAGAGTGCAAGAGGTGCGTAAGAGGATTAAAGAGAGAGAGAGAGAGAGTAACATATGCATTAATTTAGAGTTACATATGACATGATTGAGAGACTGGAATTTCTTTTTAATAATAATATCATAAAAAGGATAATAGTAATAATAATAATAATATTGATGATTAAGTTAAAAATTAATCAATTGAGATTGATTAAGGACAAGTTAAGTGATTTCCCTCGTATATATATGATTACAAATTGATGGAAAGTGATTTACTATTTTTGGAAAGTCATGGTTGCAAAGATAGACATAACTTTCTACTTTTAGTTTAGAAAGGTCATAAATGAAATTTTATTCAAGGAAATGCATCCCATAGCTGTCAATTTTCAACACTCCCTCTCACTTAGGGAGGAATTTCTTTCTGATACAAGGATCTTTGTTATCTTTGCTTTGGAACAATGATGTTATAATCTAATGAAAAAGAATCATCATATGGCAGATACATCCATCACCCTATACACGCTTGGGGGAATCCACTTGCCAACACATGACAAGGATCTCGCACATCCAAGGCTCACCACTGCTTGGGGGGATCCACTTGTCAACACTTGACAAGGATCTCGCTCATCCAAGGTGTTGAGAATTCAATAGGGTAATGAATATGTTAATTCGCTTAACTTAATAATTCCTTGTGTTACCTTTTACTTATTAGTTTTGTTCTTTATTATTCCAAAGTGCAATACATCAAACAACCACCAAAAGAGTAAAACAGTGACACAGTATATAGACTACAAACCAGGGCCAAAATGTGAAAATTCCTAGAGCCAACAATCTCAGGAATCCTACTACAACCAGCTGAATCTACTTCACCTAGGTTGTAAATTATGTTACAAACTTATTTCAAATTTCTGAAACATAGAAACTGAGCAAGGAAAATAGAAACACATAGGACGCAGTTATTTTTGGACAACAGTCCCCAGAAAAACCAAATGCGGGAAAACAGGTGCAGCACCTCTGAGGGTTTATTATTATTTAGCAGTAGCAAATTCTGAATACATCACTGAATATCTCACAGGGTTATTCTGTTAGAGAGAGAAATACTGCCAAAATCTTTGTAAGTTTTACCTCACATAATCACCGAGAAAAAGTCTCGATTGTTCCGGCTGATGGATGAGGTGTCCCTGGCAAGCCCTGCGTTATCTCTACGTTGCCTCTACATTGTCCTAGCATCAACCCTTTCAAGCATTGTGTCACCCAATTGGGGAAACGATCAGTAGCCCAGAGTCACTGCTCTCAACCTCCTCGTCTCACACCCTAACTTCCGGCTGCTGAAACTGACTCATTGCTCTGATTTTCTACTTTCTCTCTCTACCTCTGCGCTACTTCTGTGTGGCCCTTCTAGCCCAACGTCAGGCTCTACATCAACGCTAATTGATCATTCACTACCTCTCTCCACTGATGTATCTCTGGCTGAGAATCTCTCTCTCCGAAAGCTGCTATCCCTACCCCTTAACTGCCAGAGATCTCCTCAATTGATTTTTCCTCCTGAGAACTTCTCACTTCAGAAAATCAATTTTCTCAATCTCTCTGTGTGTTTTCCAAATGACCCTCAAGCCTCTTCTTATATCTCCCTGTTGGACAACCAACGGCCTAGATTAAATCATAATCAAAGGTTCAGATCGTTTTTGCTTGATCCGTGTCTTTTTATAGAAGTTTCACCCCTGATTAGATTAATACCCATTAATATTTTAATTTACCTAAGTTTAGACTTAGGAACCCCATTAAAAATATTAATTATTTTAATAAAATCACTTCTGGGTGGAATTTCCCAAAACGCTTTCTGGGTTCTTTGGAATGCATGTGTCCAAGCCTCCCTGCAAAATTTGAGGCTTAGAGCACATCCGATGCTACACCAAATCAACACTCCCTCTTAGCGAGGAATGTGCTGTAGCAATATATTGCTACTACATACTGCTCTGACTCTGAAGCATCGTCCTCTACGCTGCTGATGTCTAACATGTTGTCCACCAACTATTGTGTTGCTACTGCTACGGTATTGTTGCCTTTGACACTGCCACTACCACTGCCAATGCTACATCTGTACTGTAGCTCCCTCTCAAATGTTGCGTCTGTTATGTTGCTAGCACTGCCACTGCTAACATTGCATCCATACTACAACTTAGTTGCTAAGAGAAGTAACTGAAAACATCCAAAAACTGGACAAGTATCCAATGGATACACCTCAGTGCTGAAAGCTTGACTACTGCTAGTCCACGTTGTCTTCTGAAGCCACTGCGGTGCTGAAGCTCTGCACTGCTGCCTCTCTGCTCTGCACTTCTCACGTTCTGCCACTGTTAACATTGCGTCCGTACATGTTCGCTTTTTGCGGCTGCAACCTTAGGATCATGCTTTTCATCCTTGTCCTTTTTCTTCAAAGAACACTGGGATGCATAGTGGCACATCTCACCACATCTGAAACACTTCACCTTAGAGACGTCCTTCTTTCGTCTCAATTGCCCCTATTGTCCCTGCGATGCAAGGGTTGCGTTATCCTCCTCCTCTACTTTGGGCTTCGACCCACTGTTGTTGTTGCTTCCGTCAACTTTGACCTTGAGCAGGTCTCTCCTCAGCTCTTCTTGTTTCAGAGTTGCCCACATATTGTCCCAATTTGGCAATGTTGCTCTGCCCAGGATACTCTGGACAGAGACTTGCCATTCATTCGAGACGGAATTTAGAGCCAGTCTCACTAACTTTGAATCCTGAGGTGTGTTCCCAACAGCTGAAAACTCATCGCGATTCTCCTTCAGTTTCATGAGGAATGGATCCACACGTTCTGCCTTCTGCATCTGAGCAAATTTCAGCTTCTGCTCTAAGTACATCTTTCGTTGCTCGGAAGATCCCTGATACAATGTGGCCAAGGCATCCCACATCTCCTTAGCAGTTCCTTTGCTAGCAACGTAGCACACCACGTGATCCTTGACTCCATCCAGGATCATCCTTTTTGCCTTAGCCATCTCAACTCTGTACTTTTTCAACAAATCTGCATCCGGAGGGACAGCGACCACACTATCAACATACGTCTTGAGGGCATGCTCATCTAGAAGGAAAGACATTCTAACCTTCTAGATGACGTAGTTGGAAGCCATGTCCAACCTGTCCTAATCCCTCAAGCTACTGGTTGTCACATCTTCCAAAAACTGTCGAACAACTCCTCCTTCCTCCCTACTGCATAGCTTCTATGTTGGCTTACGCACAGCCTGATGGAGTTGGTAAGTTTGTTGCTCCTCTGCTGCCCAGTAACTGAGAAATATTGATTTCATCGGCAAGTAATCACTGAGGAAGTATTCCCTCACTATGCGATCTGCTTCTTCCTTCCGACAAATTTTTTGCCTAGCACTCAGCTTGCGGAAAATTGTGCCCCTCTAGCTCTGCGTTGATGCTCTTTGTGGTTCCCTCTGCCTTGGAAAATTGTCGATCTGGCAGTGTTACCTCTCTGTCGGCTTACTCAGAGAGAGACATACATGAAAATATAGCCCTCCTGGCTAGAACTATGCAATCCCTCAAGGGATTCGAATTGCTGCTTGTTGCAACAATTTGGGCTTTGCTTCAGTGCTAGATCTGCTCTTCCCTGTTTCACATCAACAACTCTGATACCATGTGAAAATTCCTAGAGATAACAATCTCAGGAATCCTACTGCAACCAGTGGAATATACTTCACCTACGTTCTAAATTATGTTACAAACTTATTTCACATTTCTTCATGAAACATTGAAGTAAATTACTAAAGCAACCTACATCAATTAAATATGATTTTAAAACATAGAAACTGAGCAAGGAAAATAGAAACACATAGGGCACAGCCATTTTTGGACAAATGTCCTCGGAAAAACCCAATGCGGGAAAACCGGTGCAGCAACTCTGAGGGTTTAAAAACCAAATTCTGAATACATCATTGAATACCTCACAGGGTTATTCAATTACAGAGAGAAATACTTGCAAAAGCTCGTGATTTTTACCTCACACAATCACTAAAAAAAGACCCGGTTGTTCCAACAGCTGGATGAGGTGCCCCGAGCAGGCCCTGCACTGCCTCTACGTTGTCCCAGTGTCAACACTTTCAAGCACTGTGTCACCCAACTGGGGAATCAATCAGTAGCCCAGAGTCACTGCTCTCAACCTCCTGGTCTCACACCCCGACTTTTGGCTGCT
Organism: Pinus tabuliformis; assembly: GCA_031772625.1. Taxonomy (NCBI): domain Eukaryota; kingdom Viridiplantae; phylum Streptophyta; class Pinopsida; order Pinales; family Pinaceae; genus Pinus; species Pinus tabuliformis. The sequence continues at coordinate 1,518,557,271 of CM062816.1, forward strand.
AAAACCAACTCACTGCTCTTATTTTCAACTTTCTCTCTCTGCCTTTGCCCTGCTTCTGCATAGCCCTTCTGACCCTGTGTCAGCCTCTACGTCAACGCTATTAGATCACTCACTGTCTCTCTCTGCTGATGTATCTCTGCCTAGGAATCTCTCTCTCCGTAAGATGTTATCCCTGCCCCTCAACTGCAAAAGATCTCCTCAATCGATTTTTCCTCCTGAGAACTTCTCACTTCAGAAAATAGGTTTTCTCAATCTCTCTGTGTGTTTTCCAAATGACCCTCAAGCCCCTTCTTATATCTTCCTATTGGACAACCAACGGCCTAGATTAAATCGTAATCAAAGGCTCAGATCGTTTTTTCTTGATCTGTCTTTTTCTGGAAATTTCACCCCTGATTAGATTAATACCCATTAATATTTTAATCTTCCTAAGTTTAGAATTGGGAACCCCATTAAAAATATTAATTATTTTAATAAAATCACTTCTGGGTGGAATTTCCCAAAACGCTTTCTGGGTTCTTTCGAATGCATGTGCCCAAGTATCCCCGCAAAATTTGAGGCTTAGAGCACATCCCATGCTACCCCAAATCAACACAAAACCCCTCCTCTTGAGGAGAAAACCCGAAAATCTCTTCTTTATCTTTCAGATCTTTCAATCGACGAATACCATGACCTAGACTCAAACAATACCCTCCAACATCAAGTCACCACGGCCTCCCGCTACAATCTCTTCGACCTCCCAGTGGATCCGAAATTATGCTCCCCAGCAATTGTTGCAACTGTTGTTGCTTCTCTAGGAGACTTAGATCTCCCTCTAATAGCCTTCTGCTTGACTTCGCTTGCCTTGACTTGAGTCCTAGGGCTAGTAAGATTCCCTAAGAGACCTTCACTTGCCTTCCCTTCTCTTCTGCTTCCAAAATCAAACCACCAGAGATCCTAGCACAAAAACCCTAACTTCAATCTTCCTAGAAGGATGTAATAGGCCCAGAAACACTTCGACTTCCTCTTCTTCGCATTTCCTTCTTCGACTTCTTCTTCTTCTGCTTCTTCGCATAAGAGATGAGTGAGTGAGTGATCCAAATGGAGGACGAGTTCGTCTTATATATAGGCTTCTTCAAGGTTGGACATGGCTCTTCATGTAGGCCGACTTGATCTAGGAGGTATTTTAACACTATAAAAACAAAATATTTTTTTCTTTACAATTTATAATGTGCCCATAGGGTCTTCAATATATGACAATGACTCATATACCTACGACAAACCCTAGAAGCACTCAATGGGTGGTTGACCTATAAAATAAAGGAACTTGAGCATGAAACCCATGCTCCAATAATAATAATAATTTATTTTTCATTTTATATTTACAAGAATACATTTCATACTTATGAAGACCGAACCTAGTTACACATTTTTCAACACTCCCTCTTAACTAGGGAGGTATTCATACGAGGTACATGGTAATTCTCAATCTGAACAGATCTCATAAGAAGAGTCAAATTGGTAACCCATCTATCTAGCATCATATTAACCAGCATTGTCACATAGCAAGGCCTAGACTAATAGCTCCATCTCTCCACAAGATCAAAGCACAATATTGGCAATACTAATGATGTATAGACACCATCATCATTGTCTCCCAAGGTACATACCCCACTAGGGTGTTCACAGAGTATGACCTCCCATTGGACTATTCTTATCTTGGTTAGCTAATCCTCAAAGAATATCGGTCCACGACTGCTCTTGTCTTGAATCCCCTACCACATTCTCAAAGAGTATCGAATGTCAAATGGTTACCCAATCCTCCATTCTTTCTTCCCATGTCAATACAAGAATGTAGTGTCTATCTCTCCCTCTCAATTAGGGAGGACAAATCCACCAAACCAAGCTTGTTCCGTATGTATACAAGCTTCTTGTTCGGATGTGATTTCGTCAATATGTCAGCTACCTGTTCATCAATGGAGATATACCGTAGCTGCAACACGCCATTTTGTACTACCTCTCGAATATAGTGATACTTGTTATTGATGTGCTTTGTCTTTCCATGGAACACTGGATCCTCAGACAAATGAATACAACCGGTGTTATCACAAAGTATCGATGTATGGCTCATCGGTCCTTCAAACAAGTCGAATAGCAACTTCCTAACCATACTACTTCTCTGCTTACTTCACATGTTGCAACATATTCAGCCTCGGCACTACTCAAAGCAATGGTGTCTTGCTTTCTGCTCATCCATGAGACCATGGAGGATCCTAAACTGAAACGTCTTCATGTAGTGCTTCTTCTATTCTGTTCACTGCCTCCCCAGTCGAAATCTATATAACCAATCAATTGGACATCATTCCTTCTATCATATTTCAAACAGTGGTTGATGGTTCCTTGCAGATATATCAGAATATCCTTTGCTGCTATCCAATGATCGTGCTTCGGCTCCACTTGGAATTCACTGAGTACATTTACTGCAAAGAATATGCCTGGTCGAGTATTCACCAAGTACATCAATTTACCAACAAGTTGTCTATACCTAGAAGGATCAACAGGGCTTTATTCAAAACTCCTCAATCTCTTGAAGTTTGTGATCATCAGAGTGGTCACAGGGTTACAGTCAATCATGTCGAACTTCTTTAGAATCTCGATCACATACTTTCCTTGACCCAAATAGATTTCATTCGATCCTTGCAAGACTTCTAGTCCCAAATACCAATGCTTCAATGCAAGATCCTTCATGTCAAATTCTGTTTCCAGTTGCTTCTTACATTCTTCAATTCAACCTTTTACACTTGTCAAGAGAAGATCATCTACATATAGAAGAATAATTATAGGTTCATTTTTTACAACCTTAATATAAAGGTTTGAGTCAACAGAACTTTTTGTGAAGCCTATTCTTTGTAGGTATGCATCCATTCTAGCATACCATGCCCTTGGTGCTTGCTTGAGGCCATATAATGTTTTCTTTAATCTGCAAACATATGCCTTCAGATCTTTGACTTTGAATCCCAAGGGTTGTTCTATGTAGACTTCTTCATCTATAGTCCCATTCAAAAATGCAATCTTGACATCCATTTGATGGATGTTCCATCCCATCCATGTTGCCAAAGAGACTAGTGATCGAATCATTGTATATCTTGTTGTTGGAGCAAATGTTTCTTCATAGTCGATGTCTTCAAGTTGAGAGAACCATCTAGCCATAAATCATGTTTTATACTTCTATATACTTCCATCAACTACATGCCTGATCTTATAGATCCACTTGAAAGTAACCACAGATTTGTCTTCGGACCTAGGTACAATCTCCCAGACTCCAATCATCATTATAGATTGATACTCTTCATTCATGGCATCCTTCCATTCTCGATGTTCTACAGCCTCTTCAAAGGTGGATGGTTCTGCTTCTATTAATTTCGTCATGTATGCAGCATACCCAAAATATTTCTTGGGTCTCTTACTTTATCTAAATGATCCTTGTGCTGCCCCATGACCTTCTACATCAAGTAGTGTGGATTTAACCCGATTAGGTATTTTCCTTGTTTCAGGAATGAACACGGGTTGAACAGGTTCACTTGGCCCCCCTTCTTCATGGTGTGGTCCTTCTCCTTTCTTGTCAACTTCCTCTTCAAATATCATAAGTTCTTTGTCATCAGCGTCTATGGAAAGTTTTTTTTGACTTCTTGAATGCTATACTCTCATGATTCATCAAATATGACATCACGACTAACTTCAATGCGATGTCCATCTTTCATATAGATGCTATCGGCCCTTGATGAGTTACTATACCCAACAAATATTCCCTTCATACCGGAAGGATCCAGCTCCTTTCTTTTTTCCTTTGGTATATGAATATACACTGAACACCCAAAGATTCGTAGATGATCTACAGATGGCTTCTTCCCAGTGAACACTTCTTCCAAAGTCTTGTTATCTAGAGATCTGTGCGGACATTGATTTTGAATGTAGACCGCTCTCTTTTTTGCCTCTCCCCACAGAAACTTAAGTAGATCTTGATCGTGTAACATTGCTTTTTGTTAAAATTGGAAACTAGGGCCAAACTCCATGTCGATCACCTTATTTATGGCTACTGATATTTTTCCTAGATTCCTCTCATCGAGAGGTGTAGGATTGCTCTAAAGATCATCCGGTTCTGATAAGTATTTATGGAGATATGAATTTATTTCGATTATGGACAAATTGTCAAGGTCGGCCAGCAAACTTGTGTAGGCTCAGAAGCCCAACAATCATGTCTATTCATCCTCAACCGTTGCATATAAATACAAGGTGCCTCCTCCTCATTTGGACAATTCATTCACTCATCTTCTCTCTCTCTCCTATGCATAAAAGGAGCCTCTCTCTCTCACACACATGTGGCTAAAAGGAAGACGTCCTAGGGCAAGGAAGACGCAGAAAGGACACTAGGGCAGCAGGTCATCTCTTTGACCAGTGTTGACCAAGTGTTGACCATCTAGGGGTGCAGATTGGGCGTGGCTGCCTCTCCTAGGCAGGGCACAAATTTTGAAACGAAAACCGAGGTGATCTGACCTTTGGTTTGTCTGGTGTTGACTACCCTAGTTTAGGGCTGCAAGTTGACTTCAGAAATCTGCAAATTGACTGTACTTTTGGGGTTGTTCAAGGGTTGTTTCTTCAAGTTGTTCAAGACCAAGTTGACTGGAAATTTACCAAGAATTTTAGAAGTCAATTTCAACTAGCTTGACCAAGTTTGACTTCGCTGATCTAGGGTTTGTTGCTGCTGATATAAAATTACAGAACTGAGATTTTGTACTATTTCTCTCTGCTGAACTATTGAAGATAAAAGAAGATTTGATCAAAGGGTTTCCCCACATTGGGGTTTGTCCCTGGCTAAACACCACATCTTGTGTCTCTTGTCTTGGCTTGTTTTCTGTTGATCATTTAATGTTCTATCTGCACTTTACTTAATGTATATGTGATTGCTAATTTGTGGCTAATAAGAAGAAAAATAAGTAAATTGCTCTAAAGCATAGTACATACCATAATTTAACATGGTATCAGAGCTGAGGTGAAGACAAAGCCCAAGCAAAAGCAAGAGCAATCACCGAAGAGAAGGTTGGCAAGGCTATCTTAAAAAAATCATGGGGTCCTCAACACACTTCCCTGCTGAAGACAAACTCCATGAGAAGTTTGACTATCATAGATGGAAGATGTCTCTCAATCTAACATTAGAAGGGCAGGAAGTGTCGGACCATGTGAGAGGCAGGATTGTTGAGCCTCCATCAAATGCATCCACTACTGCTAGGAACAAATGGACCAAGGGAGAAGTCAAAGCAAGGAAGATCATCAAGGACTCTATCGACAAGCACTTGGTGGCCTATGCTTCTGAGCTGAACACCTCCAAGGAAATCTACGATAGACTAGTGAGTTTATTTAAAGTTAATGATGCAAATCAAGTCTTGTTTCTTAGAAATAAGCTGAAGGAAATTAAGAAGGGCAAAGATGAGAGCATGCAAGCATATTTCTTAAGGATCACCGAGATCAAGAACGATCTCCTATCTATTGGGGAAGTAATTCCTGACAAGGAAATCACACTCACAACTCTTGGAGGACTGCCATCTGAATGGTATCTATTCAGGACTACTCTTCTCAACAATAACTTAATTCCTGGATTTGAGGAATTAATGGCCAAATGCATTCAAGAAGAAACAAGGATGGAAGAGCAAGAAATGCCCATACTTAAGGGTCATCCCTCTACCTTTTCTTCTCATGTTAAAAGAAGAAACAATTCCGTGCCTAAATTCAAAGGAAAGGCTGGACCAAAGGGTGGAAGAAAAGGACGATGTTACAATTGCAATAAAATAGGTCACTATGCAAGGGAGTGCCCTAATAAAAGGGACTCACACCGGGACGATGATCAAAATCCCTCTCAAGGCAATCAAAGGAATGGAAAGTCAAATGACAGAGGTAAAAGAAGTGTCGGAAATCAAGGAAGAGGATAACCATTCAAGAAGGCAAGAAATTCCGCGTATGAATCTAACACTGTTAACAATAAGCAAGATGAATATTATCTACCAGCGCTCTCTCTACTATTGCTCCCCCAGACTTGCTGGGAAATTGGCTTATTGATAGTGGTGCCTCAAGGCACTTCATTGGTTACAAAGAAGCTCTCTATAATCTGATAGAGAAGGAAACCAACCTGGAAATTGTTCTTGGAGATAATTCAAAATATCCCGTGAAAGGCATAGGAAATGTCACTCTTCAATTGAATTAGGGAAATACAATCCATTTACAAGATGTATTATATGTACCTGATCTCAAAAAGAACCTGGTGTCCATTTCGGCAATGGAAGACAAAGGCTACAAGGTGGCCTTCAGCGATGGCAAGGTACGTGTATGGAAAAAGACCTTTAAAGATGCTTTTACTCTTGGGTTTCGAGTTAATTCATTATAGCAGGTCGAAGGAAGTCCGCTGGGTGTCATGTCTTGTGACACATCTCTTCAGTCCGAATTATGGCATCGAAGGTTTGCTCACCTTCATTATGAAGCTCTACCCGACGTGAGAAAAATGGTAACTAGGATGCCTGAGTTCAGATTAGAGCAAGAAGGTGTATGTCCAGGATGTGCTGAAGGAATGTTGAAAAGGGGACCATTCCCCTCAAGCCAAAGCAAGACCTCTGATATATTGCAGTTGGTTCACTCAGACATATCCAGTATGATGCCTGTGAACTCCTTGGGAGGATATTTATAATACCTCACTTTTACAGATGATTGTTCTTGCAAGACTTGGATATACTTCTTGAAAAAGAAGGATGAAGTGTTCTCTTGGTTTCGGCACTTCAAAGCCTTGATCGAGAATCAAACCGAAAAGAAGATCAAGACCTTAAGGACTGATAATGGGACTGAATATGAATCCAATGAGTTTCATGACTTTTGCAAAGAGGCTGGCATTAAGAGGGAGACTACTACACCATATACTCCTGAGCAGAATGGTGTGGCGAAAAGGAAGAATTGTACAATTGTGGAAGTTGTCCGTGCTATGCTCCATGATCAAAGACTTCCGAAGTTTCTATGGGCTGAAGCTGCAAATACCACCGTATATGTACAAAACCGATGCCCTCATCAAGCATTGGGTTCCAAGACTCCCGAAGAAATGTTCACCAGTAAGAAACCTGATGTATCTCATTTTAGAATTTTTGGAAGCCCTGTATATTTTCATGTGCCAAAAGAGAAAAGGAATAAATTGGGTGCATCTGGAAAGAAAGGAATCTTCGTGGGCTATAGCAAAAATACTAAGGGTTATAGAATCTATGTAGCTGGTCAAAGGGAAGTCAAGATTAGTCATGATGTCACCTTTGACAAAGATATGGCTCTTAGCAAAGTAGACAATCTTCCTACTTTAAGGGGATCTAAAGAAACTGACACCGAGGAACCGAAGGAAGAGGAAGATGAGACGATGCCCAATGTAGAAGAACTTATGGATCCTATTGATCCTCCTCCGCAAGAGCCTTCCTCTTCTAGGAAGAGGCCTTCATGGCTTAGGGGGACACTTGATGATGCTAAAGGACACATTGCACCCAGAGGAACCTTCCGTGAAACTAAGAAGCCGAACAAGTATCAGGGATACCTGACCATCATGAGCACGATCATCCAAAATGAGCCTTCATCATTCATAGACGCTATCAAGCATCAAGTATGGAAGGATACTATGACCGAGGAATATGAGTCCATCATGAAAAACGATGTTTGGGATGTGGTCCCCAGACCCCAGGACAAAGCAGTTGTCACTTCAAAATGGCTTTACAAGATAAAGCATGCAGTTGATGTAAGTGCGGAAAAATATAAGGCTCGTTTTGTCGTTCATGGCTTCTCCCAGAAGAAAGGTATAGACAATGACGAGATATTTGCACCTGTTGCTCGATATACCACCATCCGCTTGATCATAGCCCTTGCTGCTTCGCAAGGATGGAACCTACATCAGATGGATGTGAGGACTGCATTCTTACATGGTTCGATCAAGGAGGAGGTCTATGTGGAGGATTTGAGATTTATGATCAATAATCTCATGTGTGCAGGTTGAAGAATGCCCTCTATGGGCTAAAGCAAACACCCCGAGCGTGGTATGAGAGGATAGATAGCTACTTGATGAAGCTGGGATTCACTAGGAGTGAAGCCGACCCTAACCTTTAAGGTTATAGATGACAAGCCTCTCATACTGGTGCTATATGTTGACGACCTCTTTCTAACAGGTGTAGACCCTCTCATTCACAAATGTAAGAGGGAGCTAGCTTCTGAGTTCGAGATGAAAGAACTAGGACTTATGCACTACTTCCTAGGACTGGAAGTCTGGCAGAAACCAAGGGAGATTTTCCTATCTCAAGGAAAATATGTGGTGAAGATATTGGAGAGATTCGGCATGGTGGACTGCGAGATTCGGCATGGTGGACTGCAAACCCGTAACTACTCCGATGGAGTTTGACTTCAAGAAGTTAAGCGGTAGTGTTGCCAGACCTGTTTTACAAAATGCTATCGAGTATCGTCAACTCGTCAGAGCATTGATGTTCTTGGTGAACTCCCATCCGGATATATGCTTTGCAGTCAACACATTGAGTCAACATATGGTTGAGCCTCACCACTCACATTGGATTGGTGCCAAGAATCTGTTGAGATATCTTCGTGGCACAGTCACTTATGGGTTGAGTTACACTGCCGGAGATGTGAGACTATTTGGGTATACTGATGTTGATTGGGCAGGCAGTGTGGTGGACTGAAAGAGCACTTCCGGGTGTTGTTTCTCTTTGGGATCTGCCTCGATATCCTGGATGAGCAGGAAGCAGAAGTCGGTGGCTTTGAGCACCGCCGAGGCAGAGTACATTGCTGCTAGCATGGCTTCCTGTGAGGCAGTCTGGTTGCAAAAGCTCTTCAGTGAGCTGTTTGGATTTACACTGGGTACCACCTGATCCTGTGTGACAACCAGAGTGGGATCCGTTTATCAGAGAATCCCATATTTCATGATCGCTCCAAGCATATTGATATCAGGTACCATTATATTCGAGATATGGTGCAGCGGGGAGCAATAAGGCTCCAACATATCGGTACAGATGAACAGGTCACTAACATTTTGACAAAGCCCCTAGGAAAGTTCAAATCCCTGACTTTCTGAGAACGACTTGGTGTCGTTCAGAGACCCTCTTATGAGGGTCGAGTATGATGTATTCAGCTCTGGGAGCTCCAAGGGGGCGCAGGGTACTTGGAGCGACATGTGACCACAGGGCAACTCACCATCCCCTAGTGGATCACTATGTACAGGGTAAAAGGTTCAACCTTCCCCTGTGACACCCTGTGGCGACTGTGGAACAAGATGATTAGTTCTCCTGTGGGCCAAGATGATTCGTTCTCCATGGCGATTGTGGAACAAGATGATTAGTTCTCCTATAGGCCAAGATGATTAGTTCTCTAAGGCATCCACTAGACAGGATGATTCGTTCTCCTGTGGATAGGATGATTAGTTCCCCTGTCGAGACATCCTTCCCGTGCAATCTAGGACTCATGGGAAGTACCTCTCATCTGATCAATGAGCAGGGAAATGAGGATAGGGACCATAGTGGTACTATCGATGGACGCATCGTTGTATCTACCGTACTCCCTATGCTAGGATGACCTCCATTGATCTGGGATCAATGATACTGATATGGGATTAGTGAGAGTGGTACACACTCTGAGACTGACTTCGGGTCAGTGGAGGATGGTATGATACATCCTCGATCATTTCTTCTTCTTCATAGTTCGAGCAGAGTAGAGTAGAGCAGAGCAGAGCAGAGTGGGGTCAAGCTGTGCAGGACAGTACATTTGATGGATGGATAGCAGCGACGGTCTGACGGATTGCAGATGAAGTTCTCCCTAGTTGAGAGGGAGTGTTAAAATTGGCAGCTAGGGCCAAACTCCATGTGGGTCACCTTATTTATGGCTACTGATATTTTTCCTAGATTCCTCTCATCGAGAGGTGTAGGATTGATCTAAAGATCATCTGATTCCGATAAGTATTTATGGAGATATGAATTTATTTTGATTATGGACAAATTGTCAAGGTCGGCCAGCAAACTTGTGTAGGCTCATAAGCCCAACGTCTATTCATCCTCAACGTTTGCATATAAATACAAGGTGCCTCCTCCTCATTTGGACAATTCATTCACTCATCTTCTCTCTCTCCCTCACACGTGTGGCTAAAAGGAAGATGTCCTAGGGCAAGGAAGACGTAGAAAGGACGCTAGGGCAGCAGGTCATCTCTTTGACCAGCATTGACCAAGCGTTGACCATCTAGGGGTGTGGATTGGGTGTAGCTACCTCGCCTAGGCAGGCCGCAAATTTTGGCATGAAAACCGAGGTGATCTGACCTTTGGTTTGTCCGGTGTTGACTGCCGTAGTTTAGGGCTGCAAGTTGACTTCAAAAATCTGCAAATTGACTATACTTTTGGGGTTGTTCAAGGGTTGTTTCTTCAAGTTGTTCAAGGACAAGTTAACCAGAAATTGACCAAGCATTTTAGAGGTCAATTTCAACTAGTTTGACCAAGTTTGACTTTGTTGATCTACGATTTGTTGCTGCTGATATAAAATTACAGAATTCAGATTTTGTACTATTTCTTTCTGCTGAACTATTGAAGATAAAAGAAGATTTGATCAAAGGGTTTCCCCACATTGGGGTTTGTCCCTGGCTACCCACCACATCTTGTGTCTCTTGTCTTGGCTTGTTTTCTATTGATCATTTAATGTTCTACTTCTATCTGCACTTTACATAATGTATATATGATTGCTAATCTGTGGCAAATAAGAAGAAAAATAAGTAAACTGCTCTAAACATAGAACATACCATAATTTAACACTTTTACACTTTCTTCAATGGATCTGTTCTTTCTTTCTGCGACTCCATTTTGTTCGGGATTATGGGACTATCAACTCCCTCTTAATCCCAAACACCTTACAGAATGTCATAATCTCTTTGGATGTATATTTTCCTCCATTATCAGATGTCAGTACCTTGATTTTTCTTTTTGTAAGGTTCTCTAGTTCAGCCTTAAATTCTTGAAATACTTCATCCTTGGTTTTCATTAAGTAATCCCAAGTTTTCTTGAATTCATGACATAGTATAGATGGCCTCCAAGTGATTTTGGATTCATAGGGCCACACATATCAGAGTGAATGAGAGCCAAGATTTCTTTCGACCGCAAAGCACTTCTTTCAAATGGTCTCTAGGTATTCTTGTCCAATGCACGTCCCTTGCAAACACCTCCATGATCCTCCTTCAAATTCAGTATTCCATCTACTATGGAATTTAAATTTGGAAGTATTTTGAAATGTAAATGACCAAACCTTCGATGCCAAAGTTCACAAGGACTAATCTCAGTGTGAACTAGGGCTTGATTTACAGGAGATACTAATCAGTAAACCCTTCCTTCTCGAATGCCAATAGCTTTAGCTTGATCTATGCTTGATTCTTTTCCCCAAACAACTACTTTTCCACTAATTAAGGCTACTCTATCTCTTTTATCTTCTAAACTTGAAATAGAAAGTAATTTTTTGTGCAATCCTGAACAAATAGAATCTTATTGAGGTGGATGTTGCTTCCATCCTTGAGTTTTATGGAAGTTGATCCAATGCCCTTCACCGGATAGCTTTTGTTGTCTCCAAGTTCCACAGAGTAAGCGAATTTTCCTTTAGATAAGGTCTTCAATTGGTTGGAGTGACTAGTCATGTGCCTTGATGCACCATTATCAATTACCCAGATGTCTTCGTCTACGAATGTACCAGAGAGAGCCAAGAAGAGACCTTCATATCTTTCATTGATTGATGCTTTCTTTAAAGAGAATATGAACCTCCATGCTTCCTTGATACCTTTCTTAAGATGGCTTGCAATTTTCTTGATGAACTTTTTCATTGTAGAGGAGATCTTCATGATGCCCTTAGAGAATCAAAGCTCTGATACCATGTTGAAAATTCAATAAGGCAATGAATATGTTAATTCTCTTAACTGGATAACTACTTGTGTTACCTTTTACTTATTAGCTTTGTTCTTTATTATTCCAAAGTGCAATACATCAAACAACTACCAAAGCAGTAAGATTAGTAACACAGTATATAGGCTACAAGCCAAGGCCAAAACCCCTCCGCTTGAGGGGAAAACCCAAAGATCTCTTCTTTATCTTTCAAATCTTTCAATTGACGAATACCTCAAACAAATACCCTACAAGATCAAAGTCTACCACGGCCTCCTGCTGCACTCTGTTGGACCTCCCAGTAGACCCGAAATTCTGCTCCGCAGCAACTGTTGTTGCTTCTCTAGGAGACTTCGATCTCCCTCTAATAGCCTTCCTCTTGACTAGCTTGCCTTGACTTGAGTCCTAGGGCTAGTAAGATACCATAAGGGACCTTCACTTCCCTTCCCTTCTCTTCTGCTTCCAAAATTGACCACCAGATAACCCAGCGAAGAAACCCTAACTTTGATCTTCCCAAAAGAATGGAATAGGCCCAAAAGCACTTCGACTTCTTCGACTTCCTCTTCTTCGCACTTCCTTCTTCGACTTCTTCTTTTGCTTCTTCACATAAGAGATGAGTAAGTGAGTGATCCAAATGGAGGACAAGTTCTTCTTATATATAGGCTTCGTCAAGGTTGGATGTGGCTCTTCATGTAGGCCGACTTGACAGCTCATTAGGCCAACTTGATCTTAGAGGTATTTTGACACTTCAAAGACACTATAATTTTTTCTTTATAATTTACAATGTGCCCTTAGGGTCTTCAATATATGAAGATGACTCTTATACCTAGGACAAACCTTAGAAGCACTCAATGGGTGCTTGACCTATAAAATAAAAGAACTTGAGCATGAAACCCATGCTCCAATAATAATTATAATTTATGAAGACCGAACCTAGTTACACATTTTTCAACACAAGTCTCATCATTGATTGGGGGGATCCACTTGTCAACACATGACAAGGATCTCGCACATCCAAGGCTCATCACTGCTTGGGGGGATCCACTTGTCAACACATGACAAGGATCTCGCACAACCAAGGCTCATCACTGCTTGGGAGGATCCACTTGTGAACACACGACAAGGATCTCGCACATCCAAGGCTTATCATCCATGACCACCCTCTCTGTGAAGGGTCACATTTGTCAGTCCAAGCTGCAATCTGAAAACCAAGAACTTTCCTTTTGGCAAAGGCTTGGTAAGAATGTCAGTGATCTGGTCATCAGTCGATATATGATGAAATCTTACTGCTCCTCTTTTCACCATATCCCGGATATAGTGATATTTGATCTCAATATGTTTGGACTTGTCATGGAACACAATATTTTCAACAAGTCGAATCCCACTCTTATTGTCATAGTGAATTACTGTAGTATCCAATACTTGCTCAAACAGCTCTCCAAAGAGCTTCCTTAGCAATTAGCCATGCTAGCAGCAATGTATTGTACTTCAGTCGTGCTAAGGGCAACAGAGTTTTGTTTTCTGCTCATTCAAGATATCATGGCAGATCATAAGCTGAAGCAGCACCCTGATGTGCTTTTTCTGTCAGTAGAGTTACTAGCCCAATTAGCATCAAAGTAGCCATGTAGCCTTACATCTTTGGCAGTATATCTCAATCCAAGATTGATGGTCCCATGCAGGTACCTCAACACATGCTTTGCAGAAACCCAGTGTGCATGAGCAGGCTTAATCATGTATTGACTCAAAGTATTGACTGCAAAGCATATATCTGGTCTAGTGTTCACTAAGAACATCAGTGCCCCAATCAGTTGACGGTACTCAGAAGGATTAGCCAAATCAGGTCCTGCAGCTTTACCACAAAGCTTTTTGAAATTCATTTCCATTGGAGTATTCATGGACTTACACTCAGTCATGCCAAACCTTTCTAGTAGTTTGACAACATATTTTCCTTGAGAAAGGAAAATCTCACCAAATTTTTGCCATACCTCTAGGCCCAGAAAGTAGTGCATCAAACCAAGATCTTTCATTTCAAATTCAAAAGCTAACTCCCTCTTACACTGGAGAATAAGAGGTTCACTACCGATCATAAATAAATCATCAACATACAATACCAAAATCAAAGGCATACCTTGGACTATCTTAAAGTAAAGATTTGGATCTACATTGCTTTTGGTAAAACCAAGCTTCATCAAGAAGCTATCTATGCGAGCATACCAAGCTCTTGGAGCTTGCTTCAAACCATAGAGGGCTTTCTTCAGCCTACACACATGAGTTTTTGGATCATGTACTTCAAAGCCTTGTGGTTGCTCCACAAATACTTCTTCTTTAAGGAAGCCATGCAGAAAAGTAGTCTTCACATCCATTTGGTGAAGAGACCATCCTTGGCTAGCAGCTAGAGCTACAATAGATCGGATGGTGGTGTAACGGGCAACAGGTGCAAAAATTTCGTCATAATCTATTCCCTCTTTCTAAGAGAAACCTCTAGCCACAAATCTAGCTTTATATTTTTCAATACTACCATGTTTAATTTTATACAGACATTTAGAAGATACAACAGCTTTACTTTGGGGTCTTGGAACCACTTTCCATACATCATTATGAATGATGGATACATATTCTTCAACCATTGCATCTGTCCACACTTGGGCCTTTACAGCTTCTTCAAAACTGCATGGTTCAGCTTGAATAATGTTGCTATTGGCTACAACATATCCTTAGAACCGGCAAGGTTTCTTGCTTTCTCTGAAAGTTCCTCTGGGGGCAACATGTTTATCAGCATCTTGAAGAGTGTCACGAATCCATAAAGGTCTCCTTTTAGAAGGAGGATAGCATGGAGGAGGATACAAAGGATCCATCAGTGCCATGGGTTCATCAACAAGATCAGTTTTAGCTTCAGGGTCTTCTTGTATTTCAAATACATCATCTTGACTATCAACATTAGCAGGAGGAAGAGGAGTGTCTCTTGTTTTTCCAAGAGTTACATCTTCATCAAATGTTACATCCCTGCTAAATTCTATATTTCTTTGACCAAGTCTGTATAATCTGTGAGCTTTAAAATTCTCACAATAACCAACAGACGTACCTTTCTTACCTGAAGCTTCCAACTTGTTCCTTTTCTCTTTTGGGACATGAAAGTAGACAAGACAGCCAAAGATCCGTAGGTACCCAACTTCGGGCTTCTCGCCAATGAAGACTTTTTCAGAAGTCTTGTTGTTTAGGGCATGGTGAGGAGATCTACTTTGAACATAGACAGTTGTGTTTGCAGCTTCACCCCATAAAAAATTTGGCAATTTCCGATCATGCAATATAGCTTTGACCACTTCCATGATAGTTTTATTATTTCTCTCGGCCACACCATTTTGTTATGGGTTATATGGTACAGTGGTCGCTTTTCTGATTCCAACTTCTTTGCATAAGTCAGTGAAATCATTGGAAGTGAACTCTCCTCCATTGTCAAATCTGAAAAATTTGATATGCTTTCTAGTCTGTTTTTCTACCAAAGCTTTGTAATCTTTGAACATGTTAAAAGCTTGACTTTTATTTTTCAAAAAATAAATTCATGTTTTGCTAGAAAAATCATCCACGAAGATAATATAATACAACTAGCCACCAAGAGAAGTTATGGGCATTGGAACACATAAATCAAAATGTACAAGATGCAATACCTGATTGGTTCTACTTTTGCTTGAAGGGAATGGTCATTTCACTTGCTTTCCTCTTGTGCATCCTTGGCAAATGCCATCATGATCAGATCTGATTTTCGGCATTCCGAAAACTTTCTTTCTCACATGAGGTAATGCTTTGTAGTGCAAGTGAGCAAACCTTTGGTGCCAAAGTTCACTTTGATGATTGATGTCATGGATTAGTGCATGAATAGGTCTTGCATTGATTTTGTATAGACAATCACATCTAGGTCCTAGAGTGAGGGCATCTCTCATGTTGGATCTCGATGGCCAAGAGAGAACTTTACCATTTATGAAAGCAACTTTCATTCCTTTATCTTCTAAAGTTGATATGGACACAAGATTCTTCTTTAAACCATGTACATATAAAACTTCTTGAAGAGTCAAAGTTTTACATTGATCCAGATGGAAAGAAACGGAACTGGATCCCTTTATGGGATATGTAGAGTTATCTCCAAGAATGATCTTCAAATTTGTCTCCCTCTCAACCAGATTAGACAGTACTTCTTTGTAAACAGTAAAGTGCCTTGAAGCACCACTGTCAACCAACCAGCAATCACATGAATCTGCTGGAGATGAACTAGAAAGAGCAGAAACAAGAAAGTTCTTTGATTGAGGCTTAGCTGCATTATTATCATACCTTTGGTTCCTCGAGGAACGATAGTTTGCTCTACAAACAGAAGGAGCTTCTCTTCTTCTTCTATAATCAGAATTGTTGGAGAAATTGTTGAACTTCGATTTTGATGCTCTTTTGTTCTCTGAACAGTCACGAGCATAGTGGCCATGCTTACGACCAGTGTTACTTGGGAGAGGGAGCGGGAGCGACCATTTTCAAAAGCTCCCGGTTTGGGAGCAAATTCGGGAATGATTTTTTAAAAATATATATATTTTATATATTTTTTAATTTTTGATACATATATGTCAACAAAAACATGTAGAATGATGAATTAGATATAAAAAAACATAAAAAACATAGATTGATCATTAAACCATATCGCATCAATCATCTAGATTCTAGAAATTATAATCTTCATCAACCATGTCCACAAGTTAGTAAAATACATATTACAACTGCAACTTAATGAGTCTCGTGAATCATGATCCATCAAATTCAATCTTAAAGTTTCAACTTCAATCTTTCAAAATTGAAAATTCAATATATAACATTTATCATCATTGATCACCAAAGTTGTACTTGTAAGCTAAGTTTAACGGTTAACCATTACAAGAAGTAATATCTTAGATATTTCTAAGTCCTAAATTCTAACTGTTAACATGAAATGAAATGTTATAAAATGAAACATGAATAATGAAATGAAATGAAAAAACTTTAGTCTTTCACGAAGCATCATATTCATAATTCACAATCATTACCAATGAGTTATAATTGCCAACTTCAAACTTCAAATTTTCATTGTCACAGTCATATATTGTTTACAAAAAATATCATTATGATATGAAAGAGTCAAGAGTCAAGAGTCAAGGACTCAAGACTCAACAGTTATGAAAACTAATAGAAACTAGAAAAGACAAGTAAACTGTAAATCTACATGTGGCCCTTGCGACAAGAGTCTCCAGGAGTATAAGCAAGTCGTGGTGGTCTTCTAGGAGTCTCCCGCACAGACCGACGACCAAAACTAGAAGGCACATGCCCTCCACGTGAGGGTGTAGATGGAGGTGGCGACAGCAAAGGAACAAGACTCGGACCTCGAGCACTGCTACTGGATGGTGGAGGTGGAGGTTGCATGGCTGCTGCAGCTACAGCTGCTTCATCTTCATCCCTTATAAGTTACTCGTCCAGTTCTTCAAGACGCACTATACCATCCTCCAAATTGTCATCCTCTGGGTGATTGTCCCAAATTCTATATGTGGGATCCTCATAAGCCCGATCACAGTAATGACTCAACAACCTCAAGTTGTAGTGCACATAAACCAAGCTTTCTGCTCGGTTTTCATTGACTCTGTTTCTTTTCACATTGTGTATGAAGCTGTAGGTGCTCCAACACCTCTCTGCAGAAGAAGTATTCACAACCTATGATAGAACTTTTTTGCCAAATTTGGCAAAAGTCCATGGCCGCCATATGTTTCCCACCATGTGAGAGCATCAAATCTGTCTCTGTCTTCCATTGCATGGAAGGTACCAAACAAACCAGTGCCACTAAAGTATTTGCCTATTTCAAGGCGCACAGCTGCACATTCCTCCCTATCAGGTATCAACTTTTCCAATGCTTGCAAATATCCACTAGTTACCTCTGCATCTAAATGGGGTTTGGTCCTAATCCCACCCCCTGGTGCAGGTTGGCCCAACCAAGATGTAGAGTAGTATTTTGGCATAAGGATATACGCCAAGCAAAGTAGTGGAAGATTAAGTTTATTCCACCATACACACACAAAATCGTGAATCATTTTGTACAAGTCGGGATCTTTGTTATGAACAATATCTTTTATTTGCCCCAACATGGTATCAATCTGCTCATACACCTCGCCAATCACTGGTTTGTCTGTATCTGCAAACCGAATCATCTGATAAATGGGCTTGGTGAAATCCAACACTTGCCTCACACTTGTCCAAAACTGACCATCAAGAGCGGCCTCCTCCACCAGTTCAAAACCTTGCCTGTCAGCTGCATTTGTAGCCCTTTCCTTTAATACCTGTCAATGTGGACTTGATACCATGCTAGCCAATGACTCTCTTACCTTCAAAAGGCGCCTGAAGGTGAGGTAATAGCTACCAAATCTGGTCTTCGCAATCTTCAACAACTCCAATCTCGAGTGATTGCGGAAAAGGCCATGTGTATTGCTATGATTTGTAATAAATTTTATCATTTGCTTGCCTTTCTTGTACAAATCACCAATCCATTGGTATTGTGCATTTTTGTTCTTGACAACATCATGCATCAAAAGGTTCAATGTGTGAACCAAACATCCAGACCAAAATATGTTGGGGTATTTATCCTCAATAATTGCTCCCGCTGCCTTACAAATAGGAGCATTATCAGTGATGACTTGGATGACATTGTATGGCCCAATACGGTCAATTGTTTCAAGTAATGCTTCTGCAATGTTGATGCTAGTCCTGAACTTGTCTGAGTAATCATGTGCAGTTAGAAAGATGGCACCACTAACAGACACAACAAGAACACTTATCAATGGCTTGCCTTTTACATTTGTCCATCCATCAGATACAATGGACACCCCATGGTCAGTCCAAGAACTTATCATTCTATTCAAAGAATGTGATATTTTTGGCTTTTCATGATCAAGTCCAACAGTTCTTGCCTTGTCATACCCAGGGCTCTTGTATCCTTTAGGGGCATCATTTATGGCAGAAACCATTTCGTGTCAATAAGGTGAGCGAAGAACATTGAATGTTATCCCACATGCATAGAGAAACTTGTAAACCTTTGAATCCACATCATTCCTACACCCCTCATCAAGGAAATCTGATATGGTTCTACGCCTTAAACCTGATGACCCTGTGCCTCCATATCCACTGCCTTGGGAGGATGCTGAAGGAGTTCTTTGTGCTTGTGATTGTGAGCTTGGTTCAAAGAAACCCCTTGATTTTTTTGATTTGTATTGGGCTTCCTCCTCTTCCCTTATGTATGTGGCTCTATCCGCTGCTGACACTGCTGGACAAGTTTTGATTCCTATTTGTTTGTCTCCATCCCATGGCCTTTTCCCACAGAGGTGTTTTCTGGCACGGGTGTATGAACTTGTGTAATCATTGTTGCAATGGGGGCAATGAAATTTAGCGGTTACACCCCCTTTCCCTGCTTCAAGCCTGTTAACATATTTCCACAATGGGGTTTGGTCTTGTTTAGTTTTTTGAGAGTCATATTCACCCTCCTCCAGCTCCTCCTCACCGGGGTTTTCATCAAATCCACTTTCTCCAGCTTCTTCATCCCCCTCTTCATTTTGGCCCCTCCATTTCCTACTCTCCAGCACCATAATAACCATAAAAGGGACCAAGAAGAGGAAAATCCCAAAAAATATAACCAGGTCCATGATGTTTGATGTTTGTAGGCTTTTGAATCTGCAAATTAATTTAATTTATTTAGATTAATTAATTTAATAATTTTAATCTATTAATTTAATTTATATTCATAATTTTTTTACTAAATATAGTTAATAAAGTAAATTAAACTACCTAAATTACTACCTAACTAAATTAAACTAACTAAACTAACTATATTACTAAGTTACTTACCTCTCTGCAGGCTTGCTCCTCGCTCCTTGGCACTTGCTCCTCGCTTCTCCTCGCTCCTTTGCTCTTGCTCTCATTCAATTGATAATGAAATGTTTGTTTGCCCCATTGGGCTTTTAAAACATTTTTTTTCGTGTCTGCGGCTTTTTTTCCTCACGGATCGCTCCCGGAGCGAATATTTAACGCTCGGGAGCGATCGGGAGCGAGCATTAAATATTCGCTCCGGGAGCGACGCTCCCAATGTCGCTCCATAAATTGGCAGGTTACGCAAATTTTTTTATCGAAAGCGCGCTCCCGACCCACTCCCGCCTAGAGCGTGGATTGGGAGCGGGAGTGAGGGGGGGGGGGGAGCGCTCCCCCGCAACACTGCTTACGAAAATTGTAGCATTGGACTTTTGATGAGTCTATGATCCATTAAGAGGAGTTGTTGGGAGAAAACCTTCTCGAATAGTGCATTCTTCTTCTTCCTTTCTTCTTTTTGCATTGAACAGTAAAAGCAATAGGTTCTCCCTCCTCATGCTTGGAATTCTCCCTCTGGAAATCATTCTGGATTTTTCTTGATTGTACTTTCCTAGGAGCTCATCAAATGTAGGAAACTTGTCATTATTATTTATAGTAGTAATAAAACTTTCCCAAGAAGAAAGAAGACCTCCAAGCGAAATCAGTACCAGTTCTTTATCAAAAACAACTTCACTAGAAGTTGACAGTTGATCTTTGATTTTTGATATCCTCATGAAGTATGCATGAATGGTTTCTCCTTTGTTAATCATAACATCCTTGAGTTGATTTTTCAAAGCAAGAATTTGACTCAAGTTGTTCACTTCATACATTCTAATCAGCATGTCATACATTTATTTCTTTGGTTTTCTAGGTGGTCTCCAAGAGAGTCAAGGATAAATTTGTTAGCCTTCACTTCTCCTTTCTTGTATCTGGCCTTGATAGCAACATTGGAGTTTTCAGCTAGTTCTGCTACCTCTCCTTCAACATACTCTAGAAGATCATGTTCCTCAAGAGAAATATCCAATCTGGGCTTTCAAGGGAAGAAGTTTGAACCATCAACCAACTTCTTTTCATTCTTAAAGTAGGAGGAAGACATCTTGACCTGCTCAAAAATTCAAGAACAAACAGAAAGGGGCAACAAAAGATATTTCAACTATAAATGAGATATTTCAGCAGCAAAATGGAAGAGAAACTTCAGCAAAAAATGATCAGTAAGTAAAAGGAACAACAGAGATATTTTAGCAAAAAGAAAGGTAAATGGAGCGGATAGCAAGCTATATTTCAGCAGAAACGAGTTGCAAATGGAGTAGACAACAAGCTACATTTCAGCAGAAAGAGAGTTGCAAATGGAGAGGACAGCAAGCTATATTTCAGCAGAAAGAGTTGTAAATGGAGCGGACAACAAGCTATATTTCTGCAAAAAGAAAGCTGCAAATGGATTTGACAGCAAGCTATATTTCAGCAGAAAGAGCGCTGCAAATGGAGTGGACAGCAAGCTATATTTCAGCAAAAAAGAAGCTGCAAATGGAGTGGACAGCAAAAGATATTCCAACAGAAAGAGAGTTGAAAATGAAACTTGTCTTCTTGAGCTTGTCTTCACCAAAACTCTGATACCATGTTGAAATTTTGATGCTCTATGCTGTTACAATCACTTAAATCCAGAACTTCTTTATGCTGCAAAATAAGTTAAGTAATTGTAGATAGAACATAAACCATATAAACTATATGCACAATTGAAAACAGCCAAGAACTCAATGAGACACAGAGAAGTTAGGTCAATGACCAAGGCAAAACCCACAAGGGGGAAACCCAACCAAATTCTTCTTCTATTAGAAATCAATTGTTCAGCAAAGATACAAAGTACAATGAGAGAATGAAGAAGTTCACCCAAATCTGAAGAAGATCTCTGACAGCAGTAGTTGATGCAAACACTGAATCACTTTGGCTCTCCAAGATCTTCTCTTGCTCTTCAAGACTCTTTCTCTCTCTCTCAATCTTCCTCTAGACTCTCCAACTCTCTCTTTCTCAAGTTCGAATTCTCCTCTCACAAGCACAAGTAAGTGTGTCAAGTGAGGATGAGAGGCACAAATATATAGGAAGAGCAAGGAGGTCGAATTCATGAGGGAGTAACTCCCTTGAGGAGGAGTTACATATGCCAAAATAGGAGTGTAACTTATGTCATAAAGGAGAGGAGTGTAACTTATGCATTTAAGAGATATGTGTAACTTATGCATTAAAGAGGTTTAAGAGGAATCTTTTTATGACGAGTCATTAAAATTGTGTAAGAGAGTGTAAGAGGTGTGTAAGAGCATTAAAGAGAGAGGGAATGAATCCATTAAGAGAGAGAGAGAGAGAGTAACATATGCATTAATTGAGAGGAGTTACATATGACATGATTGAGTCTCATAGTAATATCATAAAGAGGATAATAGTAATAATAATCATTAAATTAAACAATTAAACAATTAAACAATTAAGATTGATAAAGGACAAGTTAAGTGATTTTCCATCATATATATATGATTACGAATTGATGGAAAGTGATTTACTATTTTTGGAAAGTCATGGTTACAAAGATAGACATGACTTTCTATTTTTAGAGTCACTTTAGAAAGGTCAGAAATGAAATTTTATTCAAGGAAATTCGTTCCATAGCTATCAATTTTCAACAATTTTGTTGTTGTATATAGATGATTTGTTTCTAACGGCGGTTGAGGTTCTCAAGGTCCGATGTAAGAAGGACTTGATTTCTGAATTTGAAATGAAGGATCTTGGTCTTACTCATTACTATTTGGGATTGGAAATTTGGCGAAACCCTGATGAATCTTTGTTGGCCAAGGTAAGTACACTATTAAGATCCTTCAAAGGTTCGGCATGATGAACTACAAGCCCATGGACACTCCTATGGTGACAAATCCATCGCATCATTCTCTTCAAGGGTGAGATCCAATCTAGCCCTCCATGCTACAAAGTTGGAGGCATCATTCAGCTTCTCTTCAATCTTGAAATAGGAGGTAGCCATTTGTCCAAGAGAGAGTTGATCACCAATCAGCAAAAAGAATATCTCAAAGGGGTGCTCTCTGTTCTCCTTAGGCTAACCTACACCTTGTTGAGAAATCTAGGGCAACATAGTTAGAGCCTTTTATTAAATGATTTCTCTTTTACGTGACAATTTCTTGTGACTAGTTCTTACTTCTTCTTCCTTGTTATTATATGTTTATCATCAAGACAATTGCCAAAACTTCAAAGACAACAAGAGAACACAAGATGTAGGCACTTAGCCAAGGAAAAACCCCTAAGGAGGGGAAAACCCAGTCAAACTCTTCCATTATAGATTCAAATTAGATTGAGACAACCAAGACCCTTTTTGACCAAAACATAAATTCCTTCCACCAAGTCAGCTTCCATGTATTAGCTTCTTTCCTTTAAGTCAACGTGAGCCTGATCCTTCAAGAATTTCGACCTGCACTTGTACTTCTAAAGTAGGTTTGTACCTTCAGCCCTGTAGTTGCATTAAAGACAGAATTTTCAACCTCCAAGGATCCTTCCTTCCTTATATTAGTTTCTTTATAGAGATGCCAAAAGACTTCCATTTGACCCTTTTGCATTCCTTTCTTGATGTCTAAATTGCAAATGATCTTCATGAATCAAATCACTCCAAAACA
Source organism: Pinus tabuliformis (assembly GCA_031772625.1). Lineage (NCBI taxonomy): Eukaryota > Viridiplantae > Streptophyta > Pinopsida > Pinales > Pinaceae > Pinus > Pinus tabuliformis. The sequence goes on from CM062816.1 coordinate 1,518,580,774, forward strand.
GGTCGAGTATCTTTGCTATATATAGTGGTTGGAGTTTGTACTTTTGAGGCCGACATGATGAGATTGAGGTTGACTTGTTAAGTGAGGAAGTTGACTTGGTGGAGGATAGAAGAGACACAAAATAATTTTCTTTCTTGACTTTAAATAACCCAAGGGTCTAGAATACATTGACTTAGACTTTGACTCAATATAAAAATCCTAGAGCACTCAATGGGTGCTTTGACCTAATGACCATTGACCCAAGCATGAAACCCATGCTTTAATAAGTCAATTTCTTTTTATAATAAAATTTATTTTCCTTTCTTTTGACAAATACATTACATCATGACTCAAATATAATCATGAAGACCGACACTAGTTACATTCTTCAACACTCCCTCTTAACTAGGGAGGTGTTCATAATTACATATATATAGAGGTACATGGAAGATCTCAAAATGATATGCTCTATGAAGAGTTACAGTACACACAATGTTGCAGATTAGATACCTGACCAGGGCATTCTAATCGGGTGCGACTAAGGTGTGTTCCAAACTTTAGCCTATGGGTACCATCAGACTTTAGCTCTAGCACTAACCCAGGGATCTAGGTGTGTATCCAAAGTCAGAGCTCTAAGACCAATGCCACCCTACCTACTTCGGGATTTAGACATCATCATAGGTCGGCCAAATGTCCTCCCAAGCATCTTGACGCCCCAAGATGCTTCATCTCTCCCTAACCGGATATATCCACCAATCCAAGCATGCTTCAAATGTTCAACCTTCTTATGGAGAGATCTTATACAATCACAATCCCAATTAGCAACAAACCTTTAAATATATATACAAGTTAACACATACCTCTGGGATCTTCAAATATATTGATGTTGCTTGGGTAATCATTATATTATCCAAACACATCTTTGTTGGAAGTGATCTTCTTCAACTTTTCCAACAACACCAAACTCAGCCTCAACACTTCTTTCAAAAACACCCAAGTCTTGTACACAATGAATAACCATCGGTATTGCTTCAGTTATTCTCTGATTTCAGACATCCTCATGCCCTGTTCATCAAGTCATTCACTTCTCTTCAAGCTCGCTCTCAACTAGGGAAATATATACTTTCCTTTATCCAAGGACAAGTCCATCAACTATCTTATTCTTCTTGTCATACGGGCTCTTCCTTTTGCAACAACAATTCATTGGAGAATTTAGATCTTTCCAAAACTTTATCATTCCTTAACAAGATCATCTATCAAACATTAATGTCATTGAGGTTCTCATAGCTCCCTCTTTCCATCATGCTCAACATCATCATTAAATTATCATCAAATATGAGGTAAGCATCTTCATCATCTTGAAGACTATGTACCTGTAAACTTTTAACAACTACAACCAAAAACAAGTGTATATGTACAAGAGCATGAAGTCAAGTATAATAAATCAAATTCAAGACCTAAATTTAGTTAGGTTTTATTAATCAAGAAATTTATCTATTAGACTTCTTGTAGCAACATTTACTAGGGTTTCATCATAAACCCTAGATTTCATCATCAAAACTAAATCATATCAATAATTGAAAACATTATACTTCTAGGGTTTCATTATCATGCCCTAGAATATCAATCTCTACTAGGTTTTTGTTACAAACTCCAAATTTCAAAAACTAAATCATGAATATCAACAGTCAAGTAAGCATACTAGCATTCCATATCTAGGGTTTCATTAATATTTTTCTTATATCAATCTATTACTTAGATTTTATCGTAAACCCTAGATGCAAACATCAAACTCCAAAATTAGATATACAACAAATTTTGACCAAGCTAGGGTTTCAATTATACAAAAGCACATACGCCCAAGTTTTCATTCCTAGGATTGACTATCGCAAGGGTTTTGTCATAAACCCTAATTCATCAAACCCTAAAAGGGTTAGGGTTTACCATAACATTACCAAAACCCTAAACATCAAAATAGTAGGATATTATTATGAGATCTAAACTTTATCAACATACCCTAAAAAACTAGGGTTTCATCATTAGCATACCCTAAGCATCGAAAGGCTAGGGTTTTATGGCGGACCCTAAAGGTTAGGGTTTCAAAAAAATGATCAAACAGGAGATAGGTAGATTCAATCTAATGATTAATCACCCTAACAAGAATCCTTACGATTCAAAAACCTAAACATAAGAAAGTTAGTAATAAATTTCAAAATAATCGTGTCCTTTAATGAAGAAGTTCTTATGGTATTAGACATACATATAGTTGCTTCTTTTTCAAACCTTGTATGGTTTCCTTATTGAAGGACTCCCTCTTAGCATCTTCATGGTCTATATGAGTCAATTTGTACCAACTTTTCTTTCTTCAATATATCCCTACATTATTTATTGAAAAGCACAAACAAAATATACAAGTACAATAACATAATGTCTAACTAGGGTTTCAATTACCCTGAATAGATTACAAGGGATTTTGAGTACAAACTTTAATTAGCTCTAGGGACATTGTCCTACTTACAAGCCCTAGATATCATGAGTTAGAAACAAGAGTATATATGTTCTATCTAGGGTTTATAATCCTAAATATTAACAGTCTTCAAGCAAATCCTAAGAACAAACGTAACCAAATCCTAAAGCATTTTATGCTAAACCTTTTAACAAATGATACCTCAATGTTACATACCTCAGCCTTCTATGCTTGAAGATTCGATGCTCCATTGAGCTTATTGCTCTTCTTGCAAACTGTAGTCATAGTGTTAGATGAAAACAAAATAAACAATACTTGATTTCTTCAAGTTGGTCCCTCAAATGTTGAATGCCTTTTTGCTTCAATTTTGTAGGTGATGAGATTGTCAAACATTGAGGAGGCTTCAAAATCAGATTCTAACTCCACTATGCAAACTTCGGATAGAATTGGTTCTTTCAATTTGCACGACTTCGGTTTCTTTACTTTTGCAAGATGAATGTACAAGACTGACATGTCTTTCAATGCAGATCTAGAGTCTCTAAACAATTTAGAATATATCCTTAAGATGCACAGGTCTATAGATTTCGGTCCTCCTTGAATATGACTATGCACACACACCTATTGCCCAAAATCGTGATCCTTCCTCTATAGTGAGTTTTAGACCAATGACAAACTTTGTAACTAATTCGATCTGCAATGCTCAAGGCTAGAAAGGAGTCTTTATTCTTCTTCCCATATGACTGTAGCTATTATAAGCCCTTCAACAATATATTTGATTCTCTACCACTGTAAGGACTACAAATTTAATCCAAACATGGTGACTATGTATAGTTGATGAGTCAAGTTCAGTCTTGGATCCTTTCCTATGTAGGCTTTAATGGCTCCTTTGGATGATAGAGGCTTTAATCAAGTCTTTCAAATATACTTATGCTCACGACTCCTCTTAGGTGGTTGAATCTTTACATAAGGCCTTCCAACGTATATACGTATGCCCATAATTTAGTAATAAGAGATTTAGTTCTTCTTCTAGGTTGAGTGTAACCTTATGAAAGGTCTTCCAATAGAACCTTTAATAACTTCAACTAATCCAGTCTTGAATTCTTTCAAATGGAGATACTTTGCTATTCTATATTTGACCTCTGAATTGTAGAGGTGACATGTTGAATTTCCATGACCCTGGTGTCTAGGATAGAATCTTAAATCTCTGACGCTACCAAACCAAGAGTCTCAACAAAGCTACTTTGCACAGCGAAACAATATCATGCAATAAATCAATCACGTGCACAATAACAACAATATATGTAACCCAACTTCATTACATTATGAACGTATAATACAACAATCCAGGGCTCTCGTACAAGGGATAATAACCCTCAAATATCCACAAGTACAAGAAAACAAGACACAATGACAATCTCACTGGTCTAGCACACAAACACAGCCTCTACGTCGTACCTCGTCCTGTCGGTCCTTCGCTTCCGATCTGCTCTCTAGCTGCCCCTCAACCCATCCATCAAGAAACAACACATAGAGAGTCTAGGAGGGTTGCCACCTATCACTGCTGCAAGTCATTTCTGCTACAATGAATATGGACTGATCCAATCTGCTCTTCTAGGTTGGCCAATACCTGAGCTATCCAACCACCTTCTTAGTAGCTTCCTTCGTCCATCAAAAAGATACACATAGGCTCAAATCTTCACCCAATCATGCAACAGCCAAAAGTTCTTGTTTGTTGTTGTAGGGCTACTTTGGACATCTACACGCTGCCCTCCATCAATCCAAAGATGCCCAATACTTCACTGTAGAATTTGCTCCTAGGAAAGGACTTCTAACCACTCTAGTTAGCCCTCTTCCACTTGGCTTCCACAAGCTGGAAATTGTCCACACTTGGACACCATCCAACTAGCAATCAACTCAACCTAACCTCATCAACAAAGACATAACTTCATGGGTTGAACATCGTTGTAACTCTGTGGTATGGTTAGGGCACAATGGAACTCCACGTCAACCCTCCCAATCTGCCACCTAAGCTCCTCCACAATTGTGGCCTTCTCTCCTTGATGAGTTGCTACTATATGCTGGTTGTAGGGCTACTTTCCATCCCTTTGTTCACACTTTCGGCCCTCTCCAAATAGTGGAACAGAACTCGGCCCTTTGCTCAGATTCCTGTACCAATCTGCAGCCTCAAACAAGGATCTATCCACACAAAATTGACACAAAAAACAGCCCAAAAATAGCACAGTTACTCTGCCTTGCCTCCTGCTCAGAATTTGGACCTACAAGGAGAAGAATTCCTCACAAATCATGCCCATATTTTTCCCTCGAACCTGCGGCTATCATCCTGTAGCAACTCAACCTTCTCACAGGTGTCAAACTCACCCAAACAGAGACCCAAACATATTCGTCCTCCTTCTCTTGAGCTCGGCCTATTTCAAAGAGTAATCTTATGAGTTGATGCACATTTGGATGTTTAAAATGAACCTCATCACCTCTTACTTATACTAAACAAGAGGGTTCTAGAAAATTCACAAAGAAACATGTCTTTTGGACATTTCTACCTCAAGCATACATGACTTGTAAGCCCAAAAACCAATCATTACCTTCAAAAATTCATAACTCATCGTAGACAACTCGGAATTTGATGATTTTTGTTGTGTTGGATTCTCCTCAACGTCCTTTATCATCTCCATCCATCACATCTCCAAAATGTTCCATGGTCTTGGCCCAAACATCAATGGATGCAAAACCCCAAACTTGGGTTCCAAGCCCACAAGTGACTCTTGTGGTGCTCCAACCTCCAAACCCCAAACCTTGGGGCTTGGAGTACCTCCTAAGCTATCAAAAATCAACACTCCCTCTTAGCGAGGGAGGTACTTCCAAGACTAGGAAGTAGCTCATCATCATCATCACTACTCGCAACACTCGCCCAACTCTTGGTGCTCACAACTGTATTAATCCTTATAGCATGAATTACACCTCTCTCGAAAGTGTCGTTGTCACTAGAAGCATCTTGCTTCTTCTTCTTCTCCTAAATCATTTTGCAATTCCTCCATGATTCCTCCTTGGCAGCTATAGAAGCACCCTTGCTCCCCACTGATCACACACTCTTCTTAGGCTGCAAATTCTCCCTCTAAACCTGCAAACTCCCTCTCGAACTCGACTCCCTCTGATCCTCTGGAACCTGGACCTTCTTCTCTAGAACCTATACATGCCCCTCTGAAGCCTGCACCTGCACCTGCACCTGCTTCTCTAGAACCTGCACCTAGTCTTCCTGCTTCTTCTCATGATCAATAGGCTTGCTCGTTAGCCTGTATAGACCACGCTCTCTAACTCCAATCACAATACCTGCAGAGCTAGAGCCTATGGGCCTGAGTCTTGTCTTCCCATCCTTGAATAAGACCTCAAACCCCTTCTTCTCAATCACTGAGATAGATATCACACTATATATGAGTCCTGGTACAAATAGTACATCCTGGACCTGCATCATCTGTCACGACTCCATCCTAAATGGCACAACTCGCGGTCCTCGGATCTCCTTTTGACTCTTGTCGCCCAACACCATGTGCAACTTCGAGTCCCACTTAGCTAGTCTCGAACATCTCCTGTGACCCTGTCATATGTATCAACGCACCACTTTCCACGTACCATGCATCCTCATCGATGGTACCCTGCGAGAAATGAGAGATTATAGAAAAGACCTCCTCCAACCTCCTGGTGAGAGCATCTATCTCAGCAGAGGTGGCAACAATGGTGACATGCTTCCCTTTCTACTTCTCATCATCTCCCGTCTTCTTCTTCATCGGACATCTCGACAAAAAATGACCCATCTCGCCACAATTAAAACACTTGATTTTACTCAATGTCCTTATTTTGTTTGCCCTTCATTCGTGCTGCAAGTGCCACGTCATCATCTGAAGCCTTCTTCTTCGGATGAAGATCCTCGTCTCGCAACTCTTCTTCAATGAAGTCGTCCCACAACCTATTCCAAACTGGCAACTTCTCTCTAGCAATGATCCCCTTAATGAAGGGCTTCTATTCCTTAGTGAACCCTTTCAAAGCAATCTGCACAATATCAAAATCTGATTAGTCACATCGACGGCAGCAAGCTCATCTTTGACTTGAGACAACCTCGTCATATATGTAGCCGCTCCTTCACCCTGCAAGGTCTTGGTGGACTTCAACTTATCCTCCAATACCAATACCCGGTTCTCGTTCTTATTCTGGAGCAAATTCTACAGAGCCATCCACATCTCATGTGCAGTGTTCTTCTTGGACAAATGAGGTATTAGGGGATCTTTCACACCATCTAGGACGATCAATCTTTCCTTCATATCCAATTCCTCGTACACTTCCAGCTCCTTAGGGTCGGTTGGCTTCTTGATCTCTTTCTCGGCGAACTCCCAGATCCTGTTGACCTATAATACCAACTTGATCCTTTCCTTCCAAGGACTATAGTTGGACAGCCCTTCCAACCTGTCCTCATATCGGAGACCAACTTGCAACTTCAAAATTGTATTGAGCCCTACAATGTGACCAACTCCCTCTTAATTTGTAGTTTGCTTGCCACTCTTTTGATTCACTGTCTTCAAAAGTAGATCAAACACGCTATGATACCATGTTGAATTTCCACGACCCTGGTGTCTCGGATAGAATCTTAAATCTCTAACGCTACCAAACCAAGAATCTCAACAAAGTTACTTTGCACAGCAGAACAATATAATGCAATAAATCAATCACGTGCACAATAAGAACAATAACAACAATATATGTAACCCAACTTCGTTATATTATCAACATATAATACAACGATCTAGGGCTCCCGTACAAGGGATAATGACCCTCAAATATCTACAAGTACAAGAATACCAAGATATAATGACAATCTCGCCGCTCTTGTGCACAATCACAACCTCTATGTCGTATCTCATACTGTCGGTGCTTCACTTCTGATCTGCTCTCTATGTTGGGTGTGTGCATGGGTGTTGCACATGGTTTTAGGCATGATCGTTTTCTGCTCATGGTATTTTGTAGATCCAGTGAAGGGAACTACAGTTATGTTCTAATCCAGGGTTAATGGATTGGGGTTTATGAATGTTTCGGCATGTATATATATGTATTGTAACATTGAAAGGAACATAATGAAAAATCAATCTAGTAGTCCCAGTTTTGGGATCCAAGGGAAATATTTGTGTATATCTGTTTTATGTTTTATGTTCTCGCCATTGTTTATTTTTTGTTTTTAGAATTCGTATGCAGGTAATTTTTGTACAAGGTTAAAACCTACATTTGGTATCAGAGTTGTTTCGGCTTCAAGGGGACACCTTTGTTGTTGAGGGGTTTTGCTCGGGCCTATGGTAGACCCTATTTAGTGGGAGATCTACAGGATCGATTCTTGCGGTGAAAGAAGATGATGAGCAGTGGAAAGATAGAGATTGAGAAATTTAATGGTCAGAGTTTTGAGTTGTGGAAACTCAAAATGGAGGATCTGCTGGTGGATAACGATTAGTGGATCGCGGTAGATCCAGGTACTAAACCAAGAGCAATGTGAGATGAAGACTGGAAGAAGTTGGATCGGAAAGCAAAGAGAACAATACCGTTGTGTATCTTAGATTTAGTATTGTTAAATGTATCAGGGGAAGCTACGGCAAAGGCTTTGTGGGACAAGTTAGGGACATTGTACCAATCCAAGTCTCTGGTGAACAAACTGTTCCTATGGTACAAGTTATACAACCTAAGGATGAAGGATGGAGACTAGGTGACAAAGCATTTGAACGCCTTTAATACTGTGGTAAGCCAATTGTTATATATTGATATTAAAATTTCAGACGAAGATAAGTACGTTAGTTTGTTGTGTTCTCTACCAGATTCGTGGGATAGTCTGGTTGTTGCAATAGGTAGCAATACAACTGCCTTGAAGTTTGATGAAATAGTCTCATCCTTGCTGTTGAAGGAGATGAGACGGAAAAATATGGAGGGCTAGAATGGAGAAACCTTGTCTATACGAGGACAGTTTGAGGACAGAAGCAAAAATAAGTCCTCGAGTGGGAGATCTAAATTTCCAGAAAAACCTATAAACGTTGTTTAGAAATCTAGGGCCTTAGCATTAGGTGATTTCTCTTCCATTAGTAGCTGCTTGTGAATTCCTTTTGCTTCTTAAGATTAGAATCTTTTTCTTCTTAGATTATTAGTGTTCTTCTTCATCAAACAGTAACCAATGCATGAACATAAAATAGACAAGAGACACTGAATGTAGGCTATGAGCCAGGGCCAAAACCTCTCACTCTTTGAGAGGAAAACCCGCACAAATTCTTCTTATAGAGATTCCAATTGACGAATACCAAGACCAAGACCCTTGACCTATTAGCCACTCCAAGACCAAGACACACGTTCTCTAGTCAATCCTCTTCTTGACTCCTCTTCCACCGATATCTTCATCATTGCCTTGATACTGAGATCTACATCACTGCCTTGACAACATTGTTTCCTTCTTCAAGCCCTTATCACTGAGATGATACTTCATCACAATAGTATAACCAACAAACTGTGGTTTCCTTTCTGCACTTGATGTGGCACCGAGACAAAGAGACTCTTTACTTTAACGTAGCACCTCATTGTCCCTTCATTCACCGAATTTCTTAACTATGATTTGTCTTGCTACTACTGTGATCCCAGCTTTAGAGGGATCTGATTTCCCTTCAATACTTTGTCATCCCAAACTACCTTCTTATATGTTGTTGCCCATCTGAAATACAGAGAGACATTTGAACTGTCTTCTCTATGGAGATCGGAACTGTGCACTATAGCTTCCATCCGAATTCAGAGTGAGATCCGAATTTCTATTTACTGAGATCATCCCTCACTATTGTTAATTTTTCATAGGGCTACATTGTTCTTTGCTTTGATAATTTCAATTCTTCATTAATACATTAAGTTCACCCCATATCATTATTACATTATTCAGATCTACACTATTATTCATCAACATATGCAATTATATAGAAAGAACAACATCATCATCATCAATGCAACGGATTCCGGAACATAAAGGAACACAAGAAGAAAAGCATGCATACATAGAGACACTAGGATTGGTCAAAGACCAGGGAAAAACCCACTATGGGGAAAACCCTTGCAAATCTTCTTCTAATAGATTGTCATCAAATGATTCAACAAAAGAGAGTACAATGATCCATATCTTCACAACAACTAGAATATCCATGAAATGCATCTAAACATCAAAACTCTGATTCAAATAACTGTAATATATTGTCACTGCCTGTAGCCTGCTGCTGAACACTGATGTCACTTAGCGAAATCTTTGGAATACTGAAATCTCATCTTGTCGTCCTAGACATGGCAAGGATTTGTGCGAGCGACTATGACAGACCTGGTCGCTCTCTATAAACTATATGATAGTGATTATGGCAGCTCGGTCGCTCCCATACCATTCTGTGCAAGCAACCGAGGACTAAACTGACCCAAACTCTCGGTCGCTCTCATGAAGACTTTGTGCCAGCATCCAAGGATCCCTAGTCGCTCTCATGACCATTGTGTGCCAACATCTAGGGACTCAAATGCTCAGTTTTGTGCCAACGTCCAAGAATCAGAAAACCCTAGTTCAATGCAAGCTTCATCCTATAGTTTTGGACCCTTGTGCGAGCTTCCTCCGTCAAACCTATGCGAGCCAAGACAAAATAGAAGAGGAGAACAGAGCTTCTTCAATGTGTCCAAACGAGCCAGAGGTGTCATCTATTTATAGGCTTCCATGAGGGTCCACTTGACATGTCCATTGCTACATGTGCATAGAGCCAACCTGATCCAGAATATGTGTATGAATAAAATAATTCATAACTCAACTTTCGTTTGTCCAAATGAGGTGATCTTTAGGTCGATTTTGGTGTCATCTATTTATAGGCTTCCATGAGGGTCCACTTGACATGTCCATTGCTACATGTGCATAGAGCCAACCTGATCCAGAATATGTGTATGAATAAAATAATTCATAACTCAACTTTCGTTTGTCCAAATGAGGTGATCTTTAGGTCGATTTTGGTCCTCTCGAAAAGAGGAATTCAATGCAATCATCATCTCCATCAAATGAGTAGTCCAAAGTGGAATTTGACCACAGTTGCATATTTTTAACAATTGTCCCTTCATCTCTTCACTGTCTTTTCCATCGAACTTGTCTCTATAATACCCATCCGAAAAACTCAAAGAGATCCGAAGTCTGAACTGTGGAAAATGCGGATACCTTACACGCCTATATATAGTAGTTTGCCCATATATATAAGCCGACATGTATTCAACAAAGGGATGTGTCTCTTAATTGTGAGCAGACATAAGTTTGTTATTCCTTCTTGAAGCCGACATGAAGAGGAGAACCATGCTTGTCTTTGGAGGGCTATTTTACAGTCCTATAGACTAGAATACATTTGACATATCCCCAAGTAGGGCTTCTCCATACATGACATTGACTCTATGACTCTAATGATAAATCCTAAGGCTCTCAATGGGAGCCATCTAGATAAAAACTCTTGCTCATGAAACTTGCGAAGCAAGGCATTACAAAAATAATTATGTTCTCTTCTTTTCATCATTTATAAAGATCATAATTACATGTCATTATGAAGACCAAACCTAGTTACACTTTACAACACTCCCTCTTAACTAGGGAGGTATTCATAATGGTACTTGGTCATTCTCAATCTGAAGAATTTCTCATAAGAAGAATCGGATTGGTAACCCATCTGTTTAGCATCATATCAACCAGCATTGTCACATAGCAAGGCCTTGACTAACAGCTCTATCCACATGATCAAAGCACAATGTTGGCAAGACCAATGATTCATAGACACCATAATCATTGTCTCTCAAGGTACATACTCCACCCATGTGTTCACAGAGTATGACCTACTTTGGACTATTCTTATCTTGAATCGCTGGTCCTCAAAGAATATCGGTCCACGACTACTCTTATCTTAGATGCCCTATCTCATCCTCAAAGAGTATCGGATGCCAAATGATTACCCAATCCTCCATTCTGAAGACCAGAATGATGTGTCTATCTCTCCCTCTCAATTAGGGAGGACATATCAATTCCAATAATGGATGTGTTCATTCCTATTGAAGGAATGTACCTAAGCTCCCTCTTTGATTAGGAATTTCCAGCTTTCTTCCTAGTAAGAAACTTATTTTCAGGCTCCCTCTTAATTAGGGACCTACAGTAGCTTCTCAGTCAGCGACTTGAAGAGCTCCTTCCTTCGATGTCATGAATTTCTTTTTTAAGGAGTCTTCATCTTTTGTGGCTTCTCCATAAGGCAAACCATCCATCACTTTCATCCATGGGTCAATCATGTCATTATTCCTTTCATCAGAAAGTGATCCATTAGTCTTCATCTGGCCTTGCTTCATGTCATACTGCCTTCTTCATGCCATATTTTCCGGAAGGAACTTACATCCTTCTATATGGTCCTCTTGGAAGTCATCCACAGTTCTTCCCTTCGGCAGTCCTGTAAAAGCCCATCCAGATATTTGTTCAAAAATAAGAAATAAACACTTAAATCAAAATTATCTTTGTGATGGTCTTTCAACATGACATCTTCCTGTAGGTATCAACATCCTGCATACATGTTGACACATCTCCCAAAGATATCCATTGTCAAGGGTCTCCATCTTTTCCAGACTTCCATCACAGTTTTCATATCTTTCCGCGAGATTTCCTAGTCAAATCTTCTTGGTCTTCCAGATGTTGATTGCCTTTACCATGGTTGCATATCCCAAGATCTCTTCCTTCCTTTCTTCACACGTTTCATTCCCAGGAGCTTAAAATCGAAGTTCCTCAATTGTATTCAACCACCTCATACTTCATATGAGGACATATTATGTTGAGTTCACCTAGTGTGAGCCATGCCTTTCGGCATCCTGTCATAGGAGGAGATTCCTTTCCTTTGATCATGGTTCTCAAGATCGAGTAATGATCCATGTTACCTGCAACCATACAACATGACTTTATAATATTGAATACAAGCATACATACCTCATTTACCTTTAGGTCATCTAGGCTTCTTTCAGCAACTTCCTTGATTGAAAAGAGCTTTAACCCCTTGCTTTGCTTCATCTCTTATGCCATCATACCATCATCCCATGAATTCCACAAGTTGGAGTTCCTAATGAAACACTTGCTTCCACTCTAGATCTGTGAACCCTTCGATGAGGATTCCATTAGAGAATCTTGAGGATCTTGCATATCCCTATCCAACAGATGTTTCCTTTTGACTTGATGTGTGATGAGACTCGTCCTGGATGACTTCTTCCCTTTCCTAAGTTTCCAATGAGGTTCTCAAGAGCTATATCCTTCATAGTTGACTATCAGACATCTTTCATGTTTCCTATGGTGATGTCATGAGCTCTTACTTCTAATGCTTTTCCTCTTCCTTGGACTTCTTTCTTTCAGCTTTCTCCACTTCTTCAGTGAAATGGACTTCTTCTCTCTCTTTCTTGTTATTGCCCTTCTTAAGCTTAGGGCAATCTTTCTTGTAATGTTCATAGCATTGAATCTTAGCTATGTTCTTCTTTCCTTTCAGCAAATGTCTGAATACTTTTTGCCCTCAACCTGTCTTCTTCTATCTTGCATAGAGATTACACGTTGAATAGCTTTCTTATCCTCACAGACATTTGTTACCTTGTTCATCAGTTAGTGCATTTAGAACAATGAGGATTATCTCTCCCAGATCTTGCAATTGAGATCTTATGAAGATAACCCTTTATCCTTTGATACCTTCAATTTGTGTAGATCAAATCTAAGTGATGTGACCTTCTTTATCGCATCTTCAGAGAATAGTTCTACCAACTTATCATATATATATATATATATATATATATATATATATATATATATATATCTTTGATGTCTCCAATATTGCTATATGAGGGGACCTTTCATAAGAATCCCTTTCCATGTATTCAAAGGAGACCTTTTCATTGATATGTTCAATGACTTCACTTTCTTCAAGGACTATGTCTATCCTCCTTTTCCATGCAAGGAATTTCGATGACCCAACCAACTTATAGATCTCCTTGCAAAACGAAGTCATTTTACCAAATTTTATTATAGAATGAAAGATACTTACTTGACAAGTGAAGATGAAATCTTCAACTTGATCACTTTGATGGTGGTTGAAGAAGATGTATTAGTGCTCCTTTTGGATGATCTTCTTCCAAATGAAAAGCCCTTCTTCAATAAAGGAGATTGCTCCTTTTATGATGTCAACGCCTTTAGATCTAGCTTCCTTTGTTGATGGTGATTGATGAGGATGTTTTGTTTCTTCCTCGGATGATCTTCTTCAAGGATAAGGAGGGGATCTTTGCATTAATGAGAGGGAACTTGTCTTATGACAATGCCTTCTAGCCTTCTTTGTCTTCAAGATACTTCGTCTTCTCGGTGGTGAATGAGTGCAGATCAAAAATGCTTCTAGGGTCTCCAAGATGATGTGATCTTAGTCCTAGAAATGCTTCTCTTGGATGTCTATACTTGGGTTGCCTTGCTTTGTAGATCTCTTCATCTTGATGAGGGTCTTTGTGGTCTTTTGCTAAGGACTATAGGATCCAACACTCTTGCTAGTGTAGAATTTTAGTTGCCTTAATTTGTAGATCTATTCGCCTTGAGTAGAAATAAGGCTTTGGCCCTGATTATTCAATGATCACAAGTTCTTCTTAAGTAGACTTCCTTCTTTTATCTAGGGTTTAATTCTACAATGTAGATCCTTTAATTTTCACTTTGATACCTTTCTCGAGATTCGATTCTTAAGTGTCCCTTGATAAGATGCCCTTCCTTGACTTTGACACCTTAGCTCAAATACCATGTTGAGAAATCTAGGGCATTAGCATCAGGTGATTTCTCTTCCATTAGTAACTGCTTGTGAATTATTTTTGCTTCTTAAGATTATAATCTTTTTCTTCTTAGATTATTAGTGTTCTTCTTCATCAAACAATAACCAACGCATGAACATAAAATAGACAAGAGACATTGAATGTAGGCTATGAGCCAGGGCCAAAACCTCTCACTCTTTGAGAGGAAAACCCACACAAATTCTTCTTATAGAGATTCTAATTGACAAATACTAAGACCAAGACCCTTGACCTATTAGCCACTCCAAGACCAAGACACACATTCTCTAGTCAATCCTCTTCTTGACTTCTCTTCCACCGAGATCTTCATCATTGCCTTGATACCGACATCTACATCATTGCCTTGACAACATTGTTTCCTTCACCGAGCCCTTATCACTTAAATGATACTTCATCACAATAGTATCACCAACAAAATGTAGTTGCCTTTCTGCACTTGATGTGACACCGAGACAAAGAGACTCTTCACTGTAAGGTAGCACCTCATTGTCCCTTCATTCATCCGAATTTCTTAACTGTGATTTGTCTTGTTGCCACTGTGATCCGAGCTTTAGAGGGATCTGATTTCCCTTCAATACTTTGTCATCCCAAACTGCCTTCTTGTATGTTGTTGCCCATTTGAAATACAAAGACATATGAACTGTCTTCTCTATGGAGATCTGAACTGTGCACTGTAACTTCCATCCGAATTCAGAGTGAGATCCGAATTTCTATTGACTGAAATCAGCCCTTACTGTCCCTTCATCTCTTCGTTGTCCCTTCCATCGAACTTGTCTCTATAATACCCATCCGAAAAACTCAGAGAGATCCGAAATCTGAACTGTGGAAAATGTGGATACCTTACACGCCTATATATAGTAGTTTGCCCATATATATAAGCCGACATGTATTCAACGAAGGGATGTGTCTCTTAATTGTGAGCAGACATGAGTTTGTTATTCCTTCTTGAAGCCGACATGAAGAGGAGAACCATGCTTATCTTTGGAGGGCTATTTTACAGTCCTATAGTCTAGAATACATTTGACATATCCCCAAGTAGGGCTTCCCCATACATGATATTCACTCTATGACTCTAATGATAAATCCTAAGGCTCTCAATGGGAGCCATCTAGATAAAACCTCTTGCTACATGAAACCCATGAAGCAAGGCATTACAAAAATAATTGTATTCTCCTCTTTTTATCATTTACAAAGATCATAATTACATGTCATTATGAAAACCAAACCTAGCTACACTTTACAACAAAGGTGAGTTGGAAATGCGGAAAGGAAGGGCACTTCAAAAAGCACTGTAGATCTAAAGCTCCTAAGAAAGGAAAGGGATCTGATGATGCTCCTTCTGCAAAAATGAAAACCACCTCAGATGAAGGTGGGGATGTGTACTTGGCTTCTTCTTCAAGTACACATGTAGATCATGAGGCATGGTTGATTGACTCAAGTGCATCCTTTCACTTCACTCCCCATAGGGAGTGGTTCTGCAAGTATGAGAAATATGATGGTGGTGATGTCTTCTTAGGGGATGATAGGAAGGCTAGAATCACCGGACGCAAAAAAGGCAAGATGAAGTTGCAAGTCGGAAGGATTAGAACACTTTCAGGTGTTCTACATATTCCTACATTGGCCAGAAATTTGATTTTTGTAAGCAAGATGGATGATGCAGGTGGAAAAACAGTGTTCGAGAAAGATACGTACAAGATGGTTCGAGGAGCACTAATATAGATGCGGGGAGTTCGGATTGGAACTCTGTACAAGCTTTTGGGTAGTAATGTTATTGATGGGTGCAACAGCTTTGTGGTTCCTGAAAGTGGTGCAAAAAATCTAGTGATCCCTGGAGAAAATACCATGCTATGGCATCAAAGGCTTGGACATATTCGAGAGAAGAGCCTTCGAATACTTCATGGTAATGGTATGGTAGAAGGCATGTCTAATTGCTCTCTGGATTTCAATTTGTGTGAACATTGTGTATATGGGAAGCAGAAATGAGTGATTTTCCCCTCTGGTGCTAAGAGGGCAAAACAGATATTAGATCTTGTGCACAGTGATGAGTTTGGACCTGTGTCGGTTAAATCACTGGGTAAGTTTGTGTACTATGTATCATTTATAGATGACTTCTCAAGAAATCCATGGATATATTTCCTCAAGAAGAAATCTAAAGTCTTTGACAAGTTTAAAGAATTTAAGGCTCTGGTGGAAAACCAGACAGAGAAGAAGATAAAGGTGTTGAGGACAGATAATGGTGGAGAGTTTTGCAAGAAGGAATTTGAACAGTTCTGCAAGAAGTGTGGTATAGCACGGCAGAAGACTACTCCATACACACCTCAGCAAAACGGAGTTGCATAAAAAAATGAACAGGATGTTGATGGAAAAAGCAAGAAGCATGCTTAGTGGTGTTGGGTTAGAACAGGAATTATAGGCAGAGGCGATGGAGATTGCATGTTACTTGGTTAATAGATCACCTTCATGAGCGTTGGAGGATAAGACACCACATGAGGTATGGAATAATAAGAAACCCTCTCTTTCACATCTGAGGGTATTTAGCTGTGACACAGATGTACATGTTCCAAAGGAGAAAAGAACCAAGTTGGATAGTAAATCTGAAAGGTGCATCTTTATTGGGTATAAGGATGGTTTAAAAGGTTATAAGTTTTGGACCCAAAAACAAGGAAGGTTGTGTACAGCCGAGATGTGGTGAGGTGAAAGATGTTATTAACATGAAGTCCTACCAAAGGAACCTGAAAAGATAGAGTTTGAGCTAAAGGAGGAAGAATCAGACTCTACACCAGAACAAGAATCAAAAGATGAAGAGCCACAAACTCTAGCTATGAGAAGATCGGTTCGAGAAAGAAGGCGGTCAGAAAGGTATAGTCCATCTACTTTATGTTCAAATTTTGCTTTATCTATTACTGATGATGATTCCAGAACTGTCAGGGAGCCAGTAGATTCAGAGGATGGCAAACTCTGGAAAGAGGCCATGGTTGATGAAATGGCATCTTTGGACAAAAATGAGGCTTGGATCTAGTCGAGTTGTAGGTTGGAAGGAAACCCATTGCAAGCAAATGGGTGTTTAAGAAGAAGATGAATGCAGAAGGTAGGGTGGAGAGATACAAAGCTTGGTTGGTAGCAAAAGGTTATTCCCAGGTGCCGGTAATTGATTTTGGTGATATTTTTTCTCTTGTTGCCAAGGTAGCTTCTATTAGGTTACTTTTGTCTATTGTTGTTGCTTTTGATTTTGAGGTAGAACAGATGGATGTGAAGAAAGCATTTCTTCACAGGGATCTGGAAGAAGAGATCTACATGAAGCAACTTGAAGGCTTTGCGGTGAAGGGTAAGAAAGAACTGGTAGGTAGGTTAAAAAGAGTATTTGTATGGGTTAAAACAGTCGCCAAAGATGTGGTATCAGAAATTTGATACATATATACGAGGACTTGGCTTCACCATAAGCAAAGCAGATCATTGTGTGTATTTTAAATTAATTGGTGACAATAATTTGGTCTTGTATGTGGATGATATGTTGTCGATTGGAAATAACAAAATTATCCAGGATTTGAAGACCCAATTATACTCCAAATTCGACATGAAGGATCTTGGTGCTGCAAACTATATTTTGGGCATGGAAATTAAATGAGATCGGGAAAAGAGGAAGCTCTGGTTAAACCAAAGGAAGTATGTCGAGACAATATTGGAGAGGTTTAATATGCAGGATAGTAAACCGGTGAAGATTCATATTCTTGTAGTTGTAAAGTTATTTGTTGAACAATGTCCCAAAACACATGAAGAGGAAGAGGACATGTCCTGTGTTCCATATGCAAGTGCAGTCAGTAGTCTAATGTATGCAATGGTTTGTACTAGACCAAACATTGCACATACAATGGAAGTATTGAGCACATTTATGTCAAAACCAGGGAATGAGCATTGAACAATAGTGAACCGAGTTTTCAAAATTTGCGTGGCACTAGTGATTATGGTTTGTGCCACCAAGGAAGACCAGGATTGGACAGAGTTTTGGACATTCGTGGCTTTGTTGATGTAGACTAGGCTGGAGATATAGATTAGAGAACATCAACAAGTGGGTATGTGCTTAACCTATTTGGAGGAGCAGTCAGTTGGATGAGCAAGAGACACTCTGCAGTGACACTTTCAACTAAAGAGGCAGAATACATGGCAGCCACTCATGCAAGCAAGGAAGCAGTTTGGTTTTAAAGATTGTGTTCAAGTAAGGGGTTAGTACAAAGAGCTATAAGGATAGACTGTGACAGCCAATGTGCAATTTTCTTAGCAAAGAACCCTGCTTATCATTCAAAGGCAAACCACATTGATGTTCAGTATCACTTTGTGAGGGATATGGTTGAGGACAAAAAGGTGTTGCTAGTAAAGGTGGACACTTTGAAGAATGTTGCAGATGTAATGACGAAGTCTGTGAGCACTGAGAAGTTTTCTTGGTGTAGAGAAACAATGGGCGTTGCAAGGCTAGACCTATGACTAAGCTCTCATGTGACCCCTGTTGGGGGGTTTCAGGGGGGCGGTAGCCCCCTTGCACGGGGTCCAAGGCAGCGTCGTGAGAAAATGATGCTCAAATATCTACAAGTACAAGAATACAAGATACAATGACAATCTCGCCACTCTAGTGCACAATCACAACCTCTATGTTGTATCTCGTCTTGTCGGTGCTTCACTTCCGATCTGCTCTCTATGTTGTGCATGTGTTATATTCTTTCCACAACTAGTCCTATGGTTTTGTGCATAGGTTTTGCACATGGATTTGGGCATGATGGTTTTCTGCCCATGGTATTTTGTAGATCTAGTCAAGGGAACTACGGTTATGTCCTAATCTAGGGTTAATGGATTGCAGTTTATGAATGTTTCAGCATGTATATATATGTATTGTAACATTGAAAGGAACATAATGAAAAATCAATCTGGTAGTCCCGGTTTGTGATCCAGGGGAAAATTTTGTGTATATCTGTTTTATGTTTTATGTTCTTGCCATTGTTTATTTTCTGTTTTTTAGAATTTGTATGCAGGTAATTTTTGTACAGGGTTAAAACCTACACTCTAGCTGCCCCTTAGTCCATCAAGAAACAACACATAAAGACTCCAAGAGGGTTGCCACCTATCACTGCTGCAAGTCACTTCTCCTACAATGAACACAGGTTGATCCAATCTGCTCTTCTAGGCTGACCAATACCTGAGCTATCCAACTGCGTTCTTAGTAGCTTCCTTCGTCCATCAAAGAGCTACACATAGGCTCAGATCTTCACCCAATCACGCAACACTCCAAAGTCCATGTTTGCTACTCTAGGCTACTTTGGACATCTACATGCTGCCCCCCATCACTCCAAAGATGCCCAATACTTCACTGTAGAATCTGGTCCCAGGAAAGGGCTTCTAACCACCCTAGTTAGCCCTCTTCCACTTGGCTTCCACATGCTGGAAATTGTCCACACTTGGACACCATCCAACTAGCAATCAACTCAACATAACCTCATCAACAAATACATACCTTCATGGGTTGAACATTGTTGTAACTCTGTGGTATGTTTAGGGCACAATGGAACTCCACATCAGCCCTCCAAATATGCCACCTAAGATCCTTCACAATTGCGGCCTTCTTCCCTTGATGAGTTGCTCCCATATGCAAGCTATAGAGCTACTTTCCAACCCTCTATTCACACTTTCAGCCCTCTCCAAATAGTGGAACAGAACTCGGCCCTCTGCTCAGATGCCTATACCAATCCACAACCTCAAACAAGGACCTATCCACACAAAATTGACACAAAAAAAGCCCAGAAATACCATAGTTACTCGGCCTTGCCTCCTACTCAGAATTCAGACCTACAAGGAGAAGAATTCCTCACAAATCATACCCAAATTTTCCCTCAAGCCTGCGGTTGTCCTCATGTAACAACTCGAACTTGTCACAGATGTCAAACTCACCCAAACAAAGACCCAAACATATTCGTCCTTCTTCTCTTGAGCTCGGCCTATTTCAGCGAGTAATCTTATGACTTGATGCACATTTGGATGTTTAAAATGAATCGCATCACCTCTTATTGATACTAAACAAGAGAGCTCCAATGAATTCATAAAGAGACATGTCTTTTGGACATTTCTACCTCAAGCCTACATGACTTGTATGCCCAAAAACCAATCATTACCTTCAAAAATTCATAACTCATCATAGACAACTCGGAATTCGATGATTTTTGTGGCATTGGATTCTCCTCAACGTCCTTTATCATCTCCATCCATCACATCTCCAAAATGCTCCATGGTTTTGGCCCAAACATCAATGGGTGCAAAACCCCAACATTGAGTTCCATGCCCACAAGTGACTTTTGTGGTGCTCCAACCTCCAAACCGCGAACCCTAGGGCTTGGAGTACCTCCCAAGCTATCAAAAATCAACAACACAAAAGCTTTTTGGATTTTCTGAGGATACAAAGAATTTCAGACCCTTTTCTGGAGAGATTTCAGATTACAAGGATGATGCTAAGGACTTTGATTTCTAGCTCAAGGAGTTCAGCCTTGAGAGAGTTGTTTTCTCATCTATTCGGACCTTTTAAACATTGCTTATAATATCTTGAAACTTCTTTGAATTGCTTGTTGCCTAATGACTATGTATAGGGCTTATTGTTGTGCCCAGAAATTGTTTTTGATTCCTCAAGGAACTCGGTCCTAGGTGACTTAGTTCCTCTTCTTGTCTTGAAGCCTTAGTTTATCTTCTTTCTTCCCTTAAACAAACGAACCTTGCTCTGAATCCATGTTGAGAAATCTAGGGCAGCATAGTTACAGCGTTTTATTAAATGATTTCTCTTTTACTTGACAATTTCTTGTGATTAGTTCTTACTTCTTCTTCTTTGTTATTATATGTTTATCATCAAGACAATTGCCAAAACTTCAAAGACAACAAGAAAACACGAGATGTAGGCACTCAGCTAGGGAAAAACCCCTAAGTAGGGGAAATCCCAGTCAAACTCTTCCACTATAGATTCAAATCAGATTGAGACAACCAAGACCCTTTTTGACCAAAACATAAATTCCTTCCACTAAGTCAGCTTTTATGTATTAGCTTCTTTCCTTTAAGTCAACGTGGGCCTGATCCTTCAAGAATTTTGACCAGCGCTTTTAGTTCTGAAGTAGGTCTATACCTTCAACCTGTAATTGCATTAAAGACAAAATTTTCGACCTCCAAGGATCCTTCCTTCGCTATATTAGTTTCTTTATAGAGATGCCAAAAGGCTTCCAATTGACCCTTTCATATTCCTTTCTTGATGTCCAAATTGCAGATGATCTTCATGAATCGAATCACTCCCAAACAGGTCGAGTATCTTTGCTATATATAGTGGTTGGAGTCTATACTTTTGAGGCCGACATGATGAGATTGAGGCCGACATGGTGGAGGATAGGCAAGACACATGAAATAATTTTCTTTCTTGACTTTTAAATAGCCCAAGAAGGGCCTTGAATACATTGACTTAGACTTTGACTCAATATAAAAATCCTAGAGCACTCAATGGGTGCTTTGAACTAATAACCATTGACCCATGCATGAAGCTCATGCTTTAATAAGTCAATTTCTTTTTATAATAAAATTTATTTTCTTTTCTTTTGACAAATACATTACATCATGATTCAAATATATTCATAAAGACTGACACTAATTACATTCTTCAACACACCTCGGCTCTGGTTCCATGTTAATTTTTCATAGTGTTCTATGCTGTTATAAATTTATAATCACTTAAAAGTTAAAGCAATTTCTTCCAATATCAATTACCCCAGTAACAAATAAGCAATTATAGATAGAACAGTAAATAGTATATGCAAAATTGAAGATAGCCAAGCACAATGAGACACAGATTTTTTGTCAAAGACCAGGGAAAAAAGTTAAAACCCACAAGAGGGAAAACCCAAAATCAATTCTTCTTCTTCTATTAGTCAATCAATGTTCAGCATGAGATACATAGTCCAATCATACATCCAATAACCAGTCAAAGTCAAACCTTTGACTATCCAAGTCAACCAATCCAAAGAGAGAGAGATAGTCAAATCTGGTCAAAGATACCAATCTGCAATTTTCGGCCTATGGAGGTACAGTGAACAGAAGTCAATTCTGCAATGATTGGTCAAAGTCAACGATCTAGCTTGCCCAGAAAAGTTCGGTCAACCCAGTAAAATACTCGGCCTTCCTTTCTCAGTCAAACTCGGTCAAAACAGAGACAATTCTTTCTGCAATTCAGGGATATTCCACAGTGAAGCCTACGGTCAATGCCAGTCAGAGTGCCCGAAACAGAGTCAAAGATTTGATCGTCCTCACTCAAATATTTGGCCTCCAAAACAGTTGGTCAAACAGCGGAAAGAGAGCTCGGTCAACAGAAGTCAACGCTCGTCAAAATAGCCCACTACGGAAAATTCAACACAGGTCAGAATTCTCTCTCTCCTCCTTTGCACGTGTGGAATGACTCCTGCAATTTCAGAGCTGATCAAACTTGTTTGTGATGTGTGATGATGTGCCAAATGAGCTCCAACATTAGGTCTATTTATCACTGTTTTACAACCCAGCCGAGTCAACCCGGAAACGGCCGTTTCGAACCGAGCCAGCACCTTTTATAATGACCCGGCCAGCAACCCGGCTCGGTTGACCGAGTCATAGTTGACACGGTCAACCCGGCTGGGTCCGTATTGACTCGGCCGAGTCAAAGAAGCAACGGCTGGGCAGCGTTAAAGATGAAAAAAAATAACTTTTTTTGTGATTTTTGGTAAAGTGCAATTCAGTTTATGGATTCCAAAGGGTAATGGTAAATTGTTAAATGCTTTTGGGGTCCATTTCCCCCTCCCAAACCCTATTTAAGACAGCCAAATGCTCTCATTCACTCACAGCAGTCTTATGCATTTGAGTGAGAGTCTTCTTTGAGAATTAGTGAGCAGTTCTTGAGCTTGTTTTGGAGTAGCAGTGAGGAGTCTTGGAGGAGCATTGTAGCTGGAGTGAGGAGCTTCTTGGGCAGCCATTTGGAGCAGCATTGAGGAGCTGATTTTTGGAGCAAGCTTGAGGAGGCAGTTTGTGCCTGGAGGTATTTTTTTCCACCTCTACAAATCTGTTTTTGCTTAGTAAATTTTAGGTGCATATCAAGAAAGCTTAGAGAGTGTTTTTTGTCAAATAAATGAACATTGAATCAATTTTTTTTTTTTTCATTTTCAGATTGTTTTCCTAGTCAAAAAATGGCACCTAGAGCAAAAGATCCTGCTTGGGCATATGTTGAAATGGTTGATAGTCAGATGTGTTGCAAGTTTTGCCATAGGAAAATTAAGGCAGGTCCTGGGGGGATTCATAGGCTGAAACAACACTTGGCAGGGATTAAAGGCCAAATTACCGCATGTCCCTCTGATGAAATTGAGGAGATTAGAAAGAATTTGTTGGCCAGCTTTGAAAAATTTAAAGAAGATAAGGCTAGGCAACAAGAGATACAGGCTGAGATTGGGAGGAAGAGGGAGATACAAAGAATGATGGCTACCAACCCCCACTATGATTTTGAGGGTTCTTCCTCTATCCCTCAAACTGAGGCATCCAACCCTTTCCGTTATGTTCCTCCCTCTTTTGGTTCTGTTCAAGATAAGGGAAAGGGTAGAATGAAGGGTGATGTGACTATCAAAAGTTATTTCACTCCCTCCTCTCCATCAGATGCACATGGTCCTGAAGTTAGTAAAGGTCAAATTCAGCCCACTTTAGATGACCATTGGAAGAAAGAATTGAGGGAGACTGCTTGTGACTACATAGCTAGATGGTGGTATGATGCTGATATCCCCTTTAATGCTGCTCGTTCACCATATTATGAGCCTATGTTTGATGCCATACATGCTGCTGGAAAAGGCTTCAAAGGCCCTACTATGCAAGAGCTAAGGGGGTTTCGTTTGCAGAAAGAAATTCAATCCATTAATGAGTATTTGCAAGAGTTCAGGGACTCATGGGCAAGAACAGGGTGTACCATCATGTCAGATGGATGGACTGATCAAAGAAACCGTACCATCATAAACTTTCTTGTCTTCTGCCCACAGGGAACCATGTTTTTAAAATCAGTTGATGCATCTGATAAGGTAAAAGATGGCCACTTGTTGTTTCAGCTATTGGATGAGGTTATTGAGGAGGGGGGGGTGGCTAATGTTGTTCAAATCATCACAGACAATGCCTCTAACTATGTTCTTGCTGGTAAACTGTTAGAGGAAAAACACAAGACCATCTTTTGGACCCCATGCGCTGCACATTGCATAGACCTCATGCTTGAGGATATTGGAAAACTAGATTGGGTCAGAAACACTGTAGATAATGCCAAAAGCATAACAAAATTTATCTACAATCATACACTGGTTTTGAGTCTCATGAGGAAACACACTGGAGGCAAGGATATTATTAGGCCTGCCATCACTAGATTTGCTACACATTTTTTGACATTGCAATCTATGCTTTCCCAACATAGAAACTTGCAAAAGATGTTTTCCAGTGATGAATGGAATCAAACCAATTGGTCTAACAAACCAGAAGGCAGAGAATTGAAAAGGAAAGTCCATGATGAAACTTTTTGGAGAAAGGCAGCAGAGATTGTGAAGCTTGCTGAGCCACTAGTTAAGGTGTTGCGGTTGGTGGATGGGGAAAGGTTGGCTATGGGCTTCATTTATGAGGCTATGGATCAAGCAAAGGAGCAAATAAAGACAGCATACAAGGATAGAGTGGAAAAGTATGGGCCCATTTGGGCAATCATTGATGAAAGATGGAACAATCAACTCCATCGCCCTATACATGCAGCTGGGTATTTTTTGAACCCACGGTATCATTATAGAGCTAAGGAGTCAGGAGCTTTGAGGGGGGAGGTCAGAGATGGACTGGTTGATTGCATTGAACGCATGATCCCATCGGAGTCTGATCAGCTGCAGATACATCAACAGGTCACATCCTTCAGCAATGCAACAGGTACCTTTGGGAAGAACCTACCAAAGATTGCAAGAGAAGCAGATGAGCCAGGTAAACAAAAATTTCAATTTTCAATTTCTTAATGGTTTTACAGTTTTACTTTTTTTATTAAAGACTAAAGTTTGTTAAATCATTTATAATTTGAAAGTTAGATATAATTTGTAATTTTGTTGAGCTTCAGCCTTCATCTAACTCATAATTCATTACACTCCTATGTTTTTTGCAGCACAATGGTGGGAGGCCTTTGGTGGCCAGTGCCCTCAATTGCAAAAGTTTGCAATTCGTATTTTGAGTCAAACTTGCAGTGCATCTGGGTGTGAGCGCAATTGGTCTGTCTTTGAGAGGATTCACACAAAGAAGAGAAACCGTTTGGAGCAAAAACGGTTGAATGATCTAGTTTTTGTCCAATACAACCTTTGGCTCAGACGGAACCAATTGCTGAACAAAAGACCTGATTCAGATCCCATTGTGTTGGAAGACATTGATCCAACATCAGATTGGGTAGTGGAGAGTCGTGCACCAGAGTTTGATCCTGATGAGGATCTTGATGAACTTGAACTGGGTCTGGAACATCAACTTCAGCCTGTTCAGTTGAATGCAGATCCCGATCCACCAGCCTCAGTCTCACAGCCAGCAAGGACTCCGAGGAGTAGGACTCCAGTTGTAGCCGTAGGTGCTTCCTCTGCTCAGTCACGACAGAAGCGTAGCCGCATATCTACTCTATCTCAGCTTGCATCTGCTGCACAGCCTGCTAGTGGTACTGGCACCACTTCTACAGTTGCAGTTGGAGACGATGATGATGAGGAGGCGGCATGGGGCCCCTTGTCTGACTCTGATGATGATGATCCAGAGATTGGTCGAGATGATCTTGGCTCCTCTAGCAGTAGCTACTAGCCAGTAGTACTAGTATTGGAGTCTGGTCACCATCACAGTTTACTTTTGTTGTAGAGGCCATTTCTAGCCTCCTTGGTTATTTGTATTTTGTTTTGAGTCTTTGATCATGTATGACAGTTGACTATGTATTGCCATTGGGTACCATTTTGATATAATGGATTGGTTCATGAGCCTACTTTGATCATATGTTGTCTTCCATCTATATTATAATGCTGTGTGTTTGGAAACATGAATGAAAATCTTTAAAATTATGTTTAAAATATTTAAAATTATGTTTTTTTATAAAAAAAATAAATATTTAATGTATTTTTTACAACGACCGAGTCATTGAAATCGAGCCGGCCGAGTCATTACCGAGTCGGAGTCGGAGTCGGAGTCAATCCTCGGCCGAGTCGGAGTCGGAGTCGGAGTTGTAAAACATTGCTATTTATATGTGGTTTTGGAGGGATAATTTCTCTTGTGAGGCCAACTTGTCAAACATAAAATAGTAATTTCCCTTGACCAATTTGAAATTTCTTTTGAAGTAGAATGGTTCCTTCATGGGGTAGCTGGGCTTCTCCTTGGGGAGATTCATCCTGTAGCTGGCAATTTTTAACAAGATTCTTATGGATTGGGCAAATAACTTATGTAGAAATGAAAATCTGGTATTCTCCCCCATCATGAACAGAGTTTTGGAGATAAGGAAAATGTTTGCAGTCATTTCTTTCACACGTGTCTTCAGAAGCCAACACTGAAGCTCATACTCTAAGAAGGTGCTTTCCCTGCACAAAGGTTCCTTTAATAGAACAGGAGTTCAAGGACAACCTGCTGATCTCTGAGGTTGAGCAGTCCCTCCTTTAATCTTTGATGATACTTAGGAGTCCTAGTTGAATTTTCTGTTGAGTGGTAACATGCCTGTTATAGACCTGTTTTTGTCCATAATGGGACTGTTTACTTTGTCTGATGATATGATAAAAGAAGACTGTAATGGATGTCCAATGAAGGGAAAATGTAATATGTATACTTCTTAGACTCTATTTCTCTGATTGAAAGCGTGTAGTTTACAGTATCTAAAGACTGATTTGTATAGAGAGACTTGTTTTTCTTTTGCTCTAATCCTTCTTGGCCAGTCAAAATATATTCTGATTTGTCCCTGAAAGATCGAATATAATGATTTTTTTTGGAAAAAAAAGGTGCAACATTTCCCTATTTCTTATTGAAGCACCATTTCCAAAATCTGCATTTTTTCCTTTACCTAATTTGGGAGAAAAGAAAATTATGTCCATTGAAAGCATATTTGGAAAGTGCTAAATTCAAGTCGAACATGAATAATGAATAGTCATGAAAATACTATCATTAGAGGAGACTCTGACGAAACCAAACAGCTAATTTACCTCATTTTTCATCTGCATCATTGTATCATAAATGGCAAAACCTTCAGTTTCCAAGGCAACCTGTAAAGTACCAATTTATTATCAGAGAACTGTGCCAAAGCCTGTGAAATAAATTAATTGCAGAAATGAAAAATAAATTAATTGGAGAGACAACCATAATCCAAGGTTCTTAGAAATGTACATATAAACCGACACTAATATATAAAATCACCCTAAACTTGTAGCAGCAACTAGAAGAGTAGATGAGAACGCAATTGGTGCATGGTTGCTCAAATTTCCTCTGCCATAAATTTTAATTGAGGCTGAACAACTGGAAGGGAATGGTGGTTAAGGCACCTAAATCTCATAAACCACAGAGTGATCCAAGCACATTCGCGGTAAACTGAAGCAACAGTGACCAAACATTTTACATTTCTGAACAGAAAGGCTGACAGCAGTTTTTTCTTTCCTTTTTTTTTGTTTGTTATGAAATGCAAAGATCGATAGTGCCTTAAGTAACAAAGTAGTATGTGAAATCCGTGGTCAACCAAAAAAGCAGAAATAAGAAAGAAACCTTATATGACAGATAGACGCCTGTCACAATTATTTTATGACAATTTTTATACAGCTCACCCAAGCTGTAGGCAATTTTCTATTTCCATTACCCACGAAGCAAAGAGATGTTTCTACATAAACCACAAACAAATTCCACCAATTGCAAGAAACTAGAAAGCCAGCAATAGGAGCTATATTTTGACATGCATAAAAGAAGTTGAATTTTTTACTAATTTCCTCTAGTAACCACAAAGATAGTGGGACTGGCAGAAACCAGCAAGTAGAGCACAACCATTGGGGGTGTGCCTTAACCATCTCTTAAAGCTAAAACTTTATTCCCAATAAGAGTAAAAAGTAAAACTAAAGAATATCACTGTCAAAACATGACAAAACGGTCATATCCTATAGCGCACTACCAAGGAAAACCAGCTATATGGGGCCTAGAAGCCAACATTTTCTCCTCTTGCTCAGTGATCTCACATGGAACTAACTAAAAAAGGTCTAAGTTACCAGAAGATGGATGCAGATGTGTACCCAGGTCTGGATACGGATCTGCCAGATTTTTGAAAAGCCGAGATCCAGATACAGTGGGGAAACAACAAATACAAAAGAATTATAAAAATATTTTTATGATTAAAAGATCAGAGTTAAGAATCAAAACCATTCAGGAATCACAATAATAGAACTATAAGTCATGACCCAAAAAGAGATTTCTCATCAATGTTATTAGAACCAGACCCACTCTGATAAGGGATCAAAGTCATCCAAGTCTGTGTTGCTTGATTCAAAGGTCTTGTTCAGCAATTGTTTGCATTTCAACCTAGAGTTGTATTGAACATGAACCATATCTTCAATTGGCTGTGTTTCTTCGTGTATATACACTCAAAAACATTTCTATTTCACTCATACCCATAAGCATTGCATGTATGGCTCAACATCCAAATTGCAAATTTTTGCAAATAAGAGTTGAAAGTAAAAAAATCTCTAGCAAATGGCTTTGAAACTGACTTAACTTTTGCAATGAAATATACAATTTGAAAACTTTGCACTTTCTTACCCAATGGTCCTCAGCCGGCAGCCAACAGCCACCAACTAGCTCGTTGTGCCACTTCTCCACCACCTGAGCCAGCCATGTCGTCCCCCACCCATTTGTCATGATCGTATGTTTGAAGGTGGGCCTCCCGAACCTAAAGGTATGCTTTGTCATTTGGTAATTGAATATAGCAGTTTGCTTATCATGGACACTTCTAGGTATGGGTTAATGGGGGAAATTGGCGGAAAGAATGGTCTAGGTCTGTGCTCTTGTCCCCTAGACCCCCTTTTGGATATTAACCTTGAATTCTAGTCCCGTGGCATTTCTTTTACTAATGAAGCGAACAAAGTTCCTTCTACAAATTAATTACTCCAGAAGACTTGGAATATGTAGATCTCCATTGAGGATACAAGAAAATTCAACGTAGGCGATAGTATTTCACGGAAAACCCTAATTTTGGCTTTAGGGATAGTATTTCACGGAAAACCCTGATTTTGGTTGCGTGGTCTTGCTCCCTCATCCGCATATATTACCCCCTTTCCACTCATTATTGCCCCATTCATCATTTCTCCCACCTCGGTCCACATTCCTCCATTGGGTCCACATAGGACTAGCTCCCCCCTTCCCCTTGCCCACACCTTGGATCAGGCCTAGAATGATGCCCCAGAGGTTGATGCAGCTAAAAAGAAAAGTAAAATCACAATTGGCCACATTCAACAAGAAAACATACAACAAAATGCAAAAGATGGTCGGGACAAACACATTTAGCACGTGGGCAAAACCCAATACATGAGCTCTACCCCATCATACTGGCCATCACCCTGGTTCTTACAGGCTCTATGAACCCCCTTCATCATATAGGAACCCATGATTGCCCCAACCCCTAGTGGGCAATGAACTGCCCTACCTTAAAAGGGGGTATCCACTGCTATATCTCACACATCTTGCTCTTATCCCTTGACCTTGAGCAGTTAATTAAAGAAAAATCATAAAAAAGGCAAAAGGCATATAAAGAAGGGTGGAAAAATCAAGGTTATGGCACCTCATGTACCACGATTTCTCCCTCCTATAGATGATATACCCAAGTATGGGCTTCCCTTTTATTCGCTACCCTTGTACCCCAGCATGTAGCCCAAGGCTGCCCCTTCTCATTCTCTATTCCATTCACCGCTTTATCACATACCACCACCTTTTAAAGGATGTACCTTGGACATATTATCCCCTTTAAAAGTAGAAACCACCTAATGGGATATTTGGTCAACCCCGTTTGGAGTTTGGAGATATAGCACATGCTAAAGCCCATTATGGAAGGGCAAGCAATTATGAAATCCCCACCTGTGGTCCATGGTTTGTAAGCTCTTTTACTAGATTTCTTTGATGACTTGTTGTATTCAAAGGCTAGGGGATGCATTGGATCTTGCGCAAGATTGCAAGTGGTCTCCATCTTGGGTTTCATCTCTCTATACAGGGTCCTAACGCTCTAGAGGGCTACATTAGCACATTAGGGTGTGTGTTGAGAGCCATGGGCTGCCACAACAATAGATAGCACTCCATGGATCCCCAAAGATGTTCAGAGATTGGCTCGAGATCCATCGATTGGACGAGGAAGATGCACCCAGTTCACCTTTGCCCAACCAACCCCACAAATGTACCATGCACTTGGCAATTGACCCAAGACATGTATGATGATGTGGCATCACCTACACCATCATCTAAGCCCTTACAGATGGTCTACAAGCATCTTCGACTCATTTGGAGACCCGTGAGGTTATTATTGTACCCCCACACCCACTCAGAGCACCACAGATTTATTGTTTGGAGAACAAAGGGCCACCCCCTTGTCCATCACTTTTGAGGGTCTTATTCTTCATTATGGCACCTATGGACCTCATCAAGCCTCTTGGAGAGCCCTTCGACATGTATTGTTTATCATTTGACCTCTTAAGAGGCTTATTATTTCATTTATGAGCTAGTTTGGTGGGCTTATCACCAAAATTTAGGTTATTAGCACATTATTTTATTTTTGGGGCTTAGGTAGGCCTAAGAGACTAATTCGAACTCCTAATTAGTGTATAAATACAAGTGAGATGAGTTTATTTTCTCATCATCACTTTGAATTGGATCACTCTTCTCTTTAGAGAATATCGCACTTTTTATGGGATGAAGAATTGGAGCATGGATGAATTTTGATGTTTGGATTGGTGTATTTTATCTTGGAGCTTCTTTATTGTCAAATTGTTGCTAGTTGGATATGTTCTATTACAAGTAAGTACACTTTTAATACTATTCCTGTTTTACTTTTGTCATATGCATTGAATGGGATTTTCGCTATAATAGGGCCAATTATTGCATTGCATAATTGCAAGTTTGTGGAATTATTGCTTCTATATAGCATCTCTCACTGTTTGGGCCATGTATGTGAATGAAATCTCCTAGGGATAGTTCCACCAGTGAATTCATCTTGATAAGCCATCTCTTTTGCCAATCGAAGTATAAAAGCTTTGAGGTCTCTTCCTCTTGCCCTAAAGGCTAAGCGAAGAAGTCCTTAAGGCCTCCTTAACCGAAATACAAGTTCCTTTCTCATTATTCTCCTAGACTCCATTCTCCCCAAGGGATTAAGGGACTAGTCCTCCAATAGGTGATCACTCAGAATACTTTTCTTCACCTTTCCCTCTATCTTCTAGGTCTAGCCAAGTTGGGTCACCTAGGGCATCATTTTCCCGACAAAATAACCCAAGAAAAAGTTCGATCTCGTAGCCTCTACTACGTTGGCGTGTCCTCAAGCCCCCCTCCAATTTTCAAGCCATTCCAACGGTGGAGTTGTGAGATAACCCAAGCCCTAGCTCCGAGATCAAACTTTGCCCTAGTGTTCCCTAGGATAGTGCCTCATAAGATCAATTTTAAAAGTTTAAGTGGAAATTCTTGTTTTGATCATTTCCCCTTCCTTGTCTAGGTTAATATCATCATTGGTTGCTAGATTCTCTCTCCTTAACCTAGGTTGGGTCCACTTGGTCCTGTGTGGTCCCACACCTGGAAAAGTCAAATCTTCAAGAACCATTAAGGAAGTCAAGTCTAATATGGATTTTAGGATTGAGAAACTCCTTTATAAGGCATACTCCTTTAAGCTAACCCTTAAATCCTCACCTCCTTATCTTAGAAATCTTTGTACCTTGCTTAACAAGCAAGTAAGCTCTATTCATAACCCTCCTTCTAGGAAAAGGATCATTAAGGTCACTTCACATCCATTGGTTGATTCATCCTTCACGAGTGACTTTCTATATACCAGGTCTCCTCCCATCGGTGAAAGTCCGTAAAGAGTAGGGAGTCTTAGCTGAGGTGATAGTGGTCTAAGCCTCCATCATTGCCCTTTGATCTAGCAGTTGTCCCTTTAGGAGTCCCTTTTATGCCACCTACTAGTTTGAGCGGTAACATTTTGGCGTCGTCGCCAAGGAGGAAGAAGGTCTACCTCCCTAGTGAATCATTGAGGAATTGAGTCATTGATGACATCTATAAAGCATTCCTCTGGCGACTCCACTCATTGTCCAAACCCCTAGTTTACTTGAAAGCGACAACATTCCTCCTTTAACTAGGGCTAAAGAAAAAAGGGGAGAGCAAATTCCATCACTTGTTGGAACTGCCCTTTTCCCAAAATTTGAGAAAGTCAGTGATCCATCTCCAAAGATGCCATCTAGTTCTAACACTGACCCAAAACAAGATCAACCCAAGATGACCAAGAGTGAAAGACACTTGGTTAGTGTCTTTGCCCCTTTGAAATTGAGTGATGATCCCAAACCACTACCTGAAAAATATAACCGATGGTTACCCAAGTTCAAAGGGGATGCTACTTGGACTGCCCATGGTTTTATTGAGGAATTCTATTGGCAAATGTCCCCTAGGATGATCTTTGACGAAGATAGGTTCATGATGTTTTTTGCTCTATCACTTGAGGGACAAGCAAGAGACTGGTACCTTAACCTTCCCCCGGCATGCATAGAAGACTCTGATGACTTTGAAGACCTATTCATGAAGAGTTGGTCATGCAATGCTCAAGGGACCTTTAACATTGAAAAATTCTACCAAATAACCAAGGGAAGGGAAGATGTACGAGAATTCATTCAAAAATTTGATATGGTAGTCAAAGATATACCTGATCATTTGAAGCCATTCGAAGCCAACATTCCTGATAAATTCATAAGAGCGGTGGGTGGCCACTTCACCTATGTGTTAAGGGATAAGAAACCTTTAACTTTGGCTAAAGCTAAAGAGATAGCAATGGAAGTCGAATAAAACATATGAATCTCAAAGGTAGATATCACTAACCACCCTACAGCTAGAGCTGAGGTCAAGAAGGAAAAATCCAATGATCAACACGAAGAAACTCTCCTTGCCATTCTCAAGAGAATGGACAAGTTCACCGAAGAAGCCAACACACGTGATAGGGTTATCATGAACAAAATCACTGCCTTGGAAAGGGCCCAAAAATCTAACTGAAAACCCTTTCCCAAGAAGCAAAGTGAAGAAGATAGGTTGAGCTCTTCTCAATTCCCAAACACTTTGGCTCCAACTAATGTTGTTGAGCCAGACCCATCGTTTGAGGATGAGGAAAGTGAAGAGGAAGAAAGTGAGGATGAACAAACTGATGAGCAGGCTAACCTTGTGGAATCTAACTTCTTCGACATTTTGCTAGGAGGGTCATATACACATCCTCCCATTAGTGAGGTCACCCTTAAAGAGGAAAAGGAAGAATCCATTCTTAACTCTGATAGCAAAGGAAGGTTCAAACGGCTCCAATATTCACGAAAGGAAAATAACACAGACCCCACAACCTCTAAGGAACCATCTAAGGAAGACTCATTGCCTAAGGAAGCCCCTCCCAAAGAATCTCTCCCTGAAATTCCTCCCAAGAAGGATCCCCCAACCAAAGCCAATCAAAAAAGGATCCTCCGAGGAAGGAAAACATCAAAAAGAAAGAAAATGGGAAAGAGGTTAAACTTGACATTGACATAGGAGTTGTCGTAGGAAGAATGACCATACCCCTTCCTTTGAAAGAAATTGCTAAAGTTGCCGAGCAACGACAACAAATCAAGAAGCCCCTGGGAATTCAAGAAGAAGAATTACAAAACATTCATATTCCTGACAGAAACCCTGGGTACAAACCATTCATTCTCACTTTTGCTATCAATGGCCTCCTCCTACACCACTGTATGTTAGACTCAAGGGCTTCTACAAATATCATGCCCTTAAAAGTTATGAAGCAATTGGATCTCAACATCACTCGGTCGTACAAGGTGTGTGGTTTTAACTCCAAGCCTGTGGAAGTAGAAGGTCTCATCAAGGACCTTAAGGTTTCTTTGGCTAGGAATCCCGACAAATCCCTCCTCATGGATGTTGTTTTCATTGATATTCCTGATGTGTGGGGAATGTTATTATCTAGGAAATGGGGGGCTACCGTCTGGGGTGATGTTCAAATGGACTTGTCATATGCTATCATTCTGCAATATGATGGAACTCCTTTTATCCTTTATAGGGAACCTTGTTGATTTGGGGTAGCATCAGATGTGCTCTAGCCACGAAATTTGGTGGAAAGGCTAAGACACATGAGATCTCCAATACCCAGAAAGCGATTGGGCAAATTCTAAACATTTTGGGAGATATTAAAATAATTAATATTTTTAATGGAGTCCCTAAGTCTAAACTTAGGAAAATTAAAATATTAATGTGAATTAATATAAAACTGTGTTAGAATGGTCCAAAAGTCATGGGTCAAGCTAGAACTAATCTTACTCGTTGATTAGGGACTTAATCTCGGTCGTTGATCTATCAACAAGAAAAGTATAAGATGAGGCTTGAGGGTCACTTGGAGAACACACCAAGAGAACAAGATTTCGACTTTCTGGGGCTGGGTTAGCTGAGAAAGTTGAGAGAATGATCTGGAGTTGCAGCTGAGGGGCAGTGAATACAGAAGCAAAGAGTGCTAGAGTGCAGGGATCAGCGCAGCAGCCGAGAAAGCTAACGCAGAGGGCAAAAGTCGGAACTGCCGAGAACAGTCGAAATTGTCGGGAACTGCTGAAACTGTCGAGAAATCTGACGCAGAGCGTAGAAGCTAGAACTGTCGGGAACAACCAGAACAGCCGGGAAAGCTAAGGTAGAGGACAGAAGCTAGAACTGTCGGGAACAGTGGAAACTGTCGGGAACAGTGGAAACTGTCGAGAACTGCCGGGAAAGCTGACGCACAAGGCAGAAGAGGCTGACACAGTGCCTAGAGGCCAGGGTTGCAGGAATCGCCCCCCCCCCCCCCCCCCCCCCCGGATCCTAACCCGGAACCGCGACCCGTGCGGAATCGTTTCGGAATCTCGAGGCGAAGCGCGATTCCAAATCTCAGGTGGCGCGATTCCGTTTTTTAAACACGCTTCCTGGTTTTTAGGTGGCGGTGGCCCGGATCCGCGCTTCGGAGGGCGATTCTGGCATCCGGTTGCGCCACGCAACCCGCCCGGAAGCGCACGCAACCCGGACGCAACCCCGACGCAACCCGGACGCAACCCGCGGGCAGCGAAAATGAACTTAAATTTTTTTTAATTTCTTTTAAAAGTTAACTTAACTTAGCATGAGGGGGTGGGTTAGGGTGAGTTTAGGGTCAGTTTAGGGTGAGTTTAGAAAAGAATAAAGCCCCCATTCTCTTCTCATTTTCTCACTTTGAGTTTATGAGAGTTGGAGAAGAGAAGAGAGGAGAGGAGAAGAGAAGAGAGGAAAGGAGAGGAGAAGAGAGGAGAGCTTGGAGGAGTGAAGAAGGAGGAGCTAGGAGGAGGAGGAGCTTGGAGCAAGAGCTTGGAGGACTTCATCTACAAGAGCTAAAGAGGTAAGTTCAAACCCCAAACTCCCTTGTTTTTTTGAAAAAAAAATTGTATTTTTCTCCTCCCTCTCCTACTCTTTCCCATTGTTTCTACTTGCTCCTTTATTTACAGGTTGTCCACCACCTATATCCATATTCCAAGATGGTGTTCTTTTGGCTTCTATGTATCATTCCACTCTTGGTTTTAATGATGGCAAGGGTGAGGAATAAAGGGGAAGAGGAAGGGGATGAACTTGGTCCTAATAGTAGTGACCCAATGTATGATGAGGAGGAAGGGTTTGAAGAGGAAGGGGATGAACTTGAAGGGGACACTGAAGCACAAGATGGGAAAGGTACATCAAATCCCTTGTGGAACTATGTGACCAAACTTGAAGGGGGAAAGGGTGGTGGATCTTACAAATTTTTGTGCCCTCATGGTTGTCATGGAGGAAAACCATATACGGGTTCATATACCCGTCTGAGGAGGCATCTTTGTGGGGTGCTGGACAGTGATGAAAAAAAGGGTTCTGTGGGGGTAACCATTTGCCCAAACATTTCAAGTGAACAAAGACAAAAATACATCCAAATAGAGATGGCTGCACAACAAAAAAACAAGAAACAAAAAACTCATTCTGAATCAAGTGCAACCTCTAAATTTGGTAGTTGCCCATCTCCTCATGGTACTTCTGCAACCTCTGGAGGTAGAAAAACAATAGGGGATTTCCTTAATGTTGCTGGGAGGGATGATGTGGATGGAAAGATAGTCCGTTTTCTTTGTGCTTGCGGTGTACCATTCAATGTGCTTCGCTCTCCCTATTGGCATGACATGGTAAAGGCCATCAATGAAGCCCCAAAAGGATACAAGGCCCCCAACTATGAGAAAGCTAGAACAGTGTTATTAGAAAGAGAAAAAGCTAAGGTTCAAAGAGCTTTGACACGTTTTACACATGAGTGGGTGGATTATGGGGTATCCATTGTATCAGATGGGTGGACAAATATTAGAAACCAACATTTGATAAATGTTCTTGGTGTTTCTTCTAGTGGTGCAGTATTTATTGCATGTCATGACTCCTCCTCCATCAGTGCAACTGCACAAAACATTGCAGATCTCCTATTGAAATCAATCAAAGATGTTGGTCCGAATAATGTGGTTCAAGTGATCACAGATAATGCAGCAAATTGTAAGGCAGCAGGAAAAATTATTGAGCGTACTCATCAACACATCTTTTGGTCTGGGTGCCTGGTTCACACATTGAACCTTTTGATGCATGATATTGTGAAACACAAAGATTGTGGGTGGATTGCTGAGGTTTACAGGAAAGGGAAGCAGCTCATTAAATTCATCACAGGGCATACAAGGGTAAACTACTTCTATGGCACTTACTCCAAGTTGCAATTGCTTAAAATTGCAAAGACAAGATTTGCTAGTTATTACCTCACCTTTAGGCGGCTAGTGAGGGTGAGACAAGCTTTAACTAATCTGGTGTGTGCTGAAACATGGGCTGAAATTAACACTGACACAGATGGTGCTAATGTAGTCAAGGACACTGTTCTTGACAGTTACTTTTGGTCACAGGTTAAATATGTTTTGCAATTCACCAAACCAATTTATTACATGATCAAGTTTGCAGATTCAGATCGACCAGTAATTGGGGAGGTGTATGAGCAAATGGATAGCATGTTGGGGCAGATTAAAGACATTGTTGAGCCTAGAGATACCACCTTGTACAATTATATTCGTGAAGAGGTGCAAAACCGATGGGAAATGCTAAATATTCCATTGCATGCATTAGCATATGTTTTGACACCTAAATACTATCATCCATCATGGCTTTCAACACCAGCACCTGGGGGGGAAGCAGGAAAAAACCACACCAAGATAAAGAGGTTCACGAAAAATATATGGCTGCATTGAGTAGATTAATCCCTGATGATGAGGAGGCTGCATTGGTACGAAGACAGGTGAGCAACTATACGCTCAACACTGGTCCATTTGGGAGCATGCATGCAATTCAAGATCGAAAGACTTTTTCTGCTCTTGAGTGGTGGAACATGCATGGAGGGGCTACTCCACTTCTACAGAGTTTGGCATTGCGGGTGCTATCACAGGTGGTAAACACTTCTTCTGCAGAGAGGTGTTGGAGCTCTTATTCTTTCATCCACAGTGTTAAAAGGAACAGGTTGAATTTAGACCGGGCAGAGAGCTTGGTTTATGTTCATTACAACTTGCGATTGTTGTCCCATTACTGTGAAGATGCAAAGTCTAATAAAGACTTGTTGATTTGGGACAAGAATCCAGAGGAGCCCAATTTGGAGGATGGAGTGTTGCGACTAGAGCAATTAGAGGATGCTCTTATCCAGGTATGTCCATTGTGGTATGAATTTTCCAATTTTCCCTTATAAAGCATTTCTCTAATTCATGTTTTTAATTTTTTTGTTAACTAGTGTTTTTTTTTTTTTGCATGAATTTTTTGAGCGATTCTAGGATGATGATGACCGTGTTGATATGCCACCACCCCCACCCCCATCTGGTCCCTTGGTTCCTAGGTTCCATGGTTCAACACCAACAGCAGGGGGTTCTTCTTCATCAGTTCCAGTGCCACGACTTACACAGGGACCATCTTCTTCATTGCCACCACGTGGAGGCCCGCCATCACGTTCTATTCGTGGTGGAAGGAGGAGAGATTAGTAGATATATTCACAATCTACTTCTTTTTGTCATAGATTACTCATTAGAGTTGTAGACTTGTGAATTTGAATTTTGAACCTTTTTGGCTTGGCGGTGACCAAGTGACATATTTTGTAAACATTATTATTTGAATTTTGGACATGACAAATGTTGACAGTTGCTCACTTGCTAGATAAAATTATAAATCATAATATGCTCTATGTTTTATGTTTTATAATATGCTTAAATGTTTTATGTTTTATAATATGCTTAAAAATTTGATGTATGTTTGTAATAGCTAGAATATAGATGATTGTTGTACATACTAGTAACTACAATGGAATCATGGATGCCATATCTATCTTGATTTATGCAAAAATATGCATGTTTTCATGTCTTCTACAATTAATTTGGTATTTGGGATGTTTGTTTTGAGTATAAATGCAAAAAAATATAAAAATATATATATATATAGCAGACGCTTCCGCGGACGCTTCGCTTCCTAGATTTTTGGAAAATGACGCTTCCGCGCTCCGCGCTTCCGCTTCGCTCCCGCTTCATGCAACATTGCTAGAGGCTGACGCTGGGATTTTTCGTGGGGCAGATTGGAGCTGAGGCACTGCGAGAGTGTTTATCCTAGGTTCCGGCCGAAGCATCTATCTCCGAAGGAGAGGTACTACTGCCGAGATTTTTCTATGTAGGGTGAGCCGGATTTGGCACCCAAATTGTATTCTGAAACTGCTTCATAAATCAAACCCTCAAATAGTTGCACCGATTTTCCCGCATCGGGTTTTTCCAGGGACATTAGTCCAAAAATAACGATGTCATTTGTGTGCTTGTTTCTGTTTCCTTCAGTTGATGATCTGTAACGTGTTGAGCATGTACTTGTGTTTATTTTCAGTATTTACATGGTAAATAACCTGTTAATTAATCAAAACAAGTAGGCAGGAATAAATCAGAAAGTACATGGAGGGTTTCTAACGTGTCAGACTTAGACATTCCAACATGGTATCAAAGCTTGGTTGCAGATCATAGGATAACTGAGGACATCAGCCGAGCATAGCAGCAGCAGCAGAAAATAGTTGTCCCGAGTGATAGAAGTTGTTCCTAGCAGCAA
The DNA here is from genome assembly GCA_031772625.1 of Pinus tabuliformis. NCBI lineage: Eukaryota > Viridiplantae > Streptophyta > Pinopsida > Pinales > Pinaceae > Pinus > Pinus tabuliformis. Next base: position 1,518,620,537 of record CM062816.1, read on the forward strand.
AACAGCAAGGAAGGGGTGACGCAGTGCCTGCATCATCAAGTTCGGGCCAAGAAGAGGCTACGCAGAGGCTGAGGGAGGCAAAGACAAGCTCACGCAGAGCCACGGAGAGGCCAGGAGGGCTGACGCAGTTGGCTTAGGGAGCTAGTTTGTCGGTGCTGGGACTACGCAGAGCCTAGGAGCTCTCACCTTCAGGTTGCTGGGGTTTGGGAGGCTGTGGATAAGTGGCAGAGTGGAGTTGGTGGGGTACTGTTGTCAGAACAGTACCTAACAGGACAAGGCCAAGGTAGAGGGCATTGTTGCCGAGGTGGATTTCTAGCCAAGGAATCCGGATCAGTGTTGTTGCACAGACGATCAAAGAGGGGCAACTTGACGTTGGCAGAAGGATTTCTAGGTGGGAAATCGGGACTCAGAGGGAGTCCAGAAGAGAACTTCCAAATGGGAAGTAAAGAGACTCAGCAAGAGTCGAACCGAGGACTTTTAGACGGGAAGTGGAGAAACTCAGCAGGAGTCGAACCAAGAACTTCCAAAAAGGAAGTAGAGAGACTCAGCAAGAGTCGAACCGAGAACTTCCAGACGGGAAGTGAAGAGACTCAACAGGAGTCGAACCAAGAACTTCCAGACAGGAAGTGAAGTAGACTCTGCAGGAGTCGAACAGAGAACTTCCAGACGGGAAGTAGACTCAGCAGGACTCAAATAGAGAACTTCCAGGTGGGAAGTAAAGAGACTCGAAGGAGTCAACAAGAAGAGCAGAGAGATGGCCATGAATGGGCTGAGGGATCAGGACAGGTTGGATGACGCATCCAACTTTGTCATCTGAAAGGCCAAGATCCATTATGTTTTGTGTACCATGAGTGCACACACACCACTTGAGTGGAAGTGGGGAGACATCAAGTTGTAGTCAGGCAGACTATAGGCGATGAGGGGCAGGATCCTCGAGGTACCTAGCCTCTTGGATTAAACCTTGCTTGCTACAAGAGCCCTGAAGAGGAGTAGCAATACTGGCGATGTTAATAGAGACGGATACGGATGGAGCGACAGAGGGAGCTACAGTGCAAGATTCCCAAGACAGTGCGAGGCTAGCAGGCTACAACAGTGCGAGAGGCACGAGAGTGTTGCACCAATGCAGGATGGCACAGAAAGGTGTGCAACGGTGCGAGATGCATGGAGTTGTTGCAGCAGCCCAGAGGTCAGAGAGGGAGCACTTGTCAGCGACAAAGGGAGCTTCAACATCGGGAGTGTCTCTAGCCTGACAGAGATGTCAGAGTTGGGAGATCAATTACTTACTTCTAAATAACTGAGTTGCAATGCAGCAGTTAGCAGTGTCGGTGCTATGGGCAGCACGATGCAGCATAATGAGGGGATGCAGTGCAAACGCAGCAGTGGTAGGCAACAGCACGGATGCAGAGGGAGTTGTCGTACAGATGCACCAGTGGTAGTGGCAGAGCAATCGATGGCAGTACAGGATGCAGCAGTACAGATAATGGGCAGCAGACCTACCATCAGGGACCGATACCAGATGATCAAAGTAATACTCAGTGAGGAGTATTGCTAGAGCACAGTCCTCGCTAAGAGGGAGTGTTGATTTGGGGTAGCATCGAATGTGCTTTAGCCACGAAATTTGGTGGAGAGACTAAGGCACATGAGATCTCCAATACCCAGAAAGGATTTGGGCAGATTCTAAACAGTTTGGGAGATATTAAAATAATTAATATTTTTAATGGAGTCCCTAAGTCTAAACTTAGGGAAATTAAAATATTAATGTGAATTAATATAAAACTTTGTTAGAATGGTCCAAAAGTCATGGATCAAGCTAAATCTAATCTTAGCCGTTGATTTGTCAATGAGAAAAGTCTAAGAGGAGGCTTGAGGGTCACTTGGAGAAGACACCAAGAGATCAAGATTTCGACTTTCTGGGGCTGGGTTTGCTGATAAAGTTGAGAGAGTGATCTGGAGTTGCAACTCAGGGGCAGTGAATACAGAAGCAGAGAGGCAGAGATAGTGCCGAAAGGATCAGCGCAGCAGCCGAGAAAGCTGACGCAGAGGGCAGAAGCCGGAACTGTCGGGAACAGTCGAAACTACTGGGAACTGCCGAAACTGTCAGGAAAGTTAACACAAAGGGCAGAAGCCGGAACTGCCGAGAACAGTCGGAACTATGGGGAATTGTCGGAACTGCCGGGAAAGCTGATGCAGAGGGCAGAAGAGGCTGACACAATCCCTAGAGGCGGACGCTGGGGTTTTTTGTGGGGTAGATTGGAGCTGAGGCGTTGCCGAAGTGTTTATCTAGGATTTCAGCCAGAGCATCTGTCTCCGAAGGAGAGGTACTACTACCGAGATTTTTCTCTATTGGGTGAGCCGGATTTAGCACCTAGATTGTATTCTGAAACTGCTAAATAAATCAAACCCTCAGATAGCTGCACTACTTTTCCCACATTGGGTTTTTCCAGGGACATTAGTCCAAAAATAACGGTGTCATTTGTGTGCTTGTTTCTGTTTCCTTCAGTTGATGATTTGTAAGGTGTTGGGCATGTACTTGTGTTTATTTTCAGTATTTACATGGTAAATAACTTGTTAATTAATCAGAACAAGTAGGAAGGAATCAATCAAAAACTACATGGAGGGTTTCTAACGTGTCAGACTTAGAAATTCCAACAAACCCACCTACCTATCTCATGTGATCAAGCCTGGACCATACTATGAAACACATGAAATTGAGAAGCCTTCTCCCATTCTCCCGGCTCAAGAAGTCTGTATCCTCAAGCGACCAATCTCTAAAGCAAGCAAAAAGTGGAAGCCTAAAAAGGAATATAAGGTTGAGGACTTGGTCTTGGTTGATAGAGACCCAATGTCTGTCAAGATTCATGGAAAGGTTGGGGAAGATTATTATTACATTGCCAAACTCAATGATGAACTTTGGCGCGCGCCGGTCAAATTAAGTCATATCACCACTTTCCTTGAGACTTGACATTCTATCATATGCATGGTAGAGTAGGATGCATTGCATGTTGATTTTGCATTAGAACTAACATCATATGATATTTCTCATGCTAGATTAGATGCATCTAAATTAAAATTTGCATATTTTATTTTTATGTTGATTTTATGGCCTAACATTAAGCATGTGTGATCATGAGACGTCGCGAAAGCATGCTGCCCCATGTTCCTCGTCTATTATATGTGCAGGTAACAAGGCTACCGTAACCAAGAGATTGTTGGAGTTCTCATGACCAAGGTTACTTGGGAGCGGAAGCGGCAGTGACATTTTCAAAAGCTCTTGATTCAGGAGAGGGAGCGGGAGTGACATTTCCAGAAGCTCTTGGTTCAGGAGAGGGAGCGGGAGCGACATTTTCAGAAGCTCTTGGTTCGGGAGCGAATTTTTATATAATATATAATTTTTTATATTTTGATGCATATATGTCAACAAAAGCATGTAGAATGATGAATTAGATGTAAAAAGCATAAAAACATAAATTGAACCATATAACATCAATCATCTATAAGTTATAATCTTCATTAACCACGTCCATAAGTTAATATCATACAACATATTGAGTTTCATTATTCATCAATCTTAAAGTTTCAAGCTTTCAAAATTCAATATATAGCATTTATCATCATTGATCACCAAAGTTGTACTTGTAAGCTAAGTGTAACCATTACAACAAACAATATCTAACATGAAATGAAATGAAACAACTTTCAACTTTCACGAAGCATCATATTCATAATTCATTATCAATGAGTTATAATTGCCAACTTCAAACTTAAATTGCCATATATTGTTTACAAAATATATCATAATAAATATGAAATAGTCAACAGTTATAAAAACTACTAGAAACTAGAAAAGACAAGTAAATCTATTATCTATTGCTAATGCTTGGGCCTCTTGCCGCCACAAGAAATGTCTAATTTTTTAGTCTTGTTGGAAAATCAGGATCTTTGTCATTAATATCACCCTCTAAGCATTAATATCCAGAGGTATCTTTATCATTACCTCTAGATCTATATAGGTATATTTGTCATTAATATCGCCCTCTAAGCATTAACATAAGATAGAAAAAAAACGTAGAAGCACTAATATCCAGAGGTATCTTTGTCATTACCTCTAGATCTGTATAGGTATCTTTGTCATTAATATCACCCTCTAAGCATTAACATAAGATAGAAAAAACGTAGCATGTCAAATCAAGATTTTGTTTGAGTGATGGGTACATTTTTAGTAGGGTCATGATACAGAAGTTCGACAACCAATGTCACTAACATCAAGGTACATAGAGGAATTCGTGCTCTTTATTAAATATGGGTTCCATATCCTAATACATGACAAAATCCATTGGAAACATTGCAATTCCCCCAATCCTGAAAAAAATGACAAGCCTGCTAGATTTTGAATGAGATCTAAATTCTACTTTCTCCATATGAAATCTAATGAGGCCAGAACCACTCTCAAACATCCTGAGCCATTTCATGGTAATGTTAAAAATTTAAGTAAAAGCATGAAAATGAAGATTAAGGAGAACGTCACTTTCACTTTAAGAATTTAACATTACCATGAATCGCATATCAAGACTAGGGCCATAGGCTTGATCATTAGGCTACCCCACTCAAAATTTATTTGTTTCCTTGAAAAAATATTGCATTTGGAATGTTACTGCAACAAAAAAAATTGCAAAAAAGGCTAGGGAGCGAAAATTTGGCTCTTGGGGTCGTTCTCAAAATTCGATCCCTTTGGGAGCAATTTCGAGAGCACGCTCCCAAGGTCGCTTCGAGCACACAGATTCGAGGGGGAGAGTCGCTCCCCGCAACCTTGCTCGTGACCTCCTCTTCGAGTAGCTTTGTCCACTTCGCGACAGATCACGTCCCAGTTAGAGCCAGATGTTAGCCACCATTTTGTGGGTGATATCCCTAAGAGAAAAAAATTCTCCAAGATGGTCCTCAACCAACAGCCCCTTGCAGACACCAACTAGCTCATTCAGCCACTTCTCTACCACCTGAGCCAACCATGTGGTCCCTCACCCATCTGTCATGATCATATGTTTGAAGGTGGGCCTCCCAAACCTAAAGGTATGCCTTGTCATTTGGTAATTGAGTATTGCAATTTGCTTATCATGGACACTTCTAGGTATGGATTAATGGGGGGAATTGGCAGAAAGAATGGGCTAGGTCTGTGCTCTTGTCCCCTAGACCCCCTTTTGGATATTGCCCTTGGATTCTAGTCCCATGGGATTTCTTTCACTGACCATTTGGCTTTAGGGATAGTATTTCACGGGAAACCCTGATTTTGGTTGTGTGGTCTTGCTCCCTCATCCGCATATATTACCTCCTTTCCATTCATTATTGCTCCATTCATCATTTCTCCCACCTGGGTCCACATTCCTCCACTGGGTCCACATGGGACTAGCTCTCCCCTTCCCCTTGCTCACACCTTGGGTCAGGCCTAGAATGATGCCCCAAAGGTTGATGCAGCGAAAAAGAAAAGTAAAATCACAATTGGCCACATTCAATAGAAAAACGCACCACAAAATGCAAAAGATGGTCAGGAAAAACACATTTAGCACGTGGGCAAAAGCCAATACATGAGCTCTACCCCATCATACTGGCCATCACCCGGGTTCTTACAGGCTCTATGAGCCCCCTTCATCATATAGGAACCCATGATTGCCCCAACCCATGGTGGGCAATGAACCGCCCTACCTTAAAAGGGGGTATCCGTTGCTATATCTCACACATCATGCTCTTATCCCTTGAGCCTTGAGCAATTAACTAAATAAAAATCATAAAAACAAAAAAAACAAAAGGCATATAAAGAAAGGAGGAAAAATCAAGATTGGGGCACCTCATGTACCACGATTGCTCCCTCCTATACATTATATACCCAAGCATGGACTTCCCTTTTATTAGCTACCCGTGTACCCCATCATGTGGCCCAAGGTTGCCCCTTCTCATTCTCTATTCCATTCACCTCTTTATCACATACCACCACCTTTTAAAGGATGTACCTTGGACATATTATCCCCTTTAAAAGTAGAAACCACCTAATGGGATACTTGGTTAACCCCATTTGGAGTTTGGAGATATTAGCACATGCTAAAGCCCATTATGGAAGGGCAAGCAATTATGAAATCCCCACCTGTGGTCCATGGTTTGTAAGCTCTTTTACTCAATTTTTTTGATGACTTGTTGTACTGGAAGGCTAGGGGATGCATTGGATCTTATGCAGGATTACAGGTGGTCTCCATCTTGGGTTTGGTCTCCCTATACGGGGTCCTAACCCTCCAGAGGGCTACATTGGCACATGTAGGGTGTGTGTTGAGAGCCATGGGCCTCCACAGCAATAGACAGCACTCCATGGATCCCCAGAGATGTTCAGAGATTGGCTCGAGATCCATCTATGGACGAGGAAGATGCACCTGGTTCACCTTTGCCCAACCAACCCCACAGATGTACCATGCACTTGGCAATCGACCCAAGACTTGTAGGATGATGTGGCATCACCTACACCATCATCTGAGCCCTTACAGATGGTCTACATGCATCTTCAACTCATTTGGAGACCCATGAGGTTATTATTGTGCCCCCACACCCACTGGGAGCACCACAGATTTATTGTTTGGAGAACAAGGGGCCACCCCCTTGTCCATCACTTTTGAGGGGCCTATTCTTCATTATGGCACTTATGGACCTCATCAGGCCTCTTGGAGGGCCCTACGACATGTATTGTTTATCATCTTACCTATTAAGAGGCTTATTATTTCATTTATGAGCTAGTTTGGTGGGCTTGTCACCAAAAGTTAGGTTATTAGCACATTATTTTATTTTTGGGGCTTATGTAGGCCTAAGAGACTAATTTGAACTCCTAATTAGTGTATAAATACAAGTGAGATGAGTTCATTTTCTCATCATCACTTTGGATTGGATCACTCTTCTCTTTAGAGAATTTTGCACTTTTTCTGGGATGAAGAATTGGAGCATGGATGAATTTTGATGTTTGGATTGGAGTATTTTATCTTGGAGCTTCTTTATTGTCAAATTGTTGATGGTTGGATATGTTCTATTACAAGTAAGTACATTTTTAATGCTATTCTTGTTTTACTTTTGGCATATGCATTGAATGGGATTTTCGCTATAATAAGGCCATTTATTGCATTGCATAATTGCAAGTTTGTGGAATTATTATTTCTATATAGCATCTCTCAATGTTTGGGCCATGTATATGAATGAAATCTCATAGGGATAATTCCACTAGTGAATTCATCTTGATAAGCCATCCCTTTTGCCAAGCGAAGTATAAAAGCTTTGAGGGCTCTTCCTCTTGCCCTAAAGGCTAAGCGAAGTAGTCCTTAAGGCCTCCTTAACCGAAATACAAGTTCCTTTCTCATTATTCTCCTAGACTCCATTCTCCCCAAGGGATTAAGGCATTACCCCTCCAATAGGTGATCACTCAAACAATACTTTTCTTCACCTTTCCATCTCTCTTCTAGGTCTAGCCAAGTTGGGTCACCTAGGGCATCATTTCCCCGACAAAATAGCCCAAGAAAAAGTTTGATCTCCTAGCCTCTATTGTGTTGGTGTGTCCTCAAGGCCTCCTCCAATTTTCAAGCCATTCTAATGGTGGAGTTGTGAGATAACCCAAGCCCTAACTCTGAGATCAAACTTTGCCCTAGTGTTCCCTAGGATAGTGCCTCATAAGATCAATTTGACAACTTTAAGTGGAAATTCTTGTTTTGATCCTTTCCCCTTCCTTGTCTAGGTTAATATCATCATTGGTTGCTAGATTCTCTCTCCTCAACCTAGGCTGGGTTCACTTGGTCCTGTGTGGTTCCACACCTGGAAAAGTCAAATCTTTAAGAACCATTTAGGAAGTCAAGTCCAATAAGGATTTTAGGATTGAGAAACTCCTTTACAAGGCATATTCCTCTAAGCTAACCCTTAAATCCTCACCTCCTTATCTTAGAAATCTTTGTACCTTGCTTAACAAGCAAGTAAGCTCTATTCATAACCCTCCTTTTAGGAAAAGGATCATTAAGGTCACTTCACATCCAATGGTTGATTCATCCTTCATGAGTGACTTTCTATATATCGGGTCTCCTCCCATTGGTGAAAGTCCATAAAGAGTAGGGAGTCTTCGCTGAGGTGATAGTGGGCTAAGCCTCCATCGTTGCCCTTTAATCTAGCAGTTGTCCCTTTAGGAGTCCCTTTTATAACCCCTACTAGTTTGAGCAGTAACAGGCATGTTGATGCCCGCTTTTTGAAAAAACCACTTGTTATCTGCTGGATTCAATTATGGTCTATTGATGCCTGCCTCTGTGAGAAGCCACTTGTTATCTGTTGGATTCGATTATGGTATGCTGGATTCTACTATGGTTGGTGATGCCTGCTTCTGTGAGAAGCCACTTGTTATCTGCTAGATTCGATTATGGTCTGCTAGATTCTACTATGGTTGTTGATGTCAGCTTCTAAGAGAATCCATTTATTATCTACTGGATTTGATTATGGATATTGATATTCACTTATGTGGTTGTCGATGATTGCATTTATGAGAAGCCACAGCTGAAATCTATTATTGTTGTTGATAGATGCTAATGTTTGCTTCTAACAGAAGCCCCTGCTGAAGTTGTATGAATAACTGAATGTTGTTGTTTGCTGAAATATTTGAGATCCACCATGGCTACATTTCTGATGATGAACTGGTTGTTGATGTTTAAGTGAAGAAACTGGAATGACTAAGAATCCCCTTGAAGAGGGAGCATTAATTACATAACATCATATTATGGACGATCTCCTGTAGGTTGTGTATCATGAGACCTTGTGGTTCGGGAGATGTATTGTTGATTCCTCTTGTAGGTTGTGTGTCGTGAGACCTTGTGGTCTGGGAGATGTATTGTTGATTCCTCTTGTAGGTTGTGTGTCGTGAGACCTTGTGGTCCAGGAGATGTATTGTTGATTCCTCTTGTAGGTTGTGTGTTGTAAGATCTTGTGGTCCAGGAGATGTATTGTTGATTCCTCTTGTAGGTTGTGTGTTGTGAGATCTTGTGGTCCAGGAGATGTATTGTTGATTCCTCCTGTAGACTCTGCCGTGAGACCCTGTGGTCCGGGAGATGTATTGTTGATTCCTCCTATAGGCTATGTGTCGTAAGACCTTGTGGTCCGAGAGATGTATTGTTCATCCAGGTGGATAGTGGTGACCACCCGCCTATTCCACTTGGACCCCCACCATTGTTTCTTTCAGTTTTTCAGTTTCCTTATTTGTAGCACAATGTACTATTTTTTACAGTTTTTCGGGTCCTGAACTTCCGAAGCTGTTTTGAGGCACTAAACGACATTTTTAGGTAAAATCAAGGCCAACATGGGTCGTAGGACCACTCAAAAGTTGTAGTCCTCGGATAGATCTTTCTAACGAGCGTCAAATGAAGATCGTATGCCAAAGTTATGACCCCAAGAAGTTGAAGTACTAATTTACGCAAACGGGGCCCATACTTTGGCGTTTCATCTCCTAGGGTTAGGTTTTTGGATGTTTAGGGTTTTCCATTGTTTCTTAGTAATAAATAGGCCTTTGTCCCTCATTGTAACATAATTTAGAGGCATGTAGCCACCACATCTCTTCTCAAAGATAAGCTACCATCGCCCGAGCTAGTCTTATTTCCATTATGTTTGTAAGCATACTTTAGTATTTGTTATTAATGAAACGAAGTGTTATTTCTATTGCATCTTTGTATTTATGGTTATCTCTGTAATTTGTTGCGTTCCTGTTTAAATTCGGATCAATTGTTGATTCCTCCTGTAAGTTGTGTGTCATGAGACCTATGGTTCGGGTGTGAAAATTCCTTGAAATGCAGCAACTGAAAATATTTCTCCTAACTGAGAATTAATTATACAGTTTTTTTGTTTACGACAAAATAACGAAATATTCTCACTGTAATTTCTTCACCAAATAAAATATTGCATAAAATAAAATAGGAATTGAGACATATGCTAGCACACACACAAAAAATTGACACTGTTATTTTTATAAAAGTCCCCGAAAAAACCCAACTTGGGGTGCAACAATACGATGGTTTATTTTATTATGTAGCAGCAAAATTTTTGAGTACAATAAAATGTTGCCAAACTAGCGAATCTGCCCAAGCAAAATATTGGAAAAATTATCTGAGGGATAATTACCCTCTCTCCAAGCAATCCCGCAACAAATTGAGCCTCAAAACTGGCTCTGGAATACTTCTGCATCAGTCTTCTGCGCTCCCTCTTCGCATATCCCACACGTGTTGCCTAGAAACTGCCTCTGATGTGACATCTATCCTATTGCTGCATCTGGAAACGATTCTTCCTGCCTCTTGGAAATTTTCCTGGCCATTGGAAGCTTAACCAACCCCTGCTCTGGCTAAATCAAACTCCCTTTCTTGAGGCTTTGCGCAATCCTTGCGCAACCTCCTAGAGCTAAAATTCGACCTCCTCTTCTGACTCTTCCAGATTTGGAATCCTCCCCCAATATTCTGTTTCTCTGCCCCTCTAACACCTGCTACTCACTCACTAACTCGATCTCCACTGTTGAATCACCTGCCACTAGGAAATCGAACTGTCTGAGCAACTGAGTATCTGTTATTGTGTGTTCTCCATCTACCCATCAACCTCCTCCTATAATCTCCAGTTGGGACTCCAATAGCCAAGATTAAAACATAATCAATGGTTGAGATTATTTTTGGATCGATACGTGTGAGTTTCTAGATTATTCTCACCTTTCTCAATTAATACTGATTAATTAACCAGATTTCCTAAGTTTAGGCTTAAGAAATATTAAAAATAAACTAATAATCTAATTGAGACACTTCTAGGTGGAATTACTAAAAATGGGTTATGAAAAACTCATGTGTTTTAGCCTCTCCACAAAGTTTCGAGACTAGAACAACTTCGATGCTACAAAAACAAACACTCCCTCTTAGCGAGGAAGGTGTTCTAGTGCTGCACCATTGCTGCTACAACACTTTGTCTCTGTATCACCCCTCTATCATTTTGTTGATGTCTAGCCACTGTGACTACCTGTCATTGCCCACCAACCACTGCGAAACTCTAATGCTACATTCGTGTTGTTGCTGACAATGTTATACTGTTGCCAACTCTACACCTGCACTACAACTCCCTCTCATTTGTTGCAGTTGTAACTACAACAACTGCAACTGAGAAGCATCCAAAAATAAATTGTCCCTACTATTGAAATGGGTTCTCCACCATACTCAATTGTTCTCTGAAATAGAAGAACTTAGCTCTTCCTAAAGCTAAGTTTTGTGGGAACATATTGTTGTTAGACCACTCCACGCTGCACACAATCTCTAATGAAATGACACTGAATATCTATGTATTTCGACCTATCATGAAACACCGGATTCTATGAGAGCTTGATGTAACTTTGATTATCGTAGTAATCACTGGTCGCCTCCATCTTTTGCTTGAACAAGCTTACTAGTAGCTTCCGAAGCCATATAGTTTCACACGTAGTTGTGCTTGCTGCCATATACTCTGCTTCTGTAGAGCTCAATGCTATTGACTTCCGCTTCCTGCTACACCAGGAAACCATTCTTAATCCAACGTTGAAGCAGTACCCAGAGGTACTTTTCCTGCCCACTGAATTCCCTGCCCAATCTACATCTATGAATCCACATAGTCTGACGTCATCCGCTCAGGTATATTTCAACCCATACTCGATGGTGACACGCACATACCTCAAAATATGCCTCGATGTTGTCCAATGTCCACTCTTTAGTTCCACCACACACTGACTGAGGGTATCAACTCCGATGCAGATATCTGGCCTAGTGTTTACCAGATACATGAGAGACCCGATGAGTTGTCTATACAAGGTGGGGTCAACATCCTTGTCGGATGCATCTATCTCCTTCCAGTTGGTGATCATGGACGTAGACATGGGTCTACAATCCTGCATTCTGAATCTCTTCAGAATATCTTTAGCATATCTTCCTTGCCCAAGGAAGATCTCCCCATCCTTCTGCCACACTTCCAATGCATCAACCCCAAATCCTTCATATAAACTCTAATGTCAAGTTCCTCTTGCAGTCCTCTATAAGCCCTGATGACCCTGTCAGTGACAGATAATCCACATATAATACTAAGATGAGTGGCTCACTCCCTATCATTAAATAGTAAAGGTTGGGACCTGCGTCACTCTTGAAAAATTCCATCTGCTGCAAATAGTTGTCAATCCAACCATACCAAACCCTAGGAGCCTGTTTGAGCCTGTATAGATCTTTCTTCCATCTGCACACGAGTGCACCTCTCATGAGTTTCAAAGCCCTCAGGTGGTTCTATGTACACTTCTTCCTCTATCACCCCATTCAAGGATGTTGTCTTGACGTCCATCTAGTGAATCTGCCACCCCATCTGCGCTGCTAGGGATATAACTTGACCTGATAGAAGTGTATCTAGCAACTGGGGCAAAGGTCTCCTCATAATCTATCCTTTCCTTCATTGCATACCCCTTTGCCACAAACCTAGCCTTGTACTTCTCCACGTTGCCATCTGCAGCGTACTTGATCTTGTCGATCCAACGAGAACCTACAACTAACTTATCCTCAGGTCTCGATACTACCCCCCAAACATCATTTGTCATGATAGAGTTCTACTCCTCTACCATGGCATCTATCCACACCCGATGCCATGCATCTTCCCAAAAGCTGGAAGGTTTTGCAACCTGAGCCACCAATGCTTGGTACTTGTCAGGTCGTCTGCATTGTCTCATGTTTGTCCTAGGAGCTCCAATAAACTCTTTTGCATCTCTCAATGTCTGACGAACTTCTCTGTTGGCTCGACCACTAGTGGTGGGAGGTTCTGCCAACTCCTCATCCTGCCTTTGTTGCTCCATCTGCTATGAACTCACTAGATCTCCTACACTTGAGGAAATGTTGGTACTATTTACTGTACTAGGTCACTGTCCTACTGGCGGTCCCACTAGCTGCCCCTGTTGATGGACCAATGGAACCTCTGTTGGTTGATTCTGATCTCCTACAGGCATCTCACGAGATCTCTTGAAAGCCCAGTCCTCCATGAACTTTACATCTCGTCTCACAACAATATTCCTATTGCTATGAATGTAGATCTTGTATGCCTTTGAGGTTTCGCTATATCCAACAAGAAACCCCTTCTCTGCAGTCTGATCCAATTTGGTTCTCTTCTCATCTGGCACATAATAATAAACAATGCTTCCAAATATTCTGAAGTGACTAACTGTTGGTTTCTTCCCAGTGAAGACTCCTTCTGGCATTTTCTTCCCCAATGCCTTATGAGGAGTTCTATTTTGAATATACAATGTTGTGTTACATTCCTTTGCCCACAGAAACCTAGGCAAACCTTGGTCATATAACATTGTTTTTGCAACCCCAACTATAGTTATGTTTTTCCGCTCTGCTACCCCATTATGTTGTGGATTATATGGAGTTTTCCACTCTCTTTTAATGCCTTCCTTAACACAAAAAATTGTGAAGCCTTTATCAATATACTCTCCACCATTATCTGAGTGAAGCACCTTAATCTTCTTCCCTGTCGCATTCTTCACGAGAGCCTTGAACTCCCTGAACCGATCGAACAACTCATCCTTGGTCTTTAGGAAGTAGATCCAGGTTTTCCTAAAATGGTCATCAATAAAGGTGATGAAATATTTAGCCCCACTGAGAGCTCTAGTGGAAATTGGGCCACAAATATCTTAGTGTAAAAGTCCTAACATGTCATCCGCCTTAGTGTCACTTCTTGGGAATGCTTCCTTAGCATATTTCCCAAGCACACATCCTCTGCATATATCATCGTGCTTCGTGCCAGATTCTGGAACCCATGCTACTATTTCCCTGAGCATCTTGAGTGATCCAAGATGTAAGTTCCCATTCTTCTATACCATAGCCCATTTAGTTCCTTCCCACTACTATTGTCACTACCTACCAGTGCCATTGGAGAATCGAGCTACAAATTATATAGCCTATTACTTCGAACTCCAATCTGTCTCGCCCTCTTCCAGTTTGGGTGTTTGACAAACACCCTCTTCCCTACGAACTGGACATCATATCCCTTATCCTGTAGCTCGAATACTGAAATCAGGTTCATACCTAATCCTAGCATATGCAGTACATCTGTAGCGTTGGTACTTGCTCCCAACTCCCTCTGAAAATCGATGGTACCTCTCTCTACTGGAGTACACTTCGTTATGTTTCCCATCGTAATTTGGAAGTCCATCTGCTCCTTATTGTAGCTAGAGAAATATTCTCTCACCCATGTCATGTGAATTAACACTCCATTGTCTATATACTAGACACTCTGTGAAGTTGATCTTGATAAGCAAGCAAATTCCTCCTCCAGTATAGAAGACAGCTCTGAAGCCCCCTAAATATCAATTCGATCCATGGTCATACCGAAGAATTCTAGGTATATTCTAGTGTGCTTATTTCTCTTCCTTTTGGTATTGAACCTGCTCTAGCAACCTGTTGCAAACCCTTTGTGCGCAAACAAGAAATCCGCTCCGCAAAAATATTGAGGTGTTGCTCCCTCTACTTGCTGGAATTGCTTTTCTAGACAAATCAAATTTTCCTACAACTGCAATTGAAAAATCGAACCCTTGCCCAGCAATTTGCATAGCCTGGCTAGGCACTACGCAACCCCTGAAAATTTCAGCCCCTTACTCCCTCTAAACAGCGAAATTTCCTTCTTCCGTTTCTGAGCTTCCTCGTCTGATCAACCTGGCTCTGATACCGTGTGAAAATTCCTTGAAATGCAACAACTGAAAATATTCCTCCTAACTGAGAATTAATTATATAGTTTTTTTGTTTACGACAAAATAACGAAATATTCTCACTGCATTTCTTCACCAAATAAAATACTGCGAAAAATAAAATAGGAATTGAGAAATTTGCTAACACACATAAAAAATTGACATTGTTATTTTGGACAAAAGTCCCCGGAAAAACCCAACTTGCGAAAACTTATGCCATATTATGAGGGTTTATTTTACTATGCAGCAGCAGAATTTCCGAGTATAATGAAATGTCACCAAACTGGCGAATCTGCCCAAGAGAAATACTAGCAAAATTATCTGAGGGATAATTACCCTCGCTCCAAGCAATCTCACAACAAACTGAGCCTCAAAACTGGATCTGGAATACTTCTGTGTCAGTCTTTTATGTTGCCTCTGCGCAGATCCCACATGTGTTGCCTAGAAACTGCCTTTGATGTGATGTCTAGCCTGTCGCTACCTCTGGAAGTGATTCTTCCTACCTCAAAGAAATTTTTCCAGCCACTGGAAGTTCAATCGACCCTTGCTCTGGCTAAATTGAACTGCCTTTCTTGAGGCTCTACACAATCCTTGCGCACCCTCCTAGAGCTGAAATCCGACCTCCTCTTCTAACTCTTCCAAATCTGAAATCCTCCTCCGGAAATTTGCTGCTCTGCCCCTCTGACACTTGCTACTAACTCACTGGCTCGATCTCCACTGCTGAATCACCTGCCACTGAGTATCTGCTACTGTGTGTTCTCCATCTACCCATCGACTTCCTCTTATAATCTCCAGTTGGGACTCCAACGGCCAAGATTAAAACATAATCAATGGCTGAGACCATTTTTGGATCGATTCGTGTGAGTTTCTAAATTATTCTCACCTTTCTCAATTAATTCTGATTAATTAACCCAATTTCCTAAGTTTAGACTTAGGAAATATTAAAAAATAGGCTAATAATCTAATTGAGACACTTCTAGGTGGAATTTCCAGAAAATATTTTTGGGTTATGGAGAACTCATGTACTTTAGCCTCTCCCCAAAGTTTGGAGACTTGAACACCTCAGATGCTACAAAAACTAACACTAGGAGATGTATAGTTGGCTCCTCCCTTAGGCTATGTGTTGTGAGACCTCATGGTCGGGGAGCTGATTTGAGATGGACATTATGTATCTTTCCTTATGATGAGACTGATGATATTTCCCCTAAGTCGTGGGTTGTGAGGCCTATGATTGGTCGAGAAGATTGATCTTGAGAGAGAATGAAAAGTACCTCCCTGGCTAAGAGGGAGTATTGGAAAATATGGTAGCTATGGTCGGTATTTCATCTTAAAAAAGAAATGGAAGTTTAAATATTTAAATTTTCCTTAAAATTTATTAGGTCGGTTAAGCCCCTAAGAGGCACACATTCGACCCCCACTTGAATGTTATGTAAAAGAGATCATTTCTCCTCATTTGGACACATCAACTTGGTTTCATGCATCTCTGATCCAGTGAAATTACAGGAGAGCCGAAATTTTAGGAGGAGGCCGAAATTCTAGGGAGGACCGAAATTTCAGGGAATTGGATTTTGACATGCGACTTGATCATGATTTTGGTTATTGGTTTGATTATTATTCTGCTATTTGTTATTTATGATGTATTGATAAATCTGGAAACTCTCTCTCAAAAGGAAGAATTTTACTGGGTTTTTCCCTTGTGGGTTTTGCCCTGGCTGTTTTCTGTGTCTCATCTCTTTGTTTCATGGTTACTTCACTGCTCTTTCTGTTTATTAGTTGATGTTTTTCTTTTGTATAACTGCCTAAATGATATTGAATCTAATGCTATGTGAAACTAATATGTAATTGATCATTGAAGTAGTTGTCAGGCGAAGAAAAATTTAATTCTAGCAGGTGCCCTAGAAAATCAACACTTACCTCAATCCATTTTTCATAGTAGCTTTCCCAATAAGATCAGAAATTGGGATCAACTTTTCCTCATCGAAGACGAAATGATTAGAGCTCTAGTTAACTTCAAGAGTGGTTGTTAATAATGTAAATAGATTTAATAGGATCATTAAGCCTAACTGTTAAATTGAAATAAGGTTAGTCAAAGGGAATATTCTGTCATAATGAATCATGTTAAGAATATAGTACCAAGTGTCGCAGTGTCATAAGGAGACCTATGAAATAGAATCTGATTAAGTGCATTTTATGAAATTTTCCAAGGTATATTGCTATATCGAAAAAATGTTTCAAAAGAGTGAGAAGGCAGTTACAAGTGTCAAAGAAAATATTCTCTCATACAGAATCATGTTAAGATTATTGTACCAAGTGTCCCAAGGAATTGTATGTGTTATTAGGCATCATGGGACAGAATCTTGTCAATAACATTTTAACAAATTTCCAAAAGAAATAATGGTGTTTGCACTCCCAAATTTTGGTTCCTTATACTCTATCAAATTACACATAATAGAAGAGCATATATAATGTATAGTTTGGCAACTCTCCCTCTCCCCCTCTCAGTGTCTGGCTCTTTATTTCTTCAGTTTTTCTTGTTTTCTCATCCCTCTACTTTTTGCTTGTGAGAACACATATTCAGAGAATTTGAACTTTGAAACATAAAATTCATATAACATTCAGGCTGCATATCATCCAGAAGAGTGAAAATATGATAGGGTAGCTCCCCCACACAATTTAATGACATAACGCTTACACAGAATTTGGTAACCTTGAGTTGCATAGCCTAGAAAAACATTGAGAGTGTAGGGAGCAAGGACAATAGGCAATACAGGTATGCAAAATCAGCAAATAAACACACAATAGGTACTAGAGAGATCAATAATTTTATGTACAAGGCAAATACATCAGTACTCTAAAATATTAATACAATGCATACTCAAACAGATAAGGAGATCAGCATCATAAGAAGACACAACATGCAAAGCCGGTTTAGGTTCAGGAGTTGGTTGAAGAACTTTTGCCAATGACCTTCCCAAATACTCTCCAACTCTTTGGCTCTGAGATATTATCATCACTAGTCTACCCTTATCCCTTTAGTGCTATTTTATATCTGGGCCCACAAAATCTCTAAGGCTAACCAGAAAGATTATTACACACACAAACATACCTTCGAGAGAAGACACTGCTCTTATTTCAGGTGTTAGTGTCAATAAGCTGATGCGTTGTCAATATGTTAAGCCTTAGATGGAATTACAAATTAGGAGAAATAATACTGCATCCTTAGGGCTGAGCTGAGAATGATGGAGTTTTCAACATAATAAAAACCCTCTACCAACAAAAACAGATAATTTAACTACCATAGAAAAAGATGTCAAAAATATTGGGAGTTTCAATTTGTACATAGAAATATAGTTTTAAGAAATTGTATGAATCCAGTTAGGACTGTAGCAGCTTAATGCATTCCCTATCCTTCTGAATATAACTCACTACTGCACCACTAATTTGCACATGCTATCTCAGGAAATAATGTGAAATTTGCCTTTCTTTCCACAGTATTGCCACAAAATTAGTGAGAATACAAATGATATGTATGATGATAATGTAGAATCATCAATATGGTTGTCATTTATTTTATTCTTCTTTGTCATGAATATTTATCGATCACAAGCTCAGCTGAAATTGCCTTTTGGCTCTCTGTTTGCAATTATTGCTTGCTAATGTACCTCTAGTCTCACTGACATATATTAGTAATCACTGGATAAAACCATAATCTCTCTCTGTTTCTTTCAAGAGCTTGGCACATATGCAATAGCTATCTTCTAACAATAAACAATATGTACAACCCAAGAAATCGGAATCAAGCATACCGTCTCGCCATCCTCACGTGATGTTCCAGTTGAGTTGATGTACACATAAGTCGGCTGACTTGGATCCAACCATTGCAAATAAAGAAACTCCGCTATAATAAGCTCTGTGACAGCTGGAACCAACTGTTTAGAAATAGTTAGTTACTTTATAATTTATATGTACAAATAAAGTTAAACAGAGTTGCAAGCATATCAATAACTTGTAACATCAGTCATCTGGAAATAAATTGTGTTTTGCTTTTAATTGAGGCCCCCAACTTAATTTCCATGTGTAAATAATGTGTATACATGTCTGAATCCGCAAGGATACCAAATTAAAGCTGTAAACTCAAACCACCTCCAACTAAAATGCATCGGTAGCTAATAGCCTTAGCATAATAATCTAAATGGTAAATTCTCTAAAGTATATTCAGAATGTTTCCTTGGTAGAGCCAGAAAAGGTGAGGTTCCAAGAAATATTTGTAAAAAAAATTATGTGGATAGAGAGGCCACTCTCCCCAAGGAGAACACATCCCTAGTAGCACCCAACTAAGATAGCACACTCCACTTCATCTCAGCCAGAGTAGTTTGCTTTTACTTGATGTGTGGGCATGTTAGATATTTAGTATTTACTTTTATCATAGTTCTTTAATTACACATTTCCAGCCTTCTGGCTGCATGCAGGAGTTGTTTATTATTTCTTTCTCAGCCCTTGAGGTGTGTGGATCTTGAGTGGACCCATTGTATTGCTATATAAAGGCCATTTGGCCAACAATTTAAACAAAGCTATTTCACATTGAGCTTTCATATTTTTCTTGTTTCTGGGTTGTTTCTAGCTCTTGCTTATGAGTTTCCCTCTTGGGAGGCCTTCATCTTCATCATTTGGTATCTGAGCATCAGTACAAGCCTGCTCTCAACAAATCTAGCTCTTTTTCAACCCTCCCACCCAGCCCTAGCCAATTTGTCTATCCATTTCAGGTTACTCCAATAGCTCCATGCAGCCCCATTCCGCCAGCAAACAGGTAATCTCTATTCCTAGATGCACTCTTCCATTTCTACAAACATTTTCTTCTCCAACATAGATACACCACATGCCCTAGGGCACACTCCCTAGGGCAATGTTACACAAAGTGGAAGCATTTTCTGATAAGCAAAGCATCAGAAGCATCATTTTCCAAAAATCCTCCGAAGCAAAGCACCCTGGAAGCTTCTCTCTCTCTCTCTCTCTCTCTCTATATATATATATATATATATATATAATGTGTGTGTGTATTCAAAAAAACATCCAGAATGCCAAATTAGTTGCAGATTATATGAAAACATGCTTATTTGTACATAAATCAAGATAGAAATGGCATCCATAGTACATTATATATATATATATATATATATATATATATTCAAAAAAATCATCCAGAATGCCAAATTAGTTGCAGATTATATGAAAACATGTTTATTTGTACATATATCAAGATAGAAAATAGAAATGGCATCCAAAGTACATTAATGATTAATTATTCCAGCATCAATTATCTAGAATCTAGATTCGATCAATTAAAAACAAACATATAAATTTTTAAGTCATATACCAAAATGTAGACCATTAACTTATGGAATGAAATAGTTATCTAGCAACTGTCAACAATAACATGATTAAATAGTTATGTTTACAAAATAGGCCATCTACACTCCCAAATATGAAGACCAAACAGTTCAAAACAATAAAATGATCTAGTTGCTAAATGTTGAATTTTTGTAGCTATGGTCGACCTTCATAATTTGTTTTAGCCCTCCAAATAAAAGAAAAGTATAAATATGAAAGTGACTTTCAGGTCAGCTTCAAGAGAGAGAAAATGAATTTTGAAATTCAAATTATTCTTGCCTCCAAAACCAAGTCGGCCTAACTCTTTAACACACCTATTCGGGCTCATTGATTTACTATATAAAGGCACTCGACATCCTCCCCAAAGAACACAACTCGGATGACCATCTCCTATTGTCTCTCTTCACACGTGGGAGAATAAGAGGGCGAATCTGAGGCAGACTTGAAGGATGAATCTGAAGCAGACCGAAATTTCTGAGGAAAGTGCAGGAGGCCGAATTTGTCTCTAATTGAGCAGGTTTGACCTGGGTATGTTGGGTTTTTTCCCTAGAAGAGGGTTTTCCCAGGGTAAAATTTGTGTCGCTTGTCTCTTCATGATCCTACTATATCGTTTATACTGTTGAGATTTTGTTAAAATTGGAAACTAGGGCCAAATTCCACCTTGGGACAGCTCATTTGATGGAGATGATGATTGCATTAAATCCCTCTTTTCGAGATGACCAAAATTGATATAAAGATCATCCAATTTGGACAAGCATAAGTGTGTTTTTGAATTTATGCCCACACATGTGCAAATTGTTCAGGTCGGCCACATCATCATGTACGCTCATGAAGCTTAATGGACGTGTCTCTTCACCCTCAACAACTTGTATAAATACAAGTGCTCTCTCACCTCATTTGGCATCATCATCACTCACACATTCTTCTCTCTCCTCTCATTGGTTCGTACAGCATTAGGCATTCTCTCTCTCACATGTGTGGCAAAAGGAGGACGAATTTCTGGACAAAATTACAGGACCAAAAATTTCAGACTTTTCTGCAGTTTGACCAGCATTGACTTTGACTTTCTGGGCATCCTTTGACTTCGATTTTCAGGGTGATTTTCTGTCTCAGCAGGCCGCATTTTTGGGCACAAAAACTAAGGCAAAAGGAGGACTTTGACCTGCGTTGACCGCAGGGCTGGCTTCAGGTTGACCAACTTTGACTGCAGTTTAGTTGAATGTTTTGGGCCAAATTTGACTGAGGTTGACTGAACTCAAAGAGGCAAGTTTGACTGTTGCGTTGACCATCTTTGACTTTCTGGTTAGGGCTGAGTTTGACTGCAGTTGACTACAGAATTGACAGGGCTTTGGAAGTCAATTTTACTTTTGTATTCTCTCTCTACTGAACATTCGATATAATAATAAGAAGAATTGATCAAAGGGTTTTCCCCACATTGGGGTTTTTCCCTGGCATCCGCTAAATCTGGTGTCCTTTTGTCTTGGCTTGTCTTCTGCATTTTGTTTCATGTTCTATCTACTTTTACTGTCTATGTGATTAATGGTTATTATTGGAAAACTAAATTGAAATTGGGTTGCTAAAGGAACATTGAAGTAATTGTGCTAAGCATAAAACATACCATTGTTAACTAAAATTAACATGGTATCAAAGCACAGGTGAAGACAAAGCCCAAGCAAGAGAAAGAAAAGCAATCACTAAGAGAGATCTGTTGGACAAGACTATTGGACTAATGGGTACTACATCTTACTTCAAATCTGAGGACAAGCTCAAGGACAAATTTGACAATCATGCATTGAAGATGACTTTGACCTTGACTTTGGAAGAGCATGATGCCATGGACTATGTGAAGGGAATAGTGGTGGAGCATCCTTCAAATGCACCTGCTGCTGCAAAAGACTAAATACAAGAAAGGTGAGGTCAAAGCAAAGAAAATTATCATAGACTCCATTCAAAAGCAATTGGTTGACTATATTTCTGATTTGGGAACATCTAAAGAGATGTATGATAAGCTAGTTGGGATGTTCAAAGTAAACAATGCAAATCAAATCCTCTTTCTCAAGAACAAGTTGAAGGACATCAAGACGGATAAAGATGAGTCTATCAAATCCTACTTCATGAGGATCACACAAATCAAGAATGACCTTCTATCTATTGGAGGAGAAGTTATTGCTGACAGGGAGCTCACTCTCATTGCACTTGGAGGCCTTTCAAGATCATGGGATATGTTTAACACAACCATTCTCAACAATGACAGGATTCCTAGTTTCAATGAATTATTGGCTAGATGCGCTCAAGAAGAGACAAGAATGATGGAAAGAGACAAGCCCTCAAATGGAAATGAACCCACTGCCTTCAACACTCATGCTAAGGGGAAGAATAATGTTGGTCTAGACTCCAAGGAGACAAGGTCAAGGATTCAAGCAGGGATTCAAAGAAGAAAGAAAAAGAAGGTGCTACAATTGCAACAGGTTTGGCCATTATGCTAGAGAGTGTCCTCACGAGAAGGATACTCCAAGGGATGACAACAACAACAACAATTACAAAGGCAATGGCAATCAAAGGAACAACAGGTTCAAAAATAAAGGAAAGAGGAATGCTCCCGCTGCTCGATATGGAAATGGTCGCCCTCCCAAAAGGACAAGAAATTCCAAGTATGAAGAATGTAATGTTGTAGAAAAACAAAAGGAATTTTATCTTATTTCCGCTCTATCTACTGCCTCTCCTCCGGATACTTTGGATCAATGGTTGATTGATAGTGGAGCCTCAAGGCACTTCACTGCGTACAAGAAGGCCCTCTCAAATTTGGTTGGAAAGAAGATTAATTTGGAGATCATCCTTGGAGACAATGCCACCTACCCCGTGAAAGGGATAGGTATTGTCACTCTTCACTTAAATCAAGGTCAAACTATTCACCTACAAGAAGTATTGTATGTGCCCGATTTGTAGAAGAACCTAGCGTCTATTTTTGTGATGGAAGATAAAGGCTTCAAGGTAGCATTCATTGATGAAGATAAAGGCTTCAAGGTAGCATTCGTTGATGGAAAGGTAACATATTTGGAAAAGAAACCCTAAAGATGCATTTACATTTGGATTTAAGTTTGAAAGTCTCTATCAATTTGGAGGAAGTCCTTTGAGAGCTTTAACTTGCAATACTTCTCTTCATTCTGAATTATGGCACCGGATCTTTGCTCACCTTTATTACAAAACCTTACCTGGGATAAGGATGATGGTCACAAGTATGCCCAAGTTAAACATGAATCATGCACAAGTTTGTCAGGGTTGTGCAGTTGGGAAACTTACAAGGGAACCATTCTCTTCAAGTAAAAGCCAAACTATTGATATTCTTCAATTGGTCCATTCTGACCTATCCGGTATGTTGCTTGTAACATCATTGGGAGGATACTTATACTATGCAAATTTTGTAGATGAATTCTCTCGCAAAACATGGATCTATTTCTTGAAGAAGAAGGATGAAGTGTTCAAATGGCTTCATTCTTTCAAAGCCTTGGTGGAAAATCAAACAGGGAAGAAAATCAAAATATTAAGGACCGACAATGGAACCAAATAAGAATCAAATGAATTCAATGACTTTTGCAAAGAGGTTGGCATTAAGAGGAAGACAACCATTCCATACACTCTTGAGCAAAATGGAGTTGTTGAAAGAAAGAATCAAACAATCATGGAAGCCACCTATGCCATGCTACATGATCAAGGTCTACCAAAGTTCTTATGGGGAGAACCTGCAAACGTTGTCGTATATGTTCAAAATAGGAGCTCGCATCAAGCACTGGATTTCAAGACACCCAAATAAGTTTTCTCTGATAAGAAACTTCATGTTTCTCATTTTAGAATATTTGGTTGTCCCGTGTATTTTCATGTGCTTAAAGAGAAAAGAAACAAGTTAGAAGCATTTGGGGAGAAAGGTATAATTGTGGGCTACGATGAAAATTCAAAGGCATATAGAATCTATGTGCCTGGAAAAAGAGATGTGGAAGTAAGCCATGATGTCACCTTCAATGAAGACACTGCTCTTGGGAAGGCCAAAGATCTCCCCATTCCAAGAAAGGATAATGATGATGATGCTGGGAAAGCAAGATGAACCTCTGACGAATGAGCCTATGCCCGATGTTGAATGCCCCATGGATCCCATTGATCCACCTCCTGGTGATCCCTCTACCTCAAGTAAAAGACCTTTGTGGCTCAAAGATACTCTCAAAGATGCTGAAAAACATATTGCTCCAAGAGGGACATTCTGCGAAAGCAAGAAGTCGAACAGGTATCAAGGATACTTAGTTGCTATGAGTATTATTGTTCAATCTAAGCCATGTACGTTCAAAGAAGTTGTAAAGCACCAAGTCTGCAAGGATGCGATGAATGAGGAATATGAATCTATCATGAAAAATGATGTCTAGGATGTTGTGCCTAGACCGAAAAACAAGTCTGTAGTCACCTCAAAATGGCTATACAAAATTAAACATGGAGTTGATGGGAGTGTTGAAAAATATAAGGCCAGGTTCGTTTCTCGAGGCTTCTCTCAATAGGAAGGAGTGGAATATGACAAGATATTTGCACCGGTTGCCCAATATACCACTATCCGATCGATTATTGCTCTTGTTGCCTCAAGGATGGAACCTACATCAAATGGACGTTAAGACTGCTTTCTTGCATGGCTCACTTATGGAGAAAGTCTACTTGGAACAACCTCAAGGGTTCGAAGGACACACGTATGCAGGTTAAAGAAAGCCCTCTATGGGTTGAAGCAAGCCCCTAGGGCTTGGTATGAAAGGATTAATAGCTATCTTATGAAGTTGGGATTTATAAGAAGCGATGTTGATCCTAACCTATACTTCAAGGTTGAAAAGGACATGCCTCTCATTTTGGTCCTTTATGTAGATGATCTCTTTCTGACAAGTGCAGACCCTCTCATTTATCAATGCAAGAGGGAGTTGGCTTCCGAGTTCGAGATGAAGGACCTAGGTCTGATGCACTACTTCCTAAGCCTAGAGGTCTAGCAAAAGCCAGGTGAGATTTTCCTTTCTCAAGGAAAATACATTGTGAAGTTGCTCGAGAGATGTGGGATGGTGGATTGCAAGTCTTTGTCTACTCTGATGGAACTCAACTTCAAGAAACTATGTGGTGTTGTTGGGCCCGAATTGGCAAACCCTTCAAAGTATCAACAACTTGTAAGGACCCTGGTGTTCTTGGTAAACTCCCAACCGAATATATGCTTCGTTGTGAATATGTTGAGTCAATTTATGGTCGAGCCTCATCACATAAATTGGATTGCTACTAAGAATCTCTTGAGATATCTCCATGGCACAATCAACTATGGACTGAAATACATTGTCGGGAATTTGAGGCTACATGGATATACTAATGTTGACTAGGCTAGCAGTGCGGTAGATCGTAAGAGCACGTCTAGATATTGTTTCCCATTAGGGTTTGCTTCAATTTCTTGGATGAATAGAAAGCAGAAATCGATTGCTCTAAGCACCGCCAAGGCCAAATACATTGCTGCTAACTAAGTCACCAGATTCGGCGAATTTCAACGAACAAGTTCGAAATTCGGCGAATTTTAATCGAAAACGAATTTATTCGTTCGAGTTCGCCGAATTTTATGGCGAACTCGAATTTCATCGCGAATTCGAATTTTTTGCCGAACAAATTCGTTTAGGGTTCGATGAAATTCGTTTCTGATTCGAAAAAGTTCGTTTAAGTTCGTTTTTTTCGCGCGTTTTAGCAAATTTGCCTGCAGCCCGCGGGTTTCATTGTTCGTCGGGTTTCATTGTTCATTGTTCCATTGTTTCATTGCTCGAACTTCAAAGGGTTTCATTGTTGCCTGCAGCCGAAGGGTTTCATTGTGGTCCAGACTCCAAACTCTGTTGCAAACTTGCAAGTTGCAGTCCAGTCTACAGCTGCCAGAGGGTTTCATTTCAGAAGACGTCTTCAGTGACCAGTCTACAGCTGCCGACGCGTCTCTTGACCGAGGTCCGACTCTCCGAGGACTCTTGCTGCGCAGCCGTCAGGCTCTCACTCTCACTGCTTAGGGACCAGGGTTCAGCGTTCAGGTAGGACTCGCAACAAATAAAGCATTGCTCAGTTCTTTATAAATTTATCAGAATGACAGACTACAAAAGCTCAAAGAAACAGAAGATTACTATGCGTGAGACCTCACCGCAATAACAAACTACTTCCCTTTGTCCATCACTGATCTTCTGTTGAAAAAAGAGATAGCCATCAGACTCCAGACCAACTTCATATCCTCTCTTCTGCTTGAAATCTTCTTTGAGAATGAATATTAGCAATCAGACTCCAAACTAGCTTCAATCCTCTTTGACTGTCTGTCTCTATCCTTGATTTGAAGAACAAATTCGATCACTTACCAGAACTCCAGTGAACCAACCATTCTAAATATTTGAACCAAGCCTACTCAGTGGTGCCTCTATTGTTTGGTGGGAGAAGTATCCTTAGTCCAGTTTGTCATTATCTGACAGATTTTCTTACTGTGGTCTATGACCAGCAAGGCTATAAACTCCTCGGGAATTTGCAGCTCTCTGGGATATCTTCTGGCAACTTCTCACTGTGGAATCTTTGAACCAGGTCCACTCCCTTCTTCAGAGCAACAAGACCTCTTCTACTCTAGCAGCTATGAAGACACCTACAGTTCATTTTCTAGCTTTCTGTATAGGCCTGGTAATTTGCTAGGAGACCATTCATTCCCTAGTCTAGATCTGGTTATTGTATGTTTAATTAGTTCTGCAGCATCAACTCAAAATGCTGGACCAATTATTCTGCTGCCTTTTGATTCCTTCATGAAAAATCAATTCCTTCTATGAGACAATTTGAATCAACCCTGCTTCTTGTTGTTCACAATTGCCACTTCTAATGGCCAGTTGATCAGATTAAGCATGGGAAAGACTAAATTTCTTCAAGAATGAAAGAATTGATATCTTCCAATGCAAATCAACCTCTGTCAAGCAAGTCTATTCCTTTAAACAAGAAATCAATGGCGTCTAAGAAACCTAAATCGCCCCTTCCATGCATTGAATAAGAGATTTACAGAAATCAAGGATAGGGTCAGCATCTGTCTTAATTGTCATGGAATTAAGACACCTGTTTTTACCTGCCCTTAATTAAAACAGATATAAATCCTAGCAGTAAACCATGAAGTGAGCCAATAATGGGAGCAATTAATTGTCATGGAAGTTGAACTGTTCGTTTTGTTTCTTTTCTTGCCTTCAGCAGCATTTATATTTACATAAATCTTGTAACTTATTTCCACTTGCTTGGAACTGGAAGTCACGTAAAACAAAACTGTGATGCAGTGTTTCTGAAAAGACAGTCCAATTTGAAACACACTTTCATTAAGCTTCAATTGAACTTCCAAGTCACGTAAAACAAAATTGTGATGCAGTGTTTCTGAAAAGAAGTGTATGGCCTATGTAAGAAATAAAAAGCTACAACAGTACACTGTTTTGAATCACTTTTGTATGGCCTGTGTAAGAAAACTGTTTTGAATCACTTTTCCTTTTTCTAACTAATGAAAATGTAATTTCAAAAAAAATTGCAGACATTTCAGACTTCAAGTCTTCACCAGTTTTCAACAATCAGAGGTTCAGAACCTTCAAATTTCAATGGCACCCCCAAAATCAACTGTTGTAGCTTGGAATTTTGTCCAAAAAGATGGTTTTAATCTTTCATGTCAGCTGTGTGGACATAATTTCACTGGCACTTTAACTAGAGCAGTGGATCACCTTCTCGGTATTAGCAATGGAAGTGGAGGTGGTGTTGAAGCCTACACTAAGATCACCAATGAACAAAAATCCACAGTGCAGAAAGACCATTCCAATTCACAGATGCAAAAGCAGAAAAGGGTAAATAAGAGGCAGTGAATTGAGAGGGAGATTGCCATGTCTTCCTCCAACACCATTAATTCAGTTTCAAACATTGGTGGATCAAGTTCTACTCAAGCAAAAACAGGTGGAACGAAAACATTAAATCAATTTTGGAAACCTGTTGATGATGCTATTGCTGAATATTTTTATCCATGTGCAATTCCCTTTAATGTGGCGAGGAGTCCATATTTTTAAAATGTAATTAAAAAGGCCATTGATTTTGGGAAGGGCTATGTTCCTCCCGGATCTGAAGCTTTAAGGACAACTTTGCTAAAGAGAGCAAAAGACAGAGTGACAGGAAAGTTGGTTGATATTGAAGAGTCTTGGAAGCTTACAGGATGCACAATTTTGAGGGATGGTTGGTCAGATTTGTGTCATTGCCCATTGATCAATGTGCTTGTTTATTGTCCTCAAGGGGTACTTTTCTTGAAGGCAATAAATGCAATGGATCGAGTGAAGACATCAGAATTTATTTTTGGAATTTTGGATGAAGCGATTCAAGAGGTTGGGGGTGGAAAATGTTGTCCATGTTGTTACAGATAATGCATCAAATTGTGTTGGTGCAGGGACGCTGATTATGGAAAAATATAATCAGATTTATTGGACCCCTTGTGCAGCTCACTGTTTGGATTTAATGTTGCATGACTTAGCCAAATTTCCTTGGGTCAATGAAACAATTCGAAGAGCCAAAACAATTTCAAACTTCATCATCAACCATCGTCTCACTTTGAGCATATACAAGAAGAATGCATCAAAAGAGTTGTTGAGGCCTTGTGATACAAGGTTTGCCACTTTTTATATTACTCTGAAAAGTGTTGTTGAGGAAAAAGGGAGCCTAAACGCTGTTTTTTGCAACACTGAGTGGGAGACATCTACCCTCTCAAAAGAAACTAAGGGGAAAAATGTTGAAGAAATAGTGCTCAATAATGGCTTTTGGGAAAATGCAAACAAGGTTTTAAAAATTTGTGGCCCAATTGTTAATGTGCTCCGCATGGTTGATGGTGACAAACCTTGTATGGGTTTTGTTTATGAAAGCATTGGTCGTTGCAAAGAGGCCATTGCAACTGCTTCTAATAATGTGGACGTTGATTACAAGGAGATATGGGATTTAATTGATCATAGATGGAAGATGATGCATAGTCCATTACATGCAGCCGCATGCTATTTGGACCCTAGATTGTTTGGGTTACCAAGACATAGGGATGAAGAAATCATGAATGGACTTATCCAGTGTATTGAGAAGATAAATCCAGATCTAGATATTCCAGGTTTGATCAAAAGTCAGTTGAGGGCATACAAGTTAGAAGAAGGGTTATTTGGAACACAATCAGCAAAGTATGATAGGATCAAAAGTGATCCAGCACTATGGTGGGAATTTTATGGTTCAGGGGCACCAGAATTGCAAAATTTTGCAATTCGTATCTTAAGCCAGGGAACAAGTGCATCAACGTGTGAAAGGAATTGGAGTTCCTTTGACCACATTCATTCCAAAAAAAGAAATAGATTGTTATCTAGAAGATTAGAAGATCTTGTTTATGTTCGTAGTAACTTGCAGTTGGCATTGAAGAATGTGGCTAAAGAGTCATCCAATTCTTCTACTCCGTGGATCGATCCTATTCCAAATGCAACAATGGATGATGCTGATTTGTACATTGATAGTGACATAAACACTGACAGGGAATTCACTGATGAATCTGGTGCTGAAGCATCTAGCGGATTCACAACTCATACTGCTCTTGATGACATAGAACTTTTTGATATAACAAGTGGGCAACAGGAACATCAAGAATAAAACTTGTGTTCCTGTTTTAGATTTCTAGTTTACTTTTTGCATGAACAATTTTCTAAAACTGCCAAGCTACTTTAAAGTTTAAACTTTTGAGTTTATATATAATTATATTTTGATATATTGAAGAACGAATTGCTCCCATTATTGGCTCACTTCATGGTTTACTGCTCACTGTCATAAATGAAAAGAGGTCTGAAAACATATTAGAGGCTTAAGTTTATTTCCACTGTTTGTTTGCTTCAATCTAACCTGAAAAGGAGTGGTGATTTTAGGACTGTTTTCAGCACTTGGTATTAAAGTTGACTGCTGTCATAAATGATAAAGGTTCTTGGCATCCTTTTGAAGGTTATTTACTATTATTTACTATTATCTCAATCCTTTTGAAAATGCTCAACTTTTTAACAAAACGAAACAGTCTTTTGCATGTGAAATAGAGTTACCTTTATGGCAACTGTTTGGTTTTTTCTGCTTCTGATTTTGCTGCTATTCCCCATTTACCATAGGAGGCTTTGTCAGATCATAGATGTGCTTTCCTCTTGGCACAAGTCATACTCTTTCTTCATTAGCAAATAAAAAGCTCTTCTCAGCTTTCTCACTTTCCCAATTAATTTCAAAAGGGTTTTGAAGGGTTTCTAGTCATGGTTAATTATTGTACTTTAGTGTCCATTTTCTGTGGCATAAACTACATGCTTTAAAGTTTAAATACATTATACAAGCCTCATCAACAATCTCAAAAATAATTTTCAGCTTATTCCATTTGATTTTGCATCATGTACATTTATAAATTGTTTTATCATAAATTCAGTGATTGACAAAGCTAAAAATCAACAGAGCTCCTCTTTTTTGTTTTCAAATTTAGTGATGGCGAGAGAGATCTTGGTTGTTCATGAGTAGAAACCTTATTAAAATAGCCTCTCTATATTCAACCACTCTATGAGTGGTGGGATCTTAAAGGCAGTATCCCTGAAAAGTTTCGTTTTCGCCAATTAAAGTGTACTAGGAGTCTAGAGATGCTGATGGGTTTTGTCTATCATTAGGAGCATAAGCCCATGCAGCAGATCCAGAAATTTTGAAATGTGAAATAGGATGTTTGCTGCCATACCATTTCTCATATGGAGTCATATTTGTGAGAGGACGAGTAGATGTTCTATTGATGACATGGATTGTGGAAACAGCAATCTATTCCCAAAATGGAAGTTTCATTTTCTTGGAGTGAAGCAAGCCACCAACCATCTCCATGATAGCCCTATTCTTCCGTGCTGTTACTACATTTTACTGTGGAGTGTAAGGAATAGTTCTTTAGCAAGATATGCCTTGAGATATGAGAAATTATTGGAAAGCATTGCCAATATATTCACCTGTATATTCTGAAGCATATAATTTGGAGGATAATTACAATAAAGATTAACATTAAAAGGCTTGAAAATGACCAAAATTGATCAATCATCACACATAATTTATAAAATTTAATAAATTTTCTAGCCTCTGTTCTCTTGCTAAGCCAAAAATTTATTTGAATTTGACTTTAAATTGATTTTATATATATATATCTAAGTTGCAAGAAACGTGGGCAGGGGGTCCGTTTCCCCAGGGGAAACGAAACGAAACTCGTTTCCCCAGGGGAAACGAAACGAAACTCGTTTCCCCGTACCGTACGGCCTGGAAACGCGTTTCCGGCCGTACAGCCGGAAACGCGTTTCCAGGCCGTACGTGCCACGTTTCCGCAAAAAAAACACTTGTTTTTATTTTTTTTTTTTTTTTTTAATTTGTTTTTAAATTTTTTTAGGGTTTCCAGGTAGTTCTAGAAACCTATTCTAAAGTTATAAAAGAGCAGCTTGGCTCATTCTCTCATCACATCATTCATGCTTTATGATTGCACATATATATAATAATAATTTTTAAATATTTTTAATATATATATATATATTATTATATATATTCACGTTTCCCCGTTTCCAAAATTTGGGGAGGTCGCGTTTCGTTTCGCTTCCCGTTTCGGAAACTCGTTTCCGTTTCCCCGTTTCGTGCAACTTAGATATATATATATACATTTTTTTTCGAATTTTATGTCGAACTTTATCGCCAAAATTTTAGTTTCCGAACTTTAATCAAAATTTCATGGTCGCCAAACTCGAACACAAACCTGGTGACTTAGGCTGCTAGTATGGCCTGTTGTGAAGCTATTTGGTTGAGGAAGCTCTTTAGAAATCTATTTGAGCATGTGTTGGATACCACCATCATATACTGCGACAACCAGAGTGGGATTCGTCTTTCAAAGAATCCTGTGTTCCACGACCGCTCCAAGCACATTGATATCAGGTACCACTTTATTCGGGATATGGTACCAACAGGGAGCAATAAGGCTCCAACACATCAAGACTGATGGTCGCACACATCCTCACGAAGCCCCTAGGGAACGTCAAATTCTTAGCCTTCCCAGAGAGACTTGGAGTCGTGGAAAGACCCTCCCACGAGGGTCCTACTTGAGTTGGACATTGAGCTCTGGGAACTCCTGGGGGCTTGGGGTACTTCTTGGAGTTATGAGCGAACATAGGGTGAGTGGTTCACCTTCCCCTATTAGTGCGCTAAGTAAAGAGTGAGTGGTTCATTTTCCCCTGTGATACCGCATGATGGTTGACATGTGTGTAGGGTGAGTGGTTCACATTCCCCTACGACTGATGACACGTGTGTAGGGTGAGTGGTTCACCTTCCCTTATGATTGACATATGCATAGGATGAGTGGTTCACCTTCTCCAATGGCATATGAGTAGGATTAGTGGTTCACCTTCTCCTGCTGATGCCCTGGAATACATCCTATCCATGTAGTCCAGGACTCGTGGGAAGTACATATCATCTGGCTAATGAGTTGGGAAAAGTGGATAGGGACCATAGCACTACCGATGGACGCATCGTGTACTATTGTACTCCCTATGTCTAGGATGCATGGTGCCCCACAACTACTTGATCTGGGATCAAGACTGACTTTTGCCAGCAGAGAGTGATAAGGTCTTGTGACTCATTCTTGATCGATTCTTCTTCATTATTCATATCAATGTTCAATAGAGCAAAGATGAGATGAAATACAGAGATGGTTCATAATCATAGGATGGCATGATGATCGATGATGATGGATGGATAGGCAGGTGGAATTCTCCCTAGTTGAGAGGGACTGTTCAAATTGGCAACTATGGCCAAATTCCACCTTGGGACAGTGCATTTGATGGAGATGATGATCGCATTAAATTCCTCTTTTCGAGACGACCAAAATTGATATAAAGATCATCCAATTTGGACAAGCAGAAGTGTGTTTTTGAATTTATGCCCACATGTGCAAATTGTTCAAGTCGACCACATCATCATGTAGGCTCATGAAGCCCAATGGACGTGTCTCTTCACCCTCAACGACTTGTATAAATACAAGTGCCATCTCACCTCATTTGGCATCATCATCACTCGCACATTCTTCTCTCTCCTTCTCTCATTGGTTCGTATAGCATTGGGCATTCTCTCTCTCTCACGTGTGGTACAAGGAGGAAGAGTTCTTGGAGCAAATTACAAGGCCGGAAATTTCATAATTTTCTGCAGTTTGACCAGAATTGATTTTGACTTTCTAGGCATTCTTTGACTTCGATTTTCAGGGTGATCATTTGTCTCAGCGGAACGCATTTTTGGGCATAGAAACGAAGGAAAAAAAGGGACTTTGACCTGCATTGACCGCAGGCCTATTTGACCACAGGGTTGACTTTAGGTTGACCAACTTTGACTACAGTTTTGTCGATTGTTTTGGGCTGAATTTGACCAGCAAGGAAGGTTGAATTTGACGACCGAGCTCAAGGAGGCAAATTTCACTGTTGCGTTGACCATCTTTGACTTTCTGGTTGTTGATAAATCTAGGGCAATGATATTAGGTAATTTCTCTTCTATTGGTAACTACTTGTGAGTGCTTTTACTTCTTTAGATTAGGATCTTATTTTACTTAGGTTATTAGTGTTTTACTTCATTAAACAACTACCAATGCATAAACCATAAAGAGACAAGAGACACAAAATATAAATTGTCGGCCATGGCTAAAACCTCTCACTCTTTGAGAGGAAAACCCGCACAAATTCTTCTTATAGAGATTCCCACTGACGAATACCAAGACCAAGACCCTTGACCTATTTGCCCTTCCAAGACCAAGACACAAAACCTCCTTGATAAGATTCTTCTTGTTGTTCTTCCTCTTTCTTGGCTACCCTTTAGAATTCGGTTTCCTCTTCACCGCTTCAAAACTATTCCTTACTTCAGATTCCTTGAGGACCTTAGAGGACTGTACTGTTATCCTTACGATTGCCCCTACCTTCTTACCTTTGCACTGCTCTGTTGCCCCTACACTACTTGTACTACTACCTTACCTCGCATTGTATTGTTGCTTCACCTCGCACTACATTGTTGCCTTATCTCGCACTGCACTGTTGCCTTATGCTTTAGATTACGCACTTTCTACTTCAGTACTTACCTCGCACTGCACCCTTACTGTAGTCTTATCTTCGCACTGTAACTTGTCTGAATTGCAGACCCCTTTGTTGATTTGGGGTAGCATCAGATGTGCTCTAGGCCTCAAATTTTGCAAGGAGGCTTGGGCACAAGCATTCCAAATAACCCACAAAGCGTTTTGGGAAATTCCAGCCAAAAATGATTTTATTAAAATAATTAATATTTTTAATGGGACCCTAAGTCTAAACTTAGGAAATTAAAAATTTCAATGGGTATTAATCTTATTGTGGGTGTAACCTCTAGAAGAAGACGAGGATCAAACTAAAATGATCTTAGACATTGATTAGCTTTTAATCTGGGTCGTTGAATGTCAACGAGAAGATTATTTAAGGAAGCTTGAGGGTCATTTGGAAAACACACCGAGAGATCAAGAGATTGAATTTCTGAAGTGAGAAGTTCTCGAGAGGAAGTTCTGATCGAGGAGATTTCTTGTAGTTGAGGGGCAAGAATAGCATCTAGAGAGAGAGAGATTTTCTCAACCGGAGAATCATCAGCAGAGAGAGGCAAAGAGTGATCCAGTAGCCTAGATGCAGAGGCTGACGCAGAGGTCATGAAGGGTCATGCAGAGGCTGACGCAGAGGTCATGAAGGGCCATGCAGAGGCAGCGCGAAGGGTGAGAGAGTTCGAGATTTTGCTGGGGAGAGTCAGTTTCAGAGGCTTAGCGCCAGGGTGTGAGACTGGGAGCTGAGAGCAGAGACTTCGAGCAACAAATCGATCAACAAACTGGGTGACGCAGGGACTATGTGAGGACTGCGCAAAGGTAGCGTAGGCCCTGCCAAAGGCACTTCATTCAGTATCCGAATCAGCCAGGATTTTCTCAGTGATTGTGTGAGGTGATCTCACAAATATTTCTGCCAGTATTTCTCTCTTTGTAACTGAATAACTTGAGAGGTGTTCAGATATGCATTCAAAATTTGCTACTGCTTAATAATAATAGACCCTCAGATATGTTGCATCGGTTTTCCCACATTTGGTTTGCCCAGGGACATTTGTCCAAAAATAACAGTGTCTATGGTGTTGTATTTTCTTTCTTGCTCAATGTCTTGTTTCCGCATAACATTTAAGTCAGTGAAGGTTGAAGTGTATGTATTACAATATTTGTCGCAAGAAACTGCAACTAACTTGCTTAAAGGAATTTAACAAATAGGAGTAATATCATTAATTGTTGTAGTAGGGGTCCCTATTGTGGAATTTTCACATGGTATCAACGTTGCAGGTGAAGCAAGAAGAGCAAAGCCGGTAGATTAAGCAATGAGCAGAAAAGGGAAATTGAAAAGTTGCAAGAGGCAGCAATTTGAAACCCCAGAGGGTTTGCGCAGTTCTTAGCCAGAGGGCTGAAATTTCGAGGCAGTCTCTCTCCGAGGCAGT
The DNA here is from genome assembly GCA_031772625.1 of Pinus tabuliformis. Lineage (NCBI taxonomy): Eukaryota > Viridiplantae > Streptophyta > Pinopsida > Pinales > Pinaceae > Pinus > Pinus tabuliformis. The sequence goes on from CM062816.1 coordinate 1,518,656,274, forward strand.
CGAGGGAAAGGAAGGCTTCCAGATCGATTTTTTGGCAACGGAGCAGCGCTGAAGCCTCAGTGGGACGAGAGCTGGTGGGACGCAAATTTTTCAACAAGCAGATTGTTGGGCTGAAAAACATCAAAAGGGAGAAGAGAAGCACTTTGAGGGAACTTTTCCTCAGCAGACTTCCCGCCGAGAAGTTTGTTTTCTCATTGGTTGAGCAATAGTAGTGAGCAGCAGAGAGGCGATTTTCGACATCTTTGGCAGATATGGCAACCAGTGGCTTGAGGGATCAAGACAAGTTGGACGGAGCATCCAACTATGTCATCTAGAAGGCTAGAATGTCATTCCTTCTAGATGAGCATGCCCTCAAGACATACGTCGACAGCGTGGTGGTTGAACCAATAGATCCAGATCCGCTAAAGAAGTACAAGGCAGAGAAGGCGAAGGCGAAAAGGATGATCATGGATGGATTCAAGGATCACGTGGTGTGTCACGTTGCTAACATAGGGACCGCTAAGGAGATGTGGGATGCCTTGGCCACGTGATATCAGGGATCTTCCGAGCAACGGAAGAAGTACTTAGAGCAGAAGTTGAGATCTGCTCAAATGCAGAAGGGAGAGCATGTAGATCCATTCCTCACGAAGTTGAAGGAAACCCATGATGAATTGTTTGTTGCAGGTCACACACCTCAAGATTCAGAGTTGGTTAGACTGGCCCTCAATTCTATCTCAGATGAGTGGCAAGTCTTTGTCCAAAGTATCTTGGGCAAAGCAGCATTGCCGAATTGGGATGAGAAGTGGGCACCTCTAAAACAAGAGGAGCTGAGGAGAGACTTAATCAAGGTCAAACCTAACGGAAGCGGCAGCAGCAGTGGGTCGAAGCCCAAGGAGGAGGAGGATAATGCAGCCCTTGCATCGAAGGGACAACAGGAGCAGTGGAGACGTATGAAGGACGTCTCGAAGATCAAGTGTTTCAGGTTTGGTGAGATGGGTCCAATGTTGCATGAAGCGGGGACGCGAAAGCATCATTTTCCAAAAATCTAGGAAGCGAAGCGTCCGCGGAAGCGTCTGTTATATATATATATATATTTATATATATATATATATATATATATATATATATATATTTATATATATATATTTATATATATATATTTATATATATATTTATTTATTTATTTATTTATATTTATATTTATATTTTTTTGCATTTATACTCAAAACAAACATCCCAAATACCAAATTAATTGTAGAAGACATGAAAACATGCATATTTTTGCATAAATCAAGATAGATATGGCATCCATGATTCCATTGTAGTTACTGGTATGTACAACAATCATCTATATTCTAGCTATTACAAACATACATCAAATTTTTAAGCATATTATAAAACATAAAACATTTAAGCATATTATAAAACATAAAACATAGAGAATATTATGATTTATCTAGCAAGTGAGCAACTGTCAACATTTGTCATGTCCAAAATTCAAATAATAATGTTTACAAAATATGTCACTTGGTCACCGCCAAGACAAAAAAGGTTCAAAATTCAAATTCACAAGCCTACAAGTCTAATGAGTAATCTATGACAAAAAGTAGTAGATTGTGAATATATCTACTAATCTCTCCTCCTTCCACCACGAAGAGAACGTGGCAGCGGGCCTCCACGTGGTGGCAATGAAGAAGATGGTGCCTGTGGAAGTTGTGGCACTGAAACTGATGAAGAAGAACCCCCTGTTGTTGGTGTTGAACCATGGAACCTAGGAACCAAGGGACCAGATGGGGGTGGGGGTGGCATATCAACACGATCATCATCATCCTGGAATCACTCAAAAAATTCATGAAAAAAAAACACTAGTTAACAAAAAAATTAAAAACATGAATTAGAGAAATGATTTATAAGGAAAAATTGGAAAATTCATACCACAATGGACATACCTGGATAAGAGCATCCTCTAATTGCTCTAATCGCAACACTCCATCCTCTAAATTGGGCTCCTCTGGATTCTTGTCCCAAATCAACAGATCTTTATTAGACTTTGCATCTTCACAGTAATGGGACAACAATCGCAAGTTGTAATGAACATAAACCAAGCTCTCTGCCCGGTCTAAACTCAACCTGTTCCTTTTAACACTGTGGATGAAAGAATAAGAGCTCCAACACCTCTCTGCAGAAGAAGTGTTTACCACCTCTGATAGCACCCGCAATGCCAAAGCCTGTAGAAGTGGAGTAGCCCCTCCATGCATGTTCCACCACTCAAGAGAAGAAAAAGTCTCTCGATCTTTAATTGCATGCATGCTCCCAAATGGACCAGTGTTAAGCGTATAGTTGCTCACCTATCTCCGTACCAATGCAGCCTCCTCCTCATCAGGGATTAATTTACTCAATACAGCCATATATTTTCTGTGAACCTCTTGATCTTGGTGTGGTTTTCTCCTGCTTCCCCCCCCAGGTGCTGGTGTTGAAAGCCATGATGGATGATAGTACTTAGGTGTCAAAACATATGCTAATACATGCAATGGAACATTTAGCATTTCCCATTGGTTTTCCACCTCTACAGGAATACAATTGTACAAGGTGGTATCTCTAGGTTCAACAATGTCTTTAATATGCCCCAACATGCTATCCATTTGCTCATACACCTCCCCAATTACTGGTCGATCTGAATCTGCAAACTTGATCATGTAATAAATTGGTTTGGTGAATTGCAAAGCATATTTAACCTGTGCCCAAAAGTAACTGTCAAGAACAGTGTCCTTGACTGCATTAGCACCATCTATGTCAGTGTTAATTTCATCCCATGATTCAGCACACACCAGATTAGTTAAAGCTTGTCTCACCTTCACTAGCCGCCTAAAGGTGAGGTAATAACTAGCAAATCTTGTCTTTGCAATTTTAAGCAACTGCAACTTGGAGTAAGTGCCATAGAAGTAGTTTACCCTTGTATGCCCTGTGATGAATTTAATGAGTTACTTCCCTCTCCTGTAAAGCTCAGTAATCCACCCACATTCTTTGTGCTTCACAATATCATGCATCAAAAGGTTCAATGTGTGAACCAGGCACCCAGAACAAAAGATGTGTGGATGAGTACGCTCAATAATTTTTCCTGTTGCCTTACAATTTGCTGCATTATCTGTGATCACTTGAACCACATTATTCGGACCAACATCTTTTATTGATTGCAATAGGAGATCTACAATGTTTTGTGCAGATGCACTGATGGAGGAGGAGTCATGACATGTAATGAATACTGCACCACTAGAAGAAACACCAAGAACATTTATCAAATGTTGGTTTCTAATATTTGTCCACCCATCTGATACAATGGATACCCTAGAATCTACCCACTCATTTGTAAAACGTGTCAAAGCTCTTTGAACCTTAGCTTTTTCTCTTTCTAATAACACTGTTCTAGCTTTCTCATAGTTGGGGGCCTTGTATCCTTTTGTGGCTTCATTGATGGCCTTTACCATTTCATGCCAATAGGGAGAGCGAAGCACATTGAATGATACACCGCAAGCACAAAGAAAACGGACTATCTTTCCATCCACATCATCCCTCCCAGCAACATTAAGGAAATCCCCTATTGTTCTTCTACCTCCAGAGCTTGCAGAAGTACCATGAGGAGATGAGCAGCTACCAAATTTAGAGGTTGCACTTGACTCAGAATGAGTTTTTTGTTTCTTGTTTTTTTGTTGTGCAGCCATCTCTATTTGGATGTATTTTCTTCTTTCTTCAGTTCAAATGTTTGGGCAAATTTGTACCCCCACAGGACCCTTTTTTTCATCACTGTCCAGCACCCCACAAAGCTGCCTCCTCAGATGGGTATATGAACCACAATATGGTTTTCCTCTATGACAACCATGAGGGCACACAAATTTGTAAGATCCACCACTCTTTCCCCCATCAAGTTTGGTCACAAGTTCCACACGGGTGTTGATGTAGCTTTCCCATCTTGTGTTTCAGTGTCCCCTTCAGGTTCATCCCCTTCCTCTTCAAACCCTTCCTCCTCATCATACATTGGGTCACTCTTATTGGGACCACTGTCCTCTTGTGTTTCTTCCCTTCTATTCCTATTCCCCTTTGCCATCATTAAAACCAAGAGTGGAATGATACATAGAAGCCAAAAGAACACCATCTTGGAATATGGATATAGGTGGTGGACAACCTATAAGTAAAGGAGCAAGTAGAAACAATGGGAAAGAGTAGGAGAGGGAGGAGAAAAATACAAAAAAAAATTGTCAAAAAAATAAGGGAGTTTGGGGTTTGAACTTACCTCTTTAGCTCTTGTAGATGAAGTCCTCCAAGCTCCTCCTCTTTCTCCTAGCTCCTCCTCCTTCACTCCTCCAAGCTCTCCTCTCTTCTCCTCTCCTTTCCTCTCTTCTCTTCTCCAACTCTCATAAACTCAAAGTGAGAAAATGAGGAATGAATGGGGGCTTTATTCTCTTCATTCCTCACCTTAACCTCACTCTAACCTCACCCTAACCCACCCCCTTTATGCTAAGTTAACATTACAAAAAAAAATGATTTTTTGCCTTGCGTGCGGCCTCTTCCGGAAGCGTACTTCGGAGGCCTGGAAGCGGCGCTTCCATACCATGCTTCCGAATTTCCAGGAAGCGGCAAAAAATTCAGAAGCGGCGCTTCCGAATTTCGCAAGCGCGCTTCCGGCCAGCTTCCTAGGCGCTTCCGTACGGGACGCGCTTCAGGGCTTGGAACCGAGGGGGGCGCTTCGTGCAACATTGGATGGGTCACTACGCTACTCGGTGTCCTCTCAAGAAGAAGGACAAGGATGAGAAACACGATCTGAAAGCTACACCCGCGAAGATCGAAGAGGAGTTCACCATGACAACCAAGATAGCTCTAGGAGGGAGGTGGGCTGATTTGGAGCTGTAGTTCGAAAGAGCTACAGATGAGCAGGATCCTTGAAGAGTCCACTTCTTGGATCAATACCTTGCTACGGGAGCCCAGTTTTATAGTAGTAGGACGGACTAGTGTCGGATGGTGTCGAGGAGTGTTGAGGAGACAGTTGCAATGGCTAGGAACGCCACAGTCTAAGCAGCAGAGAGCAGAGTTAACAGCAGCACAGATGGCACAAAGCAGAGGTCAGCAACAGAGCAGTATATTCAGAGGGCCAGTGCAGAGACTAGCAGTAGTCAGGCTCCAACGTTCACATGGTATCATACTGAACACAGTGAGCTCAGTAATTTTGGATGTTTTTTTCGTTGCTATCAGCAACAGTTTGCAGTGCAGTAGCAGTTGGCAGTGGCAGTGCTAAGAACAGCGCAGATGCAGTCCTTGAGAGGGAGCTATAGGACGGATGCAGTGGCAGTGTCAGCAGTTGTATAGTTGCTGAAACAACGCAATAGTTGGTGGACTGCATGTCAGACATCAGCAGCGCGGAGGACGATGCTTCAGAGTCAGAGCAGTATGCAGCAGCGTATATTGCTAGAGCACATTCCTCGCTAAGAGGGAGTGTTGATTTGGGGTAGCATCGGATGTGCTCTAGGCCTCAAATTTTGCAGGGAAGCTTGAGCACATGTATTCCAAAGAACCCATAAAGCGTTCTGGGAAATTCCACCCAGAAACGATTTTATTAAAATAATTAATATTTTTTAATGGGACCCTAAGTCTAAACTTAGGAAATTAAAAATATTAATGAGTATTAATCTAATTGTGGATGTAACTTCTAGAAAAAGACAGGGATCAGGCTAAAATGATCTTAGCCATTGATTAGTTTTTAATCTGGGTCGTTGAATGTCAACAAGAAGATTATTTAAGAAAGCTTGAGGATCATTTGGAAAACACACCGAGAGATCAAGAGATCGAATTTCTAAGGTGAGAAGTTCTTAGGAGGAAGTTCTGATCGAGGAGATTTCTTATAGTTGAGGGGCAGGGATAGCATCCGGAGAAAAGAGATTTTCTCAACCGGAGAATCATCAGCAGAGAGAGGCAGAGAGTGATCCAGTAGCCAAGACGCAGAAGCTGACGCAGGGCCATGCAAAGGCAGCGCAGAGGGTGAGAGAGAGTCTGAGATTTTGCTGGGGAGAGTCAGTTTCAGAAGCCGGGAGCCAAGGTGTGAGACTAGGAGGCTAAGAGCAGAGATTCTGAGCGACAAATCGATCAGCAGACTGGGTGACGTTGTGCCTAGAGACGTTGACACAGGGACTGCGCAGAGGCAGCTTAGGGCCTGCCAATGGCACTTCATTTAATATCTGGATCAGCTGGGATTTTCTCGGTGATTGTGTGAGGTAATCTCACAAATCTTTCTGCCAATATTTCTCTCTGTAACTGAATAACCCGAGAAGTATTCAGAGATGTATTCAGAATTTGCTACTACTTAATAATAATAAACCCTCATATTTGTTGCACCAGTTTTCTCGCATTGGATTTTTCCGAGGACATTTATCCAAAATTGACGGTGTCTATGGTGTAGTATTCTCTTTCTTGCTCAGTCTCTTGTTTCCACATAATATTTAATTAAGTGATGGCTGTCGTGTATGTATTACGATATTTGTCATAGGAAACTACAAGTAATTTGTTTGAAGGAATTTAAAAAATAGGAGTAATATCATCACTTGCTGCAGTAGGGGTTCCTATTGTGGAATTTTCACACCCTTAAACTCTTGTCCAAAAATCTGTCTCTAACTAAAATTCGGATGCCTTGTGCTTGTCTTGGAGGGCTATTTGACATTTCTATTGACTCTTACATAAGTGTAATATGCCCAAGAAGGGTCCTTCATGCATGACATAGACTCAATTTGACTTTTATGACTAGATGACTTAATTCTAAAGGCTCACAATGGGAGCCATTACTAAAATAAAATTCCTTGCTCATGAAACCCATGAGACAAGCATAATAATAATTTTATTTTTCTTTCTTTTCATCAATTACATAAAATGACAATTACACGTGTCATTATGAAGATCGAACCTAGTTACTTTTCAACACTCCCTCTTCACTAGGGAGGTATTCATAATGGTACTTGGTCATTCTCAATTTGAAGAATTTCTCATAAGAAGAATCAAATTGGTAACCCAATTGTATAGCATCATATCAACTAGCATTGTCACACAGGGAGGCTTTGACTAACAGCTCTATCTCTCCACGAGATCCGAGCACAATGCTCACGAGACCAATGATGTATAGACACACTCATCATTATCTCTCTTGGAACATACACCACCCAGGTCTCAGGGTGTGTTCCACCAGGACTATTCTTATCTTGGATTCCCAATCCTCACAGAATATTTGTTTTCAACGACTACTCTTATCTTGGATGCCCTAATACATCCTCAAAGAGCAACAAATGCCAGATGCTTACCCAATCCTCCATTATGTCTTCCCAAGTGAAGACAATAATGATGTGTCTACCTCCCCCTCTTAATTAGGGAGCACATAGCTATTCCAATAAAGGAATGTACTCATTCCTACAGAAGGAATGTACCTAAGTTCCCTCTTGGCTTAGGAATTTCCAAGTTTCTTCCAAGTAAGAAAAGTGTTTCTAGGCTCCCTCTTAATTAGGGACCTATAGCATCTCCTCAGGTGGAGATAATGGGACAAGAACTCCTCCTCGTGATGTCATGAACTTCTATTCGTTATCTAGGAGTCTTCATGTTTGGGACTTCTACATAGGGCACCGACCATCCATCAATTTCATCCATGAGTCAGCCATGTCATCATCGAAAATTGATCCATCCATATCTAGCCTTCCTTTATGCCATGTTGCTTTCTTCATGCCATGTTTACTTAAGGATCTTTCATCCTACTACATGCGCATCGGTGGTGGAAGATATCCATAGATCTTCCCTCGGTAGCCCTACATAAACCCATCCAGATATTTGTTCAAAAATAAAGGAATGAACATTAAAATCAGCATTACTTTTGTGATGGTCTTTCATCATGACATCTTCTACTTTGCATTAGTATCCTGCATACATATCGACACATCTCCCAAAGATATATATATATATATATTGTCAGGGGTCTCTTTCTTTTTCAGACTTCGTCAGAGTCTTCATATCTTCCATGGAGATATCCTAGTCAAATCTTCTTGGTCTTTAGGATGTTGATTGCCTTTACCATGGTTGCATATTCCATGATCTCTTCCTTCCTTTCTTCGCACATTACATTCCTAGGAGCTTCCAATCAAAGTTCCTCAATTGTAGTCAATCACCTCATACTTCATATGAGAACATATTATGTTGATTTCATCTAGTGAATGTGTGACCCATGCATTCCTGCATTCCTTTGAGGGAGGAGATCCTTTCTTTTGATCATGCTCTAGAGCATTGATCCATGTTACCCACAACCATATGACATGACTTCCACAATATCAAATGTAAGCATACATACCTCATTTTTCCTTTGGGTCATCTAGACTTCCTGCAGCAGCTTCCTTGATTGAAAGAGCTTCAATCCCTTGAACTGCTTCACATTTATGTCATCATACCATCATCCCATGAATTCCACAAGATTGGAATTCTTGATGAAACACTTGCTTTTCCTCATAATCGGTGAACCTTTCAATGAAGATTCCATCAAAGAATCTTGAGGATCTAAAGTATCACTATCAACAAATGTTTCCTTTTGACAAATGTATGATGAACCTTGTACTAGATGACCTTGCCACTTATGTTCCCAATTGAGATTCCCAAGAGCTATATTCTTGACTTCCATAGATTCTAACCATCTTTCATGCTTCTCTAAGACGATGTCCCGAGCTCTTTCTTTCAATGCTTCTATGATGCCTTGATGCATCCCATTCAGTGAATCAAGATAGCCATATCTTACAACATAAGACTTAGGAACTTGAAAAGAACTTAGGTGAGAAAGACTATTGTTGATTTGTGGTAGGATCGTATGTGCTCTAGCCACGATATTTGGTGGAGAGGTCGGGGCACATGAGATCTCCAATACCCAAAAAGGGTTTGGGTAGATTCTAAACAGTTTAGGAGATATTAAAATAATTAATATTTTTAATGGAGTCCCTAAGTCTAAACTTAGGGAAATTAAAATATTAATGTGGATTAACATAAAATTGTGTTAGAGTGGTCCAAAAGAAATGGATCAAGCCAGATCTAATCTTAGCCGTCGATTAGGGACTTAATCTCGGCCGTTGATATGTCAACAAGAAAAGTATTAAGAGGAGACTTGAGGGTCATTTGTAGAGTACACCAGAGTGATCAGTCATTCTATTCTCTAGAGCGGGGTTTGCTAAGAGAGATAGAATCAGTGGTCGGAGTTGCCAGTGAGGGGCAGCGAGTACAAAGAGACAGAGAGGCAAAGATAGTGTTGGGAGATCAACGTAGGAGCTAGAGAGAGTGACGCAATAGCAACCAGGAGCTGCACAGTGCTTCAAAGAGGCCAACGTAGCTGACGCAGGGCCTCCTGAGGCTGACGCAGGCCCATTCCGGGTGACGTAGGCCCAGCGCTGGGTAAAGAGAGGCTGACGCAGTCCAGAAAGGCAGACGTTGGGGTTTCTCGGCAGAGAGGAGAACTGAGGAGCTACCGGAGGGTTTATCCGAGGTTTCAACCGGGCATTTGTCTCAGACTGAGAGGTACTACTGCCAAGGAAATTCTATGTTGCGTAAGCCGGATTTGGCCCCCAGATTGTACTCAAAAATTGCTTAATAAGAAAACCCTCAGATAGTTGCACCGGTTTTCCCGCATTGGGTTTTTTCCGGGGACATTAGTCCAAAATTAACGTTGTCATTTGGTGTGATTGTTTTTGTTTCCTTCAATTGATGATCTGTAATATGTTGAGCATGCACTAGTGTTTATTTTCAGTATTTACATTGTAAATAACTTGTTAAGTAACGGAACAAGTAGGTAGGAATAAATCAGTAAAGTGCATGGAGGGTTTCTAACTAGTAGACTTTAAAACTTCAACAACAACTATCTCAGTCCTGGAGATCTATTACTTCCTCCTTTTTGGATTTCTTCTTTTCAGCTTCCTCCACTTCCTCGATGATGTGAGCTTCTTCTCTTCTTCTTTTGTTATTTTCCTTCTTGAGCTTAGGACAGTCTCTTTTGTCCATATTCTTGACACCCATAGCATTGGATTTTGGCCATGTTCTTTTTCGTTTTTTGACGACCAAACTTTCCAAATTGTCCCTTTCTTCTTGTCATAACAGCGTAATCTTGATTTTGCTCACCTATTCCCAAATTAGATTTGACCTTTAGTCTAGATTTTCAATCTTGCATAGTGACCATAGATCCTGGAATGGAGTAGCTTCTTTCTTCCCATAAATACTTGAGTAAAGTTACCCCACTCCTCCGGTAGTGCATTTAATACCACTGTAGTCATTTCACTATCAGACATGACTTCTCCCAGTTCTTGTGGTTGATCTCAGATCTCAGATATCCTCATAAAGTATGAGGTTATTCCATCTTCCCTAGACATCTTCAGCTTGTAGAGTTCTTGCCTTAATGATATGACTTCTCCAACAGTGCTTACGGAATACAACTCTACCAATTTGTCATAGATTTCTTTTGAAGATGCAAGTTTAGATACATATGGGATGAGAGGATCCTTGATGAATTCTATGAGAATCCTTTGAGCCCTAACTTCCCCTTTCATATATTTGGCAAGAGCTTGAGCATCTTCCTCTCTAGGTTTTGTGACAGATCCTTTGACATGATCCATGACCTCATTTTCAATGAGATTTAGATCTGTCCTTTTCTTCCATGCAAGATAGTTTGAAGCCCCAACCAATTTGTTGCTCTCCTTGCAAAAAGACATTTTGACAGATTCAGATAAGGTCATATACTTACTTGATAGGATGCTCCTTTCTCCTTGATGTTGATGATGATATAGAGAATAGAAAACTTCTCTTTGTTGAAGATAGTTTTCTTCAATAATGATCCTTGATCTCACATAGAGGGAGATCCCTTTTGATGGTGAAGTCTTGTTGATGAAGATCGGTGATGACTTCTTGATGATGTCTTTAATGGTAAGGAATTTGTTCCGCAAGAGAGAGTCTTGATGACACTGTCTTTTGATCTAGCTTCCTTTGGATGAATAGTCTTTAAAACACTTTCACTTGATTTGTAGATCTCTTCAATTTGAGTAGTTGTAGGATTTTAGCCTTCCTGTCTTGATGATGATCCCAATACTTCTTTGTAGACTTTTTTGATCTAGGGTAAAGATGCCTCCTTTAACTTCAAGATGATCTTTGTTTGATGCCTTCCTTGAAATTTGATACTTGTGTGTCTCTTGATAAGATGCCCTTCCTTGACTTAGTTACCTTAGCTCTGATACCATGTTGATAAATCTAGGGCAATGATATTACGTGATTTCTCTCCTATTAGTAATTGCTTGTGAGTGCTTTTACTTCTTTAGATTAGGATCTTCTTTTACTTAGGTTATTAGTGTTCTGCTTCATCAAACAACTACCAATGCATAAACCATAAAGAGACGAGAGACACAAAATATAGGTTGTCAGCCAGGGCTAAAACCTCTCACTCTTTGAGAATAAAACCCGCACAAATTCTTCTTATAGGGATTCCAACTGACGAATATCAAGACCAAGACCCTTGACCTATTTGCCCTTCCAAGACCAACACACAAAACCTCTTTGATAAGATTCTTCTTGCTTTTCTTCCTCTTTCTTGGCTACCCTTTAGAATTCGGTTTCCTCTTCACTGCTTCAGAACTGTTCCTTACTTCGGCTTCCTTGAGGACCTTAAAGGATTGTATTGTTGCCCTTACCTTCTTACCTTTTCACTGCTTTGTTGCCCCTGCACTACTTGTTGTACTGTTACCTTACCTCGCACTGTACTGTTGCTTCACCTCGCACAGCACTGTTGCCTTATCTCGCACTGTACTGTTGCCTTATGCTTCAAATTACGCACTTTCTACTTCAATTCTTACCTCGCACTACACCCTTACTGCAGTCTTATCTTCGCACTGTAATCTTGTCTGAATTGTAGACCCCTTAAACTCTTCTCCAAAAATCTCTCTCTAACTGAAATTCAGATGGCTCTATTTATAGTGGTTTGCCACTGAAATACGCTGACCTGAAGAAGGTAAGCCGACATGACAGTTAGGAGGAGATACTTAATTTCAATTTGAAGTCGACTTGAAGAAGGATGCCTTGTGCTTGTCCTTGAGGGCTATTTGACATTTCTATTGACTCTTACATAAGTGTAATATGCCCAAGAAGTGTCCTTCATACATGACAAAGACTCAATTTGACTTTTATGACTAGATGACTTAATCCTAAAGGCTCACAATGGGAGCCATTACTAAAATAAAATTCCTTGCTCATGAAACCCATGAGACAAGCATAATAATAATTTTATTTTTCTTTCTTTTCATCCATTACATAAAATCACAATTACACATGTCATTATAAAGGCCGAACCTAGTTACTTTTCAATATTGGTTAGGGCTGAGTTTGACTGCAGTTGACGGCATAATTGACAGGGCTTTGGAAGTCAATTTTACTTGTGTACTCTCTCTCTCTCTCTCTGCTAAACATTTGATATAATAATAAGAAGAATTGATCAAAGGGTTTTCCCCACATTGAGTTTTTCCTTGGCATCCGCCAAATCTGGTGTCCTCTTGTCTTGGCTTGTCTTCTGCATTTTGTTTCATGTTCTATCTACTTTTATTGTCAATGTGATAAATGATTAATATTGGAAAACTAAATTGAAATTGGGTTGCTAAAGGAACATTGAAGTAATTGTGCTAAGCATAGAACATACCATTGTTAACTAAAATTCACTCTGTGTAATTGCTTAATCATGAATGTGGCACATGATAAATTAATGAAGTAATCATTGGAAGTAATTATCAATCTAGAAAATCTTGAAAAATCAACATGGTATCAAAGTTGGTTGAAGAGCAGCCTTGAAGGAGCAAAGTCAAAGTCAAGAAAGGTGAAGACAAGGATGGAATTGATCCTATTGATAGAAGATTGTTTTAATAATCATTTTGGGAAAAACCAAGACTCTGATTGTACCCTAGGAAAGACCAATACCTCTTGTTGGACAAGGAAGGTACTCTACCTAGTTTGTGACCAATTTACAAAGAATTGAAGTAAGAGTCGAAGAAGTCTAAGGAATTAGGCCGAAAAGCCTCAGTCAACTGATTGCAGAGGACCGAAAGGCCTCAAGATGCTACAAGAGGAAGAAAATGTCCTCAGTACCGAGAACAAGAAACTTAGAAAGGATTGGGAAGCCTCAGACTCTCAAAGTAGAGCCAAAATGCCTCAGAAGGCCAGCCAAGGTGGACATAGGTTGTTGATGATTTTGGAGATCTTGTTTCATTGCAGCTCCATATGTAGAAGGGTAATGAGTTTATTGAAGAACATATTGACGCTCCATATGTAGAAGATCTACATGCATCTCATCTGTTGAAATATGTAACTAAGTTTGGTCTTCATAATGACATATGTGGTCATGATTTTATGTATCTAATGAAAAGAGAAAAATAAATTTATTATTGTTGTTCTTGAGACATGGATTTCATGCTCAAAGAAACTTTATTTTTAGGTCAAGCACCCATTGAGTGCTTCTAGGTTTGTCATAAAGTCAACTAAGTCATTGTCATGTATGGAAGACCCATTTTGTATAGTCAAATATGTCAAGAAAACCCTCCAAGACCTTATCACAACGTCGCATCAAGTCGGCCTACATAAGAAGATCAAGTCGGCCTATTGAGACTCTAGAAGAAGACTATATATACAAGGCTAGTCCTCTAGCTTTAAGGGCATCCAAGCACATCATAAGAAGCTCGATCTAAAGTGTAGAAGATAGCAAAGAAAGGAGAAGACAAGACAAGGAAAAAAAGTATTTTTTGAGGTTTGTTCTTGGGTAATTTCTCACACGTGCAAGTTGTAGCTAGGGCATCTCATCACCTAGAGCAAATCAAAACTACAGTCAGTCAAGAAGCCAAACGAAGGATGGAAGAAGCACTTATATTCAAGCCGAGTCATTGGAGAAAGGACTGCTGCCCAAGCGAAGGAGAAGAGAAGCTATCTTCACCATATTTTTGTCACACGTGCAAGCTAGGGTTACTACAGGAAGGGCCAAAAATCACAGTCAAGGTGTAGGTCTGAGCTTATGATGAGAAGACAAATTTGAAGCTAAGAGACTTCGGTTGACTTTGCTAGAAGTCAAGTTTTCAAGAAGAATTGTGACTTGGTCTTGGAGGGGTTTTGGCCCTGGCTGATCACCTATATCTTGTGTCCTCTTGTCTCATTGTTCTTTATGTTTTGGTAACTATTTGATGAGAGGAACATAATAATGACCCAGTTGAAGAAGAATCTAATTATGTTAAGTAAAAAGTCATCACAAGTAGTTATCAAAGTAAGAGAAATCACCCATCTTGTTGCCTCTAGATATCTCAACATCATCAACTCGAGAAGAAAAGGATTTGGTAAAATATTCAATGACTGTTTGAATAATGAATTTTGAACTGTAAAAGGATTTTCGCAAAAAATCTAGGCCAAAATTTGGCAAAAAAGAAATGGTGACTATTTCAAGCCTGGCTCGAGTTGAAGTTTGTTTTAAGGCTCTTGTGAAGCTAATCAAACTTTGAAGTCGGGCCAAATTCTAAGAACTCTAAGGCTCCAAGGTTTCCTGAGGCATCAATATCTTATCAGCCTGAAAGGCATATTCAATTTGCAAGTACTACAATCGCTATAGCAAATGGTATGGACATGCTTTGTGTAACTCGTTTTAGCATTAAGGGCATCTTTGTTACTCCATGATCTTGATCTTTTTTTAGGAGAAAAGGTTAAGTTGAAGATGTCTTGTATGTGCTACTATTGGCTGAGATATGGTGCCATTACTTATATGGCAGAGTTTTAGAAATATGGTAATTTTGATTTAATCAAAGGGTACATCTTTGATTGATCCACCAAGGAAGTTCTTCTCTGAGCTAGAGGAAGTTAAGAAGGACATTGGAATGCCATTTTTTTTATGAAGACATGAAGCATGCTTTCATGTCTCTATTAATATAATAGTCAAAAAAGGCATTCTTAAAGAAGAGGTCGAGTTCCTCATCTAGTTTGGAGACCAATGTTTTCTTGTGAAGGGAAAGTTACCATTGCTACAATGATTTTGTCCCATAGTGAACAACTGAAAAGCCCCTGTATAAGAATTGGAGGATAGTCCTATGAAATTGTATGAAATGAAAAGGTGTTATCTATGGCTGAAGCATTTGTGTGTTGTTGGGCCAAAGTACGCATCCATTAAGGCTTATTACTATTTGTCTTGTTGAAGAATTTCAAGTCCTTAAACTAACTAGTTCTGCTAGTAACAGAGAATGTTGAGAGTTTACTCTTATTGATCTGGGTTTAGTTTTGGAATGCCATATCCCCTTTTGAAAGAGTACTTCCATTGAAGATTTGTTGTTGGTAAAGAAGCATAATACAAAACTATATTTGCTTGAACATTGGTGGTTTGACCAAAATGTAACATCCTTGATTGATGGACACTGGGAATCACAATTTCATATGCAAAGGCATGGGTACTCTATGGCACATTCTTTTCCACTTATGGTTTTGGACATTTGGACATGGAAAGAAAACTTGCATATGACAAAGCTGTAAAGAAAAACAAAAAATAAAAAGGAAATCTGTGGTTTGTAAACCCTAGCAGACTAGAAGACTTGATAAGAAAGCTCTAGGGTTTGTGGATAAAACCCTAGAGCTAGACCAAGATCAATGTTTTCACTGAAAGATGAAACCCTAGTTCACGTAAGGAAGAAAAGGAAAGTAGCATGCTAATGATGGGGATGAGGATGATGAGTTTCAGATGGATTTCATTTCTACAAGAAAGCAAGGATCAAGAGGGAGTTGTCGATTCCCTACAATACTCAAAGATAAGCACTTTATATCTCTCTTCCTTAATTATTATTGTTTTGTTATTAGTTAGCCTCTTGTCTTTATTTCTTTTGTTGGGTTATAATCATTCTTCCATTGAGGATTGTAGGTACATCGTGAAGGTTACCAAAGCTCTGGCAACAGGTGGAAGTATTGGAAGAACTAAGCAAAGTTTGTGGCAAAAGGATTGTCCCAGGGTCAGTGATTTGTGTTTTAAAGGGAGAAATTGTACTAACATCGTGCCTAATGACTGGACGAGCTCCTAATTCAGAGGAAGCAAGCAAGCCAGCAAGTTTGAAGAATGTTATTGTGCCAAGATCTATAGAAATTCAGTGATGATTTTAAAGTGGATTTACAAGATCGGGCTTTTTGGTAGATGGCTGCATAGAAAAGTACAAAACGAGGATTCTCCCAAGAAGAGGGAGAGGACTATGAGAAGACATTTGCTCCAATTACAATTTGCTTGGCAAGTTGAGAAGCAGAGTAGCTTCAGGATTGTTTGATCAAGTATGATCATGATGATCAATGCACATGGTACAAAAGGGAGCAGTGAAGCTCCAGTGTATTCGAGCAGGTTGTTGGCACTCTCTCAAAGCTTTTGTCCCGAGATGAAGGACAAGCTTGAGATGGTTGAGAATGCTTCCCTTGAGGGAGCATTGATGTTATAACATCAAGGAGCAGAGAATCTCCTTAGATCATGGGTTTTGATCAGGAGCCATGTAATATGGTTGGGGAGATTGGCCTAGTGAGCATCAAGGTCTCCAAGTACTCCCTCGGTCAGTGGATTTTGACCAGTGTTATCAAGACCGGACAGAATTGGTTTGAACCGACCGGTGTGAGGCGAAAACCGGTTCGGACAGGTGACCTGAACCATTTTTGGTCGGTCCGGTACTGAACTGGTTGGTTCTTGTATGAAACCGACCGATTCAGTATCGAACCAACCGATCGATTTTGTACATTGTTGCCACGGACCCTTTAAACGCAATTTTTTTTCAAAAAAGCAATGATTTATGACAAGGGAAGCCTGGTAAGTGACATTTTCCTTTATCTTTCATTTTCATCCTTTTACTTAAATTTTTAAAATTACCATGAAATGACTCGGGATGTTTGAGAGTGGTTCTGACCTCATTGGATTTCAACTGGAGAATGTAGAATTTTAGATCTCACTCAAAATCCAACAGACTTCAGTGTTCCAAGATTCGGGATTGGGGGGATTGCAATGATACATTAGATTTTGTCATGTACAAGGGTATGGAACCAGTGTTTAATCAAGAGCACCAAGGCCTCTATGTACCTTGATGTTAGTGGCATTGTGATCCAGGTGGATATTGGTGGCCACCGTCCTATTCCACCTAGACCCCCCAGTGAGTTACATCTGTTTCCTTGCTCATTTCAGCATTTACTATGTTTAGCAATTTTTTGGGTCCTAAACTTCCGGAGAAGTTTTACCCCACTAAACAGTGTTTTTTTGGGGTTCGTGATAGGCTCGTAGCCATAGGTAGGGGCTTGCAACGAAACCTGTAGTACTCGGCGAGACCTTTCCAACAAGGTATCGTACGTGCCAAACGGAGATAATATGACCAAGTTACAACCCTGGGAAGTTGGCTACCCAACTAACCCTAACGGGGCCCACAAACTCTTGGTGTTACATCTCCTAGGGTTAGGGTTTTGGTTGTTTAGGGCTTTCTCATGTTTTCCAATAATAACTAAGCCACTGAGCCTCATTATAACACAGTTTAGTGGCATGTAGCCGCCACATCTCTTCTCATAGATAAGCTACCATCGCTTGAGCTATCTTATTTCCATTCTGTTTGTAGCATAGTTCAGTATTTTTCTATTAATGAAATGAAGTGTTTTTCTACTGCATCTCTGTGTTTATGATTATATCTGTAAGTTGTTTCGTTCCTGTTTAAGTTCAGATCAGTGGTATCAGAGCGGTTTGCTCTTTCTCTATTTTTCTTTGCATGTCCCTAACGAGGTCAGGGTATAAGGAGTTAGGGCTTGATCTAGTTGAACCATTGCAAGATCAGCCTCGCAAAACCCAACGACCTCCCATGGCGAAAGAAAATAAAGACAAGGGAGCAGGAGATCCTTTCAAAATGTTGCTCAAGGAAGCCCTCGAGCGACATAGGGATGCGATGATGGATAACTTTGCCCAAATCCTTCGACAGCTACCCACAGGCAATGCATCTTCATCCAACAACCACTCTGGAGGTGCCACTCCTTTTAAAGTACAAGTTAACTTCGATATTCCCATATTCGAAGGCCTGATAGATGCAGACGTCGTAGATAAATGGTTAAATTTGTTGGAAAGATATTTTTCAGTTCATGACTTTTCCAATTGGGAAAACTTTTGCACTTCTCAAAGTCGCCCCACACATCAAGGACTGGTGGGAAACCTACTGTGAACAAAAGGATGAGAGTGAACCCTCTCTGTTTTAAGCCGCACCAATTGGAACTCTTTCTGGGACGCCATCAAGGAACAATATTACCCTGTCGGGAGCTATGAAGACAAATACATAAAGTGAACAAGGGACCAAGATGTGCCAGAGTTCACAAATATTTTCCATACCCTTCACACGAAGTTGGGTATCAACGATACTAAGCGGCATTTGGTGCTTAAGTACCGCGGTTGCCTACACAAGTACATCCAGGATGAGATGGAGTTCCTAGACATTTCCTTGCTCAACACAGCGTATCGGTACGCTATCAAGATTGAGCAGAAGTTTAAACAGAAGAAGCAGGACTTTGGATCTGCAAATCCAAAGTAAGGAAAAGGCGCCCCCAAACCACAGAACAAAGGACCAAGCCAAGGCGGGGCTACCCAGGACAGCCTGTCGAAGCTGCAAGCAAAGAACAACACCACAAAGACAAAGAAGGACACAGGAAAATGGTGTGAGTTCCATAAGAGCTCCACTCATAATACAAGTGAGTGTCGGGCCAAGCAGTCACTGGTGGCCGAGTTGAAGGCTTCCGAATCATACGCAAGTTCCTCTGAATCAGAACCCAATAAGGGAACTGACAAAGGGAAGCAAATCATTGATGCGGAACCCAGTGCCACCGTGGCCACCACCAAGATCCAGAAGATTGAGCCTGAAGATTCAGAGGAGGGGGAACACCTCTTCCACTCACAAATGTGGGTGAAGGGTTCTCCACTACAATTCATTGTCGACAGCGGGAGCCAAAAGAACCTCATTTCATCAGAGGTCGTGAAGCGACTGGGCCAAAAGACTACAGCACATCCATAGTCGTACACCATTGGGTGACTTCACCAAGGACAAGATCTTCGCATCAGCCAGCAGTGCCGCCTTTACTACAACATCAAGCCCTTCACAAATGAGGTATTGTGTGATGTTGTTCTTCTTGAAGTTCGTGATGTATTATTAGGACAACCATATTTATGGAAGCGACATGTTGTATATGAAACTAGACCTCGCTCTGTGATTATTACTTTGGCTAATAAGTTGTACAGGATATTGGAGGTAGCCCCACCTATCGCCATCTCTTTGATCACTACAAAGCAATGCAGTAAGATCATTTCCCAGACCAGGAAATTTGTTTTCCTTATGATTCGCCCCCAGGGCAAGAAGAAGGTTGTGGCCACGGCTTCCAAGCAGGGCTCCTCTGCACAGAAACAATAGATGGACAAGGTCGTGGAGGAGTACAGGATATTTTCGCCTCACCCACAGGGGTACCTCTGCACTGTCAAGTCAAGCACTCCATCGATCTAACCCCGGGCGCGCCGCTGCCCAATGGATCGATCTATCGACGCTCTGTTATGGAGAACGATGAGATCAAGAGGCAGATTCAGGAACTATTGCAGAAAGGGCACATTAGGCCAAGCTCATCACCTTGTGGGAGCCCGATTGTATTGGTACAAAAGAAGGATGGGACCTGGAGGCTCTGTATTGACTATCGGGCGCTAAACAAGATCACTGTCCAGAATAGGTACCCAATCCCGCAGATTGATGACCTTCTGGACCAGCTCAAAGGGACCAAATATTTCAACAAGATTGACTTGAAGTCAGGTTATCACCAGGTGCCTATCGAACCCTTCGATGTGTGGAAGACTGCCTTCAAATCCAAGGAGGGCCTTTTCGAATGGTTGGTCATGCCATTCGGATTGACGAACACCCCTGCAACCTTCATGAGACTGATGGACGACATCTTGTGACCCTTCACCAATGCATTCGTGGTGGTGTATTTAGATGACATCTTGATCTTCAGCCAGAGTTGGGAAGAGCACCTCCACCATATTCGACAGGTCCTTCAAACCCTGCAACAACACAAGTTGTGTGCTAACCTAGAAAAATGCACCTTTAACCTGACCCAAGTTCAATATTTGGGATACATCATTGATGAACAAGTTGTACATGTGGACCCATCCAAGATATAAGTCATTCAGGATTGGCCAGTCCCAACCACTCTAAAAAAGCTCCGCAGCTTTTTAGGTCTTGCCAATTTCTACTGTAGGTTCGTGCTGGGGTTCTCTCATATCACTTGGCCTTTAAGTCAAATCACCAAGGGCGAAGCAAAAGCAAAGATTTTTTGGTCGGAAACCCAACAAAAAGCATTCTCCGAGTTGAAGAATCGCCTATGTTCTGCACCAGTGCTCACATTACCAGACCTGCAACAACCATTTGAGATTGAGATAGATGCCTTCGACTATGCTATTGGTGCGGTTCTTACTCAGCATGGGCATCCAATGGCTTACCACAGTGAGACACTTTCAGACACAGTCTGAAAGTACCCCACTTACGACAAAGAAATGTATTCCATTGTGCAAGCCTGTCGTCAATGGAAGCATTACATTCTGGGGAAGGAAACAGTCATCCACACAGACCACCGACCTCTACAGTTCATACAGACACAAGGGAAGTTGCAGAACGATCGCCATTAGAAATGGTTCACCTATCTACAACAATTCCATTTGAACATTAAGTATAAGAAGGGCAACATCAATAATGTCGTTGATTGCCTCAACCGACCACCGGTCATGGCGCTGATCACTGTGCTCGACTCCTGTGGGCACGAGATATTGGGGTGGTCGCATCTTTACAAGAACAATCCAGAATTCGGCAGCATATACCAAACACTCCTGGAAGGGAAGCTAGTTCCAAATTTTCACCTTCAGGATGCACTCTTATGCCACCTGGGACATGTTGAAAATAGTGTAACTAGGTTCGGTCTTCATCATGTCAAATATTGTAACAATGTATTTTTGTATCAAGAAAATTTGTATTTTTTTAAGTCGTGGCTCCAATTGAGAGCCTTAGATGAGTCATGTAAAATGAAGACAGTCATGTACTATTACACTTGTAAATGCAATTGATGTAAGTCAAATCCTTCTAGATCATCAATGAAATACTCCAACATGTACCCACGGAATTATTGCAAAGAAACCGCTTGAAGAAAATTCTGGAAGCCTCTTGTTTTAACGTCAGCCTATCCAAGAATCATGTCGGCTTAATCAATGAACATGTTGGCCTAATCAAAGGATCTAGTCGACCTATGGGAGAGGAGACAAGCCTATATAAAGGCTACGATGACACCTCCTCAAGACACACATTCAATCATAATTTGTTCTTGAAGGAAAGCGAAGTGAAAGGGTCAACGAGAGAAGGTAGCCACAGTCATTTGAGGAGGTATGTTCCCTCATGCGAAGTTTGTTCTCTTAAGCGACATTCTGATCTGATCTAGGGTTTCATGTTATATGGGTATATTGTTGGGTTATAGATCCAATCTAGCCGCAGATTGAATGAATAGATCAGTACCAAAGAGATCGAAGCCATCTAAGGGCTAGAGGAGCCCTATCTCTCCCATCACGTGCATCCGCATACTGAAGCAAAGGGTTTTGTCTTCACTGACCTATAACAGTCATCCATTTGGCATCACGAAATTGCAAATCAAGAGACTATTATGTATGAGATGAGTCTACATGAAGTGCGAGGATAGAAAAAGGCTAGAAGAGCCTATCCGAGATCATCGTTGCTGACTGTCATGCTCTTACTACAGACCTGATTCACTACAGAAGTATACAGTATGTTTGGGTACATGTTTGGAGGTATTGTCATTTGATGTTGAAAGCCTTTCTAAGTCAATGTTTGGGTCACATAAATTTCTCAATAAAGATTCTATAAGAAAGAGTTCAAAGGGTTTTTCCTCTCAAGTTTAGGAGAGGTTTTTGCCCTAGCATGGTGCCAATATCTTGTGTACTTGTGCATTTTGATCTTCTTGTTTGGTAGTTGGTTGATGATAATAATTCTTGTAAACAATAAGAAGCAGAATCTAAAGAAATAACATCACAAGCAGTTATCACAATTAAGAGAAATCGAATATTTAAAATTGCCCTTCATTTCTCAACATGGTATCAGAGGGTGGTTCAACAAAGGGCATGAAGAAGATCAACTCTCTCATGCAGCAATTGGCAAGCATTGGGCTATGGTTGACAAACCTCATCAATCAAAAGATCAAGCAAGTATGGGTTTATTTGATCTCCAAAATTGACAGATCTACAAAAGTTGATGGCTTATTCTCCGCACTCTCGGGCACATTCCAAGATGAGAACATTTGGGTAATAGATAGTGGAGCTTCGAGACATATGACAGGACACCATCATCAACTCAAGACTCTCTCCAAGGGAAAGTCCTCCTATTCTGTGGAGCTTGGTGACAACAAAAATTATCCAGTGAAAGGCATCAGATCTACCTCCATCAAGCTTGAAGACGGAAGCAACATTCATCTCAACAACATCCTCTATGTTCCAGGTCTGTGCAAAAATCTTATTTCTATTTCATCTTTAGAAGAAAAGGGTGATAGAGTTGCTTTTATAGATGGAAAGGTAGTTGTTTGGGCTAAAGATTCAAGCATGGAAAAGGCTAGAACCATTGGTGTCTAAGAAGGCAGATTATATAGATTAGCCTCTCCTATAAATCAAGCACTTGTTCATACTGAAATCAGTCCATGTGAATTATGGCATAGAAGATTGGGTCACCTACACTTTAAAATTCTTCCAACCCTAAACTCCATAGTAAATGGAATCCCAAATCTTAAGGAAGAACATGAAGGTGTATGCAAGGGTTGTGCATTGGGCAAGATTGCAAAGAAACCATTTGGACATAGCACATCACGTGCTCAAGAAATACTTGATCTCATACACTCTGATGTCTGTGGTCCCATGACCAAATCTCTTGGAGGACATCTATACTATGTCACCTTCATAGATGACCACTCCAGGAAAACTTGGGTTTACCTTCTTAAATCCAAAGATGAAGTCTTTTCAAAATTTCAAGAATTCAAAGCTGAAGTGGAAAATCTCACAGAAAGAAAAGTCAAGATTTTGAGATCTAACAATGGTGGAGAATACACTTCTAAGGAAATTATAGCCTTCTGCAAGGAGGCTGGGATTAAGAGGGAGCTCATAGTCCCATATAATCCCGAGCAGAATGGAGTAGCTGAACGGAAGAACAAAGCCATAGAAGAAAGTGTCAAGGCAATGATTCATGACCAAGATCTACCGAAATTACTATGGGGCGAAGCAACAAAGGTTGTTGTATATATTCAAAACAGAAGTCCCCACAGGTCTCTGAATAATCGAACTCCCGAAGAAGTCTTCACTGGGAAGAAACCTATTGTGGACCATCTCTGAATATTTGGATGTCTGGTTTATATCCACATTCCCAAGGACAAAAGGAAGAAGCTAGATCCAGCAAGTAAGAAGGGAATATTTGTGGGATATAGTAACTCATCCAAGGCTTACAGAATCTACATCAAGGAAGGACATCAAATAGAGGTAAGTCAAGATGTAATCTTTGATGAGAATATTGCATTCAAAAGGTCAAAAGATATTTCATCTGATTCCGATGAGGAAGATCTTCCTATATTTGAGGAAGAAGTCAACAAAGAAGAAGAAAATGCTCATCAAGAAGATGAAGGTCCTAGCGAACCTGTCACTATCCCTGAAAAGAGGAAGAGACCTAATTGGTTGACCTCCACACTTCAAGAAGTTGAAGGACATCAGGCAAGTGGAAAATTTAGAGAAAACAAGAAACCTTAAGGTACTCTGGGTATGCAACCTACATGTCAAAATTGATAGAACATGAGCCATCCACATTTGAAGAAGCTTCCAAGCACCCTGAGTGGAAGTTTGCCATGAATGAGGAATACCAATCTATAATGAAGAATGGGGTTTGGGAAATTGTTCCTAGACCGGAAAACAAATCTGTGGTAACTTCGAAATGGATTTACAAGATTAAGCATGTTGCGGATGGGAGCATAAACAAATACAAAGCCATATTTTTGGCCAAAGGTTTTTCTCAAGAAGAAGGAATTGACTATGAAGAAACCTTTGCTCCTACAGAAGGATATACAACCATTCGTTCGCTAATTTCTCTGGCAGCATCCATGAAGTGAAAATTTCAACAGATGGACGTAAAAACTACATTTCTGAATGGCACTATAGATGAAGAAGTCTACATTGAGCAGCCTTTGGGATTCGAAGTCAAAGGTAAAGATGGCTATTGTTGACACCTAATCCGAAACGGATGAGGTGAAGCCGGACAGTCATCTAGAAGATGAACTGATCCGTTTCTTGTGTATATATAAATAATAGTTGTCTAATGAGAAATAACCAGTTCTGTCTTGCACTCATAAATTGCTGGAGTTACCCTGGCCTGACATGGTATCAGAGCTCAGGTCCCAGTCCCTAAAATAGTGTAACTCCTCTGCTGCCTCATGAAACCTCTGCTCCCTGGCGCACCAGCCTGACATCCCTTCTGACATCGCTGCATACGCTGCGTTGAGGACCGTTCAAGGAAGAGAAGGTGATGATGGACCTGCGTTTTTTGCAAGGTATTGAGACCTGCGTTTCATGGATTGAGGCCTGACAACGGTAAGATGACTGCACTTAATGTATTGAAGACCTGCGTATGGTATATTGAGACTGTGTTTTAGGTATTGAGACTGCGTTTTGCAAGATGATGCTGTGACCTGCGAATTGATGACTGCCTTTAATGGTATCAAAGACCTGCGTTTTTTTATGTTTGTTGAACTGTGAACTGTGATATGTTCGGTGTAGACCTTTGTGCTTGCGTCTCCCGGAATCACAGTGATTTCTCACTGGTGACTGCGCCTTTTATTAAAGCGCTGTGGTATTAAACGCTGTGGTATACCTTTTATTAAAGCGCTGTGGCTAAGACTACGGTATTAAACGCTGAGACTGTGGTATGCAAGCTGAGACTGCGTCTTTTTTTGAGCACCGTCTTAAGGTTTTCGCAGAATTTGTCCCTCTGCCAGAATTCAAATCCCATTCCCATTGGTCGAAACCTCTCTCTCTCTGCCTTGACTTGGTTAAACGCTGCATTAACCTACTCCAGATTCCTGTTCTTGAAGGACTCGTATTTCTGCTGCATCGAGGAATTGCAAATTGTTGGATTAAAAAATGCACTGCATATGAGACCTGAACGTTGTACACTGAAGCCTCTGCTGGTGCATATGGATGTTGGGGTAGTAGTTTATTAGTTTATCTTTGTGCGTTGAATGTTGAGACCATTAAGGCGTCTGCGGTTGGTGATCGTTGAATAGTATGCGTTGGTAAATTGAAAGTACATGAGCCAATTTTTTTTAAAAGTCGTGATATACAGTGATATATATATGTGAGAAATATATGAGCGCCTTTTTTACAGTGATATGCATTGATTTGTATGGGAGAAATGATATGTATATGAGCGCCTTTTTTAAAAACAGTGATATACATTGATATGTTTGTGAGAAGTGATATGTATATGAGTACCCTTTTTTAAACAGTGATATACATATATGTAAGCAGCGCTATTTTTTTTTGTAAGCAGTGAGCACCCTAGTTTTGTTGAACAGTGATATATATATGTGAGCAGTGATATATATATACTGTTGCATAAGGCAATCATATAAGGATTTTTTTTCTCTCAACAGAAGTGTTTTTGGCAGAGATATTTTTTTTTACAGAATGCATTCAATCATTTCAATGGTTGGAATAGTTCTCACTGGCAAGGAGAACTATCCTGAATGGTCTCGGATGGTGAAACACACCCTCATCTACAATGAGCTGTGGAAAGGTGTGTGTGTCGGAGAAGAAGACAGAGACCCTGTGCAGCCCACATCAGACAAAGAACTCGCCATTTGGGAAAACAAGAACAGCAAAGCCTTTGCATTGATCACAGCATCTGTAAATGAGGAAGTAAGTCGTCATATTTCATCCTATTCCACTGCCTTTGAAGCTTTACAAAAGCTTAAAGAACTCTATGATACACATTCTGCACTTGAAGTTGTTCAGCTCATGATTAAACTCTTCACTCTTGAACTGAAAAATAATGATCCTCTTACTCTTGCTTCTGAAATAAAGTCTATAGTGCATGACATTAAATCCACTAAGTTTGAGCTGGATATCTCTCTTATTGCCTTTCTCAAAGCACTTTATCCTACCTACTCTAACTATCTTGAGTCTTTACAAGCAAATGGAAATCTTAAAGATATAACCTTTGACACTCTTGTGAAAAAGTTTGCTGAAAGAGAGAAAGCCTTTGGAAAGAAAACAGTCCCTGAATCTTCTAAAGAGACTGTTTGCCTTGCTCATAAAGAAAAGCAGCCTGCTCAAGATTCTACAAGAGGAAGAGGTGGACGAAGAGGAAGAGGAAGATACTTCAGAGGCAGGGGGGGCAGACATCCTCAAGCAGAAAAGGCAGATCTGCATTGCATTCGCTGCAAACGAAATGGATCACATGATGCTTCTACATGCAAGCTACCATGGGACAAAGTTGAGCAGAGAAGAAATCAGCAGAAAGGTAAAACTGATGACTCAGACAAAGGTAAAGCACCTGAATCCGCTCACTATATTGAGGCACAATGTAACATTGGAGTAAATGAAGACTTGTTTAATGCTTCACTTGCTTCTTCGAAAAATGACTGGTTGCTTGATTCAGGAGCAACCTGTCATATGACTCATAGGAGAGATTTTTTTGAAGATTTCACTGATAATGTTGATGGAGCAGTATATTTTGCAGATCAGTCAAAAATCAAGCCATCAGGGCTTGGCACAGTCAGGCTTAAACTGCCTGGTCTTCCAGACTTTCTTCTGGATCATGTTCTATATCTCCCACAGCTCAAGAGAAACTTGTTGTCCCTGGTCCACATCCGCCAGCAAGGTCACTCCATTCATATGTTTGATGGAAAGCTTGAGGTAAGAAAGGCATCTGACCATTCACTTGTCATGAGGGGTATAGAAGAAGAAAGACTTCTTAAACTGCAAGGAACCTCTGCTCATGCACAGCATTTTTCATATATTTCTCATCATGATGAAGGTACACTTCCATCAAGTTTATTATGGCATGCTAGATTTGGACATCTAAACTATGATAGTCTCCGCTTGTTGAAGAAAAATGGTGTTGCTGGTTTGCCTACAATTCCTAGAAAACATAAACAATGTGATGCTTGCATTCTAGGAAAGCATAGCAAACAGTCTTTTCATGATTCACATTCAAGAGCACATAGGAAGCTTGAACTTATTCATTCAGATTTATGTGGTCCAATGCCTGTTCCTTCTGCAAATGGAAATAAGTATATCATGACATTTATTGATGATTACACCAGAATGTGTTGGGTTTATTTATTGAAGAACAAATCTGATGCTTTTCAAACATTCAAGAATTTTCATAAGTGGATTGAAAATGATGCACAATCTCATATTGGGTCTATTCGCACTGATAATGGAAAAGAATATACATCAAATGAATTTGAACACTATCTTCGCCAACATGGGATTAAACATCAAACAACTGTGCCTTATAATCCTCAACAGAATGGTGTAGCTGAAAGAATGAACAGAACAATTTTGAATATGGTACGATCCATGCTTTTCTTCAAAAATGTAAAGACAATGTTTTGGGCTGATGCTGTTCTATGTGCTGCATATATAAAGAATAGATGTCCATCTAGTGCTATAAGAAACAAGACTCCTTATGAATTATGGTATGGACATGTTCCTTCGGTAAAACATCTCAGGATATTTGGTTCCACCTGTTATGCTTTAATACCAAAGGTACATAGAAACAAACTTGGTGCTAGAAGTCGTAAGTGTATCTTCCTGGGGTATTCAAACACATCTAAAGCATACCGCCTTTATGATGAAGTAAATAAAAAGTTTGTTTTATCTAGAGATGTCATTTTTCTTGAATCATCCAAATCTGACAGTGTTGTTGGGCGGCAACTTGATCGCTTGGATAGAGTCACAAAACCGAAATCATTCCAAGAGTTTGATAATCAGATTCCACATCTTGAAGGGGGGATTCCTATACTAGATCAACATGTGGAATCTCCTTCTGAAGAACAATCTCCCCTGCATGACACTCCAACAACGGATGATGCTTTAAGTGATGTAATTGATAGAATTGGGAGACTCAATCTTGATTCAGACCCAACTCAATCAACAGAACAGCCTGGACCATCTCAGAAAGGTCCCCCAAAGTGGCTGACAAAGACACTTGAAAGTGTTCATCCTGATGAAATTGGAAAAACAGGAACCAGAAATTCAAACCGACAAGATGGAGGTGATGTAGATAACTCTAATTCACCTGTTGATATGGATGTTACTTATGATTGTGAATTGAACTTGTCTACAGATTTTGAACCAACTTCCTTCAAAGAAGCTGCTTCTCATGATGAATGGAAAGAAGCGATGCAGAAGGAGTATGATGCCCTCATAAAGAATGGCACTTGGAAGCTGGTTGATCCTCCATTTGGAACCAAACCAATTGGCTGCAAGTGGGTCTACAAGAACAAGTACAAAGCTGATGGCTCACTTGACAAGCACAAAGCTAGGCTTGTGGCAAAAGGTTTTGCACAGAAGGAAGGGGTCGATTATGAGGAAACTTTTGCTCCCACAGCAAAATGGGCCACCATCCGGACACTCTTTGCACTAGCTGCTCAGAACGGTTGGAAAGTCCATCAAATGGATGTAAAAACTGCATTCTTGAATGGAGATCTAAAAGAGAATGTTTTTATGTCCCAGCCTGAAGGATTTGCTGTGAAAGGACATGAACACAAAGTATGCAAACTTGTGAAGTCCTTGTATGGCCTCAAACAAGCACCACGAGCCTGGTATGAAAAACTAACTGAGCATCTTCTGAAACTCAACTTCAAACATTTTGATCTTGATGATGCAACTTTATTTGTCAAGAAAGTTGGCAAAACAGTTGTATATCTTGTGGTATATGTAGATGATCTTTTAATGACAGGGAACAATGAAAGCTATATTGCATTCATAAAGAAAGAATTAGGAAAAATTTTTGAAATGACTGATTTGGGCTATGTTCATTACTATCTTGGCATTGAAGTAACCCAACATCCAAAGTCCATATTTCTTTCTCAAAAGAAATACATTGGAGATTTGTTATACAGATTTGGCATGACAGAGTGCAATCCCCTTTCTACTCCAATGGAACAAAACTTGAAGCTCACATCTACTGAAGGAAAGGAATTTGAGGATGCAACAAGGTATAGACAGCTTGTAGGAAGTCTCATCTACCTCACTACTACCAGACCAGACATTTCATTTGCTGTTGGAATCCTCTCCAGGTTTATGCAAAAGCCTTGTGAGGGACATTGGTCTGCTGCAAAAAGAGTTCTAAGGTACTTGAAGGGAACTCAAGACCTTGGAATCAAGTATACACAGGTGGACGACTTCAACTTGATTGGATACTCTGATTCAGACTTCGATGGAGACAAAGAAACTGGGGTATCTACTTCAGGATATGCTATGAGTCTTGGATCAGGAGCTGTCTCCTGGAGATCACGCAAACAATCAGTACCAGCAGATTCCACAACAGAAGCAGAATACGTGGCAGCAGCTGAAGCAACGAAAGAAATTGTGTGGCTCAGGAAAATTCTTGAAGATTTGCAAGTAAAACAAATACAATCTACTCCACTCATGATTGATAACACATCTGCAATA
Organism: Pinus tabuliformis; assembly: GCA_031772625.1. NCBI lineage: Eukaryota > Viridiplantae > Streptophyta > Pinopsida > Pinales > Pinaceae > Pinus > Pinus tabuliformis. Next base: position 1,518,686,083 of record CM062816.1, read on the forward strand.
AAGTTGGCCAAGAATCCAAAGTTCCATGATCGTACTAAGCACATCAATACTAAATATCATCTGATCCGACATCATGTTGAGGCCAAAACAATCCATCTCCGTCATTGTTCCACAAACGAACAAATTGCAGACATCTTCACCAAAGCGCTTGGAAGAGAAAAGCTTGAAAGATTCAGAACGATGCTTGGACTCACCAACATCCCTTCAGATTAAGGGGGGGAATGTTGACACCTAATCCGAAACGGATGAGGTGAAGCCGGACAGTCATCTAGAAGATGAACTGATCCGTTTCTTGTGTATATATAAATAATAGTTGTCTAATGAGAAATAACCAGTTCTGTCTTGCACTCATAAATTGCTGGAGTTACCCTGGCCTGACAGCTATGTTTGCAAATTGAAAAAGGCTCTATATGGCCTCAAGAAAGCACCTAGAGCATGGTACGCCAAGATGGATGCTTATCTGCAAAGACTGGGCTTTACCAAAAGTTCGGTTGATCCCAACCTCTACATCAAAGTGGTAAAGGATGAACCTGTCATCATCTTACTATATGTAGATGATCTTTTATTAACTAGTGTAGAAGAATGTATTCAGGAATGCAAGAAACAGTTGACTACAGAATTCGATATGAAGGATCTAGGATCCATGCACTATTATCTGGGACTGGAAGTATGGCAAGAACCCAATGAGATTTATTTGGGTCAAGGGAAGTATGTAATTGAAATTCTCAAGAGGTTTGATATGATGGAGTGCAAGCCTATGACGACTCCGATGATCACAAACCTGAGACTGTTGAGAAACTCTGAATCCAGTCTGGTGGATCCCACAAGGTACATGCAATTAATTGGATCCCTGATGTACCTGGTAAATACTCGGCCAAATATATGTTTTGCAGTGAATGTTCTCAGTCAGTTTCAGATGGAACCCCATCATGATCATTGGGTGGCAGCCAAGCATATACTAAGATACTTGCGTGGAACCATACATCACTACCTAAAATATGAGAAAGGAAAAGATGTACTTCTGACAGGATTTACTAATTCTGATTGGGGAGGCAACGAGAAAGATGGAAGAAGCACAACCGGAGGATGCTTCAGTCTAGGATCCTCAATGGTCTCTTGGATGAGCAGGAAGCAAGAGACAGTTGCCTTAAGCAGTGCTGAAGCTGAGTATGTAGCAGCATGTGAAGTCAGCCAGGAAGCGGTCTGGTTAAGGAAATTGTTATCTGACTTATTTGCAGGATCGTTGGCCCCTACAACTATTCATTGTGATAATACCAGCTGTATAAGATTGTCTGAGGACCCAGTGTTTCATGGGAAGACAAAGCACATAAATAACAAGTATCATTATATTTGGAAGCTGGTGCAAGATGGTGTGCTGAAGCTGGAGTATGTTCCCACCAATGAGCAGACTGTCGACATATTAACGAAATCGCTTCCGAACAAGAAGCTTGTGTACTTTCGAGACAAGCTTGGTCTGGTTGATATGTCGTCCCTATTTGAGCGAGAAAGATAGACACTACATTTTTGTCTTCCGAGAATGAAGAAGAAATGGAGGATTGAGTTATCATCTGGCATCCGACACTCTTTGAGGATGTGGTAGGGCATCCAAGACAAGAGTGGGCAAGAGGACCAATATTCTTGAGGGCTAGGAACCCAAGATGAGAATAGTCCTAGTAGGGCATACTCAAAGAACACCTGGGTGGGTATGACCCTAAGAGAGACAATGACGAGTGTGTCTATAAGTCATTGGTCTTGCCAACATTGTGCTCTGATCTATTTGAGAGATAGAGCGATTAGTCAAGGCCTTGCTATATGGAAACAATGTTGGTTAAAATGATGCTAGAATAGATGGATAACTAATCCGACTCTTTGCTTATGAGAACTCTTGTATTGAGAATGTCCATGTACCATGTATGTATGAATACCTCCCTAGTTAAGAGGGAGTGTTGAAAATAGTGTAACTAGGTTCGGTCTTCATCATGTCAAATATTGTAACAATGTATTTTTGTATCAAGAAAATTTTTATTTTTTGAAATCATAGCTCCAATTGAGAGCCTTAGATGAGTCAGGTAAAATGAAGACAGTCATGTACTATTACACTTTTAAAAGCAATTGATGTAATTCAAATCCTTCTAGATCATCAATGAAATACTCCAACATGTACCCACAAAATTATTGCAAAGAAACCGCTTGAAGAAAATTCTGGAAGCCTCTTGTTTTAACATCAGCCTATCCAAGAATCATGTCGGCTTAATCAATGAACACGTCGGCCTAATCAAAGGATCTAGTCGGCCTATGGGAGAGGAGACAAGCCTATATAAAGGCTACGATGACACCTCCTCAAGACACACACTCAATCATAACTCGTTCTTGAAGGAAAGCGAAGTGAAAGGGTCAAGGAGAGAAGGTAGCTGCAGTCATTTGAGGAGGTATGTTCCCTCATGCAAAGTTTGTTCTCTTAAGCGGCATTTTGATCTAATCTAGGGTTTCATGTTATATGGGTATATTGTTGGGTTATAGATCCAATATAGCCGCAGATTGAATGAATGGATCAGTACCAAAGAGATTGAAGCCATCGAAGGGCTAGAGGAGCCCTATCTCTCCCATCACGTGCATCTGCATACTGAAGCAAAGGGTTTTGTCTTCGCTAACCTATAAGAGTCATCCATTTGGCATCATGAAATTGCAGATCAAGAGACTATTATGTATGAGATGAGTCTACATGAAGTGTGAAGATAGAAAAAGGCTAGAAGAGCCAATCCGAGATCATCGTTGCTGACTATCATGCTCTTACTACAAACCTAATTCACTGCAGAATTATACAGTATGTTTGGGTACATGTTTGGAGGTATTATCATTTGATGTTGAAGGCATTTCTGAGTCAATGTTTAGGTCATGTGTACTTGTGCATTTTGATCTTCTTGTTTAGTAACTAGTTGATGATAATAATTCTTGTAAATAATAAGAAGCAAAATCTAAAGAAATAATATCACAAGTAGTTATCAACTTATCACAATTAAGAGAAATCGAATATTTAAAATTGCCCTTCATTTCTCAACAGGACACATATGTGTTCCTTCAAGTGAGTGTGCCAAGATGATTTGGGAGGCGCACTACAGTCGGGTCGCTGGACATTTCAGAGTAGAGAAAACAGTGGCAGTATTGCAGAAGTATTTTTATTGGCCGAAACTTCGTCAAGATGTTGGGAAGTACATTAGATCCTGCACTACCTGCACCATTGCCAAACCAACCATCAAGAAGCAAGGCCTGTATACTCCTCTACCTACTCCTAGTCAGCCTTGGGAATCTGTCTCCATGGATTACATGTCGAGCCTTCCTTCTACTAAGCACGGCAACGATTGCGTTTTCATGGTCGTCGACAGATTCTCTAAGATGGCCATCATGGCAGCCTGCAAGAAGAGTATCACAGCAGAGGCCACTGCTAAGCTCTTCTTTGAGCAAGTGTGGGTACACTTTGGGATCCCACAGTCCATTGTCTCAGATCGGGACAGCATATTCCTAAGTGCATTTTGGTCAAGTCTCTGGTCGATATTGGATACAAAACTTACTAAGTCCACGGCTTTCCATACACAAACTGATGGCCAAACAGAGGTTGTCAACAGGATGATCATACAAATTATGCACATGTACAACTCGAAGCATCCATGCACGTGGGATGAAAGTCTCCCCTATGTCCAACACAGCTACAACAGAGCTCTCCACAGCTCAACAAGTCACAATCCTTTTTAGGTAGGGCTAGGATTTAAGCCATTATGCCCCATTGATATGGCCATAGCATTTGCAGCCACTTAGGTAGATTCAGCTCACGTTCAATCTGAAGCTGAAAGGGCTAACAGTTTCATTGAGCGCATTCAACACATTCGCCAAAAGGTCCATGATATATTGGACAAAGCCAATGCTAAGTACAAGCAACGCCATGATCAGCATCGAGTGTCGCAAAAGTTCCAGGTGGGCGACAAAGTTTGGCTACATTTGCAAAAGGAGTGCCTTGTTGGACCCCATCGCAAGCTTCGCCCACTCCAATATGAGCCATACACCATCACCAAAGCCGTCGGGGACAATGCCTTCGAGCTCAGCATCCCACCGTTCCTTGGTCTGCACCCAGTGTTCAATGTAGATCGCCTTCGGCCATACTTTCCACCATTGTTGGACACATCTGACATTGCAGAACAGCTCACACCAACAGAGCTCAACCCAGACTACATGGAACAAGCCACAATTGATCAGATCATGGACACAAAGATCAAGAACACTCGCCAATAGAGGATACAGTTATATCGAGTTGTCAAAGCAGGCCAACTCCTTCACCAGGGCAAGTGGTTCACCAGGGACCAAGTTCAACAGAAATTCCTCACCTCATGGAGGCTCTGCATGTAATGGGGACCATTGCTTCCTAAGGGGGAAGGAATGATCCAGGTGGATATTGGTGGCCACCCGCCTATTTTATCTAGACCCCCCAGTCAGTTTCATCTGTTTCCTTGTTCATTTAAACATTTACTATTTTTAACAGTTTTTCAGGTCATGAACTTCTGGAGCAATTTTGACCCCCTAAATGACGTTTTTCTGGGGTTCGCTTGTGGTGAAACCTGTAATACTCGGCGAGACCTTCCCAACAAGGTATCATACGCGCCAAACGAAGATAATATGACCAAGTTACGAGCCCGGGAAGTTGGCTACCCAACTAACCCCAACAGGGCCCACAAACTCTTGGTGTTACGTCTCCTAGGGTTAGGGTTTTGGTTGTTTAGGGTTTTCTCATGTTTTCCAATAATAAATAGGCCCTTGAGCCTCATTGTAACACAGTTCAGTGGCATGTAGCCGCCACATCTCTTCTTAGAGATAAGTTACCATCGCCCGAGCTACCTTATTTCCATTCTGTTTGTAAGCATAGTTCAATAGTTTTCTATTAATGAAATGAAGTGTTTTTCTGCTACATCTCTGTGTTTATGATTATATATGTAAGTTGTTGCGTTTCTGTTTAAGTTCGGATCACATTGGTTATCGAACTCCTCTATCATGAGCCTAATCCCTCAAACAAAATCTTGACTTGACATTCTAAGCTTTTTCTATCTCATTTTAATGATTAAAGGGTGATATTGATAATGAAGATCCCAATATAGGCAATCATTTTGATGATATGTAGGTATTTGTTGTAGCATAATTTTTTTTGGATGCTAGAGGCCATGTGGAGCTTTTTCAGTTTAGATATGGATTGCACTCGATGCTATTTTGGTTACGTGCACCCTTGCTATGTAAATGAGAACTTTTGCTTATTTGTATATAAATGGTTTGGATTCATATGGATGCACATGAATATATATGTTTTTATTAAAAATTTGAATATTTTATGTGTTTTTTGTTAACCGGTTTTTTGGTCCATTTTTTTTACCAGTTTCTGTCTGGTTCTGATCGGTTCCCGATTTGGGGGGTCTACTGGTCTAATTCTGATAATTGTGGTTATAACCATATTGCCATGGGGTTTGGTTGGTGGGTTGGGCGAGTACCTTATAGCATTGGGCAAGTATTTTTACCATTCAATGACATGTGACGACATGTGGGAATGGTAAATGGGCCTTGTTACCTACCATATTGTGGGTGATATCCCTTGGGGAAAAAATTCTCCAAGATGCTCCACAACCAGCAGCCCCTTGCAGCCACCAACTAGCTTGTTGTGCCACTTCTCCACCACCTGAGCCAACCATGTGGTCCCTCACCCATCTGTCATGATCGTATGTTTGAAGGTGGGCCTCCCGAACCTAAAGGTATGCCTTGTCATTTGGTAATTGAGTATTGTAGTTTACTTATCATGGAGACTTTTGGGCATGAATTAATGGGGGGATTCGGCGGAAAGAGTGGGCTAGGTTTGTGCTCTTGTCCCCTAGACCTCTTTTGGATGTTACCCTTGGACCCTAGTCCCATGGGATCTCTTTTACTGACCTTTGGGCTCTCAAGATGGTACTTCATGGGAAACCTTGATTTTGGTTGCATGGTCCCGCTCCCTCATCCACATACATCACTCCCCCTCCGCTCATTATAACCCCATTCATCATTTCTCCCACCTAGGTCCACATTCCTCCACTGGGTCCACATAGGGTTAGCCTCCCCTTCCCCTTGCCCACACCTTGGGTCGGGCCTAGAATGATGCCCCAGAGGTTGATGCAGCTGAAAAGAAAAGTAAAAGCATAATTGGTCACATTCAACAGGAAAATGTACCACAAAATGCAAAAGATGGTCGGGACAAACACATTTAGCATGTGAGCAAAAGCCAATGCATGAGCTCTACGCCATTCTCATGGCCATCACCCTGGTTCCTATAGGCCCTAGATGAGCCTCTTTTATCATTCAAGAACCCATGATTGTCCCAACCCTTGGTGGGCAATGAACTGCCCCACCTCAAAGGGGGTATCCACTTGTTATACTTTACATATCATGCTCTTACTCCTTGAGCCCCAAGCAATTAACCCAAGAAAAATCATAAAGGGCAGAAGGCAAATGAAAAAGGGTGGAAAAATGAAGGTCGAGGTGACTCATGTACCATGATTGCTCCCTCCTATACATTATGTACCAAAGTGTGGGCTTCCCCTTTATTAGCTACACTTGTACCATGGCATGTGACCCAGGATTGCCCCCTCCATCCCCTACTCCGTTCCATCACTTTATCACATGCCACCACCATTTGAAGGATGTACCTTGGACATATCATCCCTTTTAAAAGTAGAAACAACCTAATAGGGCACTTGGTTAAACCCCCTTAGAGCTTGGACACATTCGCACATGTCAAAGCCCACTATGGAAGAGCATGCCATTATGAATTGCCCACTTATTGTCCATGGTTTGTAAGTTCTTTAACTCGATTTATTTAAATGACTTGTTATGCTAGAAGGCAAGGGGACGCATTGGATCTTATGCAGGATTACAAATGGTATCCATTTTGGGTTTGGTCTCCCTGTACGGGGTTCTAACCCTCTAGAGGGCTACATTGGCACATGTAGAGTGTGTGTAGAGAGCCATGGGCCTCCACAGTAGTAGACAACATTCCATGGATCCCCAGAGATGTTCATAGATTGCTCGAGTTTCATCTATTGGATGACGAAGATGCACCTAGTTCACCATGCCCAGTCGGCCCCACAGTTGTATCATGCATTTGGCAGATAACCAAAGACCTGTATGATGATGTGGCATCACTTAGACCATCATCCGAGCCCTTGCAGATTGTTTACATGCATCTTCAATCTATTTGGAGACCCATGAGGACACTTGTGTGCCCCCACATCCATTGGGAGCACCACAAGTTTATTATTTGGAGAACAAGGAACCAACCCCTTGTCCACTACTTTTTGGAGTCTTATTTCTCATTATGGCACCTATGGACTTCATCAGGCCTCTTAGATGGCCCAATGACACGTACTATTGATCATTCAACCTCTTGAGAGGCTTATTCTTTTGTTTATGAGCTAGTTTGGTGGGCTTGTCACCAAAATTTAGTTATTTTGCACATTATTTTATTCCTAAGGGCTAATGTAGAGTCCTAATTAGCTAAATCAAACTCATTAGGAGTGTATAAATACAAGTGATGTGAATTCATTTTAGGATCATCACTTGGATTTGGAACTTGTATCTCTTTAAAGATTTTCACTATCCTTCTTGGAGGACAAACTTTTGGTGCATGGAATGAATTTTGATGTTTAGATTATTTTCTCATGTCTTGGAGCTTCTTGAATGGAAAATTTTGGATGGTTGGATAAATTATTATACACGTAAGTACAATTTAATGTTATTCTTTCTTTCTATTTTTGTCACATACATTGTTGTTGGGATTTCGTTATACTAGGGCTTATTTGTTGCATCTATCTATGTAAAGTTGTGGAAATTTTGTTTATAGATAGTGAATAGTTCATGTATGGGCCATGTATAGTGAATGAATGTTCCTAGGGATGTTTCATTACTGAAATTCATCTTGATAAGCCATCCATTTTGCAAAACGAAGTATAAAGTCTTTGAAGTTGCTTTTGTTGTTGCCCTAATGCTAAACGAAGTTGCTTTTGTTGTTGCCCTAATGCTAAACGAAGTTGTCTTTGAGGCCTCCTTAACCTAGAAAATCCAAAAGTCCATAGTCATAATTCTACCTGACTCCAATCTCCCCAAAGGATTAGGCACTGGTCCACCATAAGGTGATCACCTTAAACCTTATTTCCTCTCCTCCCTCTTCTTTTCTAGGCCTAGCCCATTAGGTCTCCTAGGGCATCATTTATCTCGCAAACCATTTGTTGTCGCGCGGATTGACACGACAACCCTCAGACCGGGGGCTGTCACTCTGATCCCCGATCCCTCCGTTTAAGCCTGTCTCCCGCGGCTAAGGGGGGTAGTCCCTGTGAGATGATGAGACCAACTGTCGACTAGTTGGTTGGGAGACACGAGACACGATTTAAGGTAAGCACTAAAATGATTTGATTAATTGAGCAAACCAGTGCCTCAAAAGATTGGTATTAACATGATTACTTGTTAAATGACAAGGAAACATAAACCGCGAACAGCAATCATCTATCATCAGCTAAATCACAATGACCAAAACGATATCCGGCAACTGAAAATTTCGAAAAGATGAATGCTTTAAAACTACCACGAGTCATGAACCATTAACCAGATATCATATTTCGTATCTCAACTTGAAAATTTAGCATCTCAACATAAAACATATAACGTGAAAGCTCCTGAGACTGGCAAAAATAATTTCCCACAAAATTTTTATTTTTTTTTTTTAAATCTTTTTTTTAATTTTTTATTTTTCAGTATTATAAAAATGAAAATAAAAAAAAATCTATAAACTTTAAAATCTATAAAAACTTTATTAAAAAATAAAACTAAATCTAAAATTTTTATTTATTTTTTTTTTAAATATTAAACCAAACCCAAAAAATCTAAATTAAAGTTAATCTAAAAAAAAAAACCTAACTATATAAAATGAAACTAAAAATAAAAATTCTTTTCTTTTTTTAAATTTTTTTTTATTTTTTATAAAACAAAATCAAATTTAAAATCTAACTACAAATAAAACTAACGCTAACACATTAAAAATTAAAGAAATCTAAACTAAGCAAAATAAAATCTAATTTAAAAATCTAAAACAAATAAATCTCAAAACTAAAAAAAATTAAAATCTAATCGAAAACAAAACCCCTAAGTCTAAAGCTTACATATATATATACAAAACTAAATCGAAATATGTCTAAACCTAAAATCCAAAACAGAATGAAAATCGATTTAAAATTTTTATTTTTTTGTTTTAAGCTAGAACCTAACGCATGAAACGATATGCATATCAATAAAAAAAAAGAGCGGAACCTATGAAGCTAAGACGTAAACTAAGACGCGAAGACTACGACAAAATCGAAACAGTGATATGCCAATGCGGTGAGACCGAAAATGAGAACCTGAGCAAGAAAAGAAACGCAGGCATTTGTATATCGAAAAATTAAAAAAAAAACGCTGAACGATGAGATGTTACCTGCGGTGATGAATCGGTTTTACCTGTGGATGCTGCTTCGAAATGCTTCGATTGGGACTAGTTTTCTCACCTGGCGTGCCCAAAACGAAATCTCAACTGAGCGTGATTTATCCTCTGCGTGATGGCTGAGAGCGAGTTTTTTTTTTTGATGCGTTTTCCAATTCGCGGCTTCGAGTAGCTGGCCAGCACTCGAACTTAGAGATGGACGAGAATATGAATGATATGCTGCGGTGAAAACAGCTGCAGAATGGTAAACGAAAACCGCTGATAGGATTGATAAGCTGCCGGACGATGCGTTGTTTCCCCACGTTATATCATCCCGAAACTTGCTCTCTGTATGTGGGTAATCAAAGCCTGAAAAATTTATGCTTGTCTGCGTGAATGAAAACCAGCGGCAGCCACGCTCTTTCCCCACGATTTTTAAAACCTTCTACGCCCAACGCTTACAGATCTGCAAGCCTGAGGACATTGAATTGAAGGCCTGCAGCTAAAATCGTTTTTTATTTCAGGCTTACGTTTCATGCATGGCACCCGCTTGCAGAAAGATGAAATTTTGAAGGAGATTTGCGCCAGAAGGTTGACACCTAAAATCACAAAAAAATTGAAACCCTAATGAAAACTGCATAGAACAAAAATTTAAAACCCTACTGAAAAAATTTGAAACCCTAGAACAGTTGATCAATTTACAGATTCTTGGGCCCCTTAACAGCCAGATTTAGCAGTAAGCGCAGAAAATATTTTAAGAATAAAAATTTGAGGTTTTCACTGTGAAAAACTTCAGAAAATATCTCATGCAAATCAGATAAATAAACCGAATGATAGACCCAGGATCAAATCCAACTGGGCTCAGCAAAAAATGCTTGCGGGAGTTGGCTGGTTCAGCCAAGAACTTCCCCGAACGCCCACAAAATTTCCTTCAATGATGTTTTCTGCACAGCTCAAAACAACTGTCAATAAAGAGGGCAAGAATGCTGCTAGATCTCAGGAAGTAATGGAGATACCTGCGATTACTTCAAAAACCCTAACAGCACCCAAACCCCAGCAAGTGAACAAGATACCTGTGCTCACAATACTCTACAAAAAGCTATTATTAACGGCTGAAAATAGCATATGCAGAAAATGAAACAATCTCACAGCATTTTAAGAGAGCAACACCAGCAAGATATGGACCCCAAAGTCTTCCTTTATTAACCAGAAACAGATTTACAAGAGAGCTTCTTCAGTCTTAGACTCACAGATCCGAATGATCTGAAATGACCCCTAGCACCCTATATAAAGGAAATGATCCAACGGCTAGTTCGATTGATCCATGTAGAAATGATCTCGACCGTTGATGAGGATCAAGACATCTCTTGATCTCATCCGTCGATTTATTCACTTAAAATTTTTTAATTTTTTATTTATTTCATTTTTTAAAATTTTTAAAAAATTTTAAATTTTTTATTATTTTATTATTTTATTTCATTTTTTAAATGGATCATCGAACTAAACCTTTGGAAACATCACCTAGGACCTAGGACTTAGGACTCACGAGGGGATTTAAAACATTTTTCGACCCTCAAGACACATTACATCATGACTTTTACAACTTACATCTCAAGGGGACAAGCCCGCTTAACACAGACCCTCATCAATCACCCAGTTCTGCGACACAACTATAATCTAGCAGATTAACACACTAGGATTCTCCTAAAGTTCTAATGACAAAATGCATCCCGGCTTTGGGGTCAGGTTTGAAGGAAAACTCTGCCGATCCATGGATCGGTGAGACGAAAAACCTTCCGGGACATAGATTATCATAGAAAGTTAGGTCCACCTAGGCAATTTTACATACATGACTCTGATCTGCTTAGATTATTTACAATTCATACATGCAGACTGGGTTTACAATCAAAATGATCAAACTGCTGATGATGGCAGGATGGCACGGACATGCTGATCAGGTGCTGCTCCTTTCTGTCAAGAAAAACGGGGTGCACTGCATGGGTAGTTGACCAGTAGAGGTCAACATCTGGCTCTACTTGGGGACACGTTGCTGCTTGCAGGAATGTGAGAATCCAGAATCTGCATCCATACAACACAAAAAATAAGTAGCGTCCATCCAAAAATCAGCATATACGTTAAGCACAATAAAGATAAAAGCTCTTCATTTATTAACTATCTAAAGCAGAAACGAAAATGCGGAAAAAACAAGGAGTAGGGTTAGAAATACGATACAAAGGATGCCCTACGGCATCAGATGTGTTCAATATAGTGCATACTGAGCATTTGCCTGCTTTCAGGCAAATCTGTCGGCTGCTTGTCGGATGTGCCATGTCCAATTTTGCATATGGTAGGACTCTTTCCTATCCGAAAATCAAGCTGCTCGCGGCCGTCTGATGAGTCAAATCTTCTTCTTATTTTCTTTCTCTTGCGCTTTTTCTTTCTGGCTGGTTGAATTACTGATGACCTGGTACTTTCTGTTTCAAAGCTATCAGATGAAGTATGTAAGATATGCGTGCTATGTCTTTCTTCATCTTGCATCTGATCTTTATCATTCTTAAGTCTGTCTGGATCACCCTCAATCAACCATCTTTCAATCAAATCAACAACCTCCCAATAGTAAGATGAATCTTGTTGCAGCAAATGAGAAGACTCCTCATCTGTTGATGTTTGCTGGTTTCTCTTATCCTCTGCCAGTTGCTGAAACCTTTGAACTTGTATTTTAATGGCATCCATCTGACTAGAGTGTTCAACCTTTGTAGCACTGATTTGTCTGGCATGGTGTTCTTGCATGTCTTTTATTACTTTAACATTCTTTTCCTTTATGTCCATCCAGCAATGCTGCATGAAATTTATTTCTTCTTTATGATTTGCTTGCATGTCAGCCACTTGATTATTATGATTGAACGTCATGATAGTCATTTCCTCATCCATAGTTAATAACTTGTTTTGCATAGAGTCAATTTCCTTATCATGATCAGCTTTCATGGTCACCATATTTTCCTCTAAGACTGACAACCTGCTTTGCATGATTCTAATTTCTGTTTCATAATTAGTTTTTATGGCCTCAATTTCTTTAGCATGGTGACTTTGCGTGACCTCAATCTCCCTATTACGTTTTTCCAGGTGGGTGCATAAAGTTTTCACATCATTGACATAATTAGTTTGATTGATTTCCATATTTCTTACCAGCATCATTAGATCTCGTAAAATTTGTTTTTGCTCTTCCCTTTCATTGTCATCTGTCCCTGATTTTTCACTATCATGAACTTGATCTGCAATATTTTCGGTGGATGACACACTCTGATATGAAGAATCGTCTTGGGATCTTTCACTGTCAGCTGGACCTTTTATCAAATTGCTTTCATTCTGTTGCACATTTTTAGGGGCAAAAGGTAAGCTGTTTGGATAACCATATCTATTTTTAAAAGCATCGACAATGTCTTCTAAAGAAGTGAAAGATTCCTTTGGAAAATTGTTAAACCAATTCAAAGCATCATCTTTTAAAGAAAGGACAAATAGACGCATTTTGATATCTTCATGATTAAACTGAGGGGATCTACAGTATATGGTCATGATGCGAGTAAACAAGACTATATGCCTTCTAACAGCGATTGGATCACCATCCGAGAAAATAGGTAACTTAGGAATGGCATCTTCCGGAAAATCATGGAGACGTTCAGTAAAACGACATGGCTTAAATGAATAATCCATGATGAATGATAAGGGATTAAAAGGATGATAGAACTAGATACCTGCTCAAGAAAATCAAGAGATGAAAACAGTGGAGTAGCCACTTGAACAATGAATCTGATTCTAGGATCCAAAAGGTAACCACAAGCAAATATGAGGAAAGCTTCTTGTCTGGGAAAAATGAGAAAGTGGAGTCGCCACCCAAACAAGAAACACACCGAAGAGATGAAAAATAAGGCAATAAAAGATACAAATGATAACCCCAAAGGTTGAATCTGCCAGCTCAAATGAGAGATGAGAAAGATGAGAAGATAAAAAATCGTTAAAACACCGAGAACAAAGTATCCCCGGCAACGGCGCCAAAAAATGTTGGCGTTGCCGGGCCAGATGAAGAGATAAGAAATGAGAAAAATGATTTGTCGTTTGAAACACCGAAAAAAGGTATCCCCGGCAACGGCGCCAAAAAATGTTGGCGTTGCCGGCTCAAACGAATGATAGACAGATGAACGATGAATGATGAAAAGATGTTGAAACACCAAGGACAGAAAAACTCTATCCCCGGCAACGGCGCCAAAAAATGTTGTCGCGCGGATTGACACGACAACACTCAGACCGGAGGCTGTCACTCTGATCCCCGATCCCTCCGTTTAAGCCTGTCTCCCGCGGCTAAGGGGGGTAGTCCCTGTGAGATGATGAGACCAACTATCGACCAGTTGGTTGGGAGACACGAGATACGAAATAAAAAGCACTAAAATGATTTGATTAATTGAGCAGACCAGTGCCTTAAGAGATTATTATTACAATGATTACTTGTTAAATGATAAGAAAGATGAACCGTGAACAGAAATCATTTGTCATCAAAAGGTATCAACGAAATCACATAACCAAAACGATACCCAGCGACTGAGAATTTTTTTAGAAGATAAATGCTTAAAACCACCACGAGTCATGAATTATTAACCAGACATCGTATTCGTATCTCGACTTGAAAACTTTAGATCTCAGCATAAAAGATATAACGTGAAAGCAACTGAAATCTGGCAAAAATAATTTTCCACCAAAATTTTTTATTTTTTAGATTTTTTAATATTCATTTAAAAAAAAAAAAAAAAAAATTTAAAAAATAAAAAATTTTGGTGGAAAATTATTTTTGCCAGATTTCAGTTGCTTTCACGTTATATCTTTTATGCTGAGATCTAAAGTTTTCAAGTCGAGATACGAATACGATGTCTGGTTAATAATTCATGACTCGTGGTGGTTTTAAGCATTTATCTTCTAAAAAAATTCTCAGTCGCTGGGTATCGTTTTGGTTATGTGATTTCGCTGATACCTTTTGATGACAAATGATTTCTGTTCACGGTTCATCTTTCTTATCATTTAACAAGTAATCATTGTAATAATAATCTCTTAAGGCACTGGTCTGCTCAATTAATCAAATCATTTTAGTGCTTTTTATTTCGTATCTCGTGTCTCCCAACCAACTGGTCGATAGTTGGTCTCATCATCTCACAGGGACTACCCCCCTTAGCCGCGGGAGACAGGCTTAAACGGAGGGATCGGGGATCAGAGTGACAGCCCCCGGTCTGAGCGTTGTCGTGTCAATCCGCGCGACAACACCATCCACTCAAAAAGTTCGATCTCTTGGCATCCTCTGCGTTGGTGCGTCTCCAAAGTGCCCTCCAATTTTGAAGAGATTCCAATAGTGGGATTTTGAGATATCTCAAGCCCTAGCCTCAAGATCCAATCTTGCCCTTGGTTTCCTTAGGCTAAAAACCTCATTGGGACCCCCATATTGCCTCGCACAAAAAATTGTTTCTTCGGTCCCTTTCTCCCTCTGAAATAGGTCAAGCATATCATTGTTTGCTAAACTCTACCCCCTTGACCTAACCCCGAGTCCACTTGGTCCCATGTGGTCCCATACACCATTAAGGACAATTCTTCTAGGATCACTTGGAACCCAAGTCTTCACAAGAATTTCAAGGCTTAGGGACCTCCATTATAAGATACATACCCTAAACCTAAACCTTGGAATTCACCTTAAGCCCTTCCTTGAGAGCTTACCGCCTTGCCTTCCAAGACAAGCAAGCCATATATTTGAGCCTCTTGTGAATAGGCTTCGAGGATCACCCCTCACCCTATCATTGGTCCATCCATTTTGTGATCCTCATCATAACGGTTCTTCTCACATCGGTGAAAGTCCGTATAAAGCTGTTAATTTTAGGTATGTTCTATGCTTAGAGCAATTTATTTCAATTTTCACAGTTAGCTCAATATCTTTTCTAGATTAGCAATCACATTAGCATTAAAGTAAACTGCAGATAGAACATAAACATAAATCGCAGAAGACAAACCAAGACAAGAGGACACAAGATGTGGCGCTAGCCAGGGATGAACCCCAATGTGGGGAAACCCTTGATCAATTCTTCTTATATGTTCTTCAATAGTTCAGCAGAGAGAGAGAGAGAGATAGTACATTTACAACAGAAATCAACACTTTGACTAATTAGGTAAGAGCATAGATCATCTCTAAGAAGATGATACATGAGATCAGTTGAAGACATGCTGCTTCAACTGATTCTCCAAGGTAACTCCTTCACCTATCATTGTGCTGCATCTCATCATCATGCTGCACCTCACCGTGCTGCACATGCTGCACCCATCATCACAATGTTGGGCCTCATGACTGCTGCACCTTATGATGCACTGTTGTCCCATGTGCCATTGTTGAACCATGTTGTCATACAACATGTCTCATGTGCTTGTAGCACCATGCTTTCCACTGCTATCCATGATGTCCGCACTTGCCATGCTTGCCACTATTCATGCTTGTTGCTGTCATGTCACAGTTGTTGTCCCACTTTGCTTTAGCATCCCTTTGTTGTCCCATTTACTAGCACACTGTACCTTGTTGTTGTCTAATGAGTTTGCAACACCATACTTGGTCGCTGTCCCATTTGCAGCCTTGTTGTACCATGCTAGTCGTCCATTGCTGCTCCTATGAGTGCTTGTTGTCCTACTATTTGCTGCACTAAGCATCATGCCTAGTTGTCCCATTTATCTTAGCATATCTTGTTGTCCCATTTATTATGCAGTTGTCCCTTGCCACTGTTGCCTAGATATATGTTGTAGCTGTTGTCCCTAACAGTGATACTATACCTTGTTGATGTCCCCTTTGCCTTGCCATCCCTTGTTGTTGTCCCATGTGTCTTAGCATATCTTGTTGTCCCATTTATTATGCAGTTGTCCTGGGCATGTTTGAGTCCTCAAACTCTCATGCTGCCCCTGTTTTGAGGGTCACCTACAGCCCACCTTTTCAGCCGTATTAGGTCTACATCTAGGGCACCATAGGTTAGTGTTAGGGCTCCCTTTAGACAGTGTTTAGGGCTGCCCTTAGACAGCGTTTAGGGCTGCCTTTTGAATAGCATTTAGGGTTGCCTTTTGACAGCGTTTAAGGTTGCCCTTAGACTGCGTTTAGGGTTGCCTTTTGGACAGCGTTTAGGGCTCCCTTTAGACAGCATTTAAACTTCTTCTTTGACAGCGTCTAGGTCTAGGGCATCTCCTCTAGGGCAGCTCCCTTAGGCTTCTTTCCTCCAACGTCTGGGGCTTCCACTCCTAGATTTCTCTTCCACTAAAACCCAAGACAAGTGAAGAGAAATCAAGATAGAAGTGTGTGTAAGAAATGACTCTCAAGTCATCTCCTTTTATACTAAAACGTTGAGCACATGTGTGGTTTATTTGGTTGCTGGCCAACCTTGACAAATTGTCTTATAACAAAAATAAATTCATGACTCCATGAATACTTATCGGAATCGGATGATCTTTAGATCAATCCTACACCTCTCGATGAGAGGGATCCAAGAAAAATATGCGTTGCCATAAATAAGATGACCCACATGGAGTTTGGCCCTAGTTGTCAATTTTAACAAGAGCAGGGAGCCTTAGCCGAGGTGACAATGGGCTATTGTTCCATTATTGCCCTCAGCCTAGTAGTATCCCTTCAAGGATCCTCTTTTAGGACCTGTGCTAGTTTGAGCGGTAACAAGCCCCAGGCTTCACCATGGGTCAGGTGGATCCCTGACAAGGCTTCAAGTGACGACTGGTAGATTGGTGACCCAAAGGTTTCACCATGGGTCAGGTAGCATACCTGACATGACTCCAAGTGATGACTTGATAAATTGGTGACCCTAGGACTAGTGGGTGACTAATTCCTCTATTTGATGTTGATGCAGGATGCTTTCCATGTGGTTCCGGTATAAAACATGAGGTGGATGGATTCATCAACATAGTTGAGCTCACTCAACCTTTGCTTGGGATAGAGAAATTTTATTCAAAAAGAGAACAGTTGGAAAAATAATTATAAATACCTCCCTAGCTAAGAGGGAGTGTTGAATTTTTGTAGCTATGATCAGTCTTCATAATTTGTTTTAGCACTCCAAATAAAAGACAATGATAAATATGAAAGTGACTTCAATAGAGGGGAAATGAATTTTGAAATTCAAATTATTTTTGCCTCCAAAACCAATTCAGCCAGCCCCAAAGGTTCAAGTCGGCCTAACCCTTTGACACACCTATTTGGGCTCATCGATTTACTATATAAAGGCACTTGACTTCCTCCTCAAAGGGCACAATTTGGATGATCATCTCCTACTGTCTTTCTTCACGTGTGCGAGAATGACGAATCTGACCTTCAATTTTGAAATATTTGTAGTCAAACTCCATCACTTTTTACATTGTAAAAGTAAAAGAAAACTCACAAATTTCATTTCCAAGTTAGTGAATCATGAAGCACCTTGATAACTTGAACTAACTCATTTAAAATTTATAGTTCGGATAACTTAAAGTAACTAATTTAAATTTATAGTTCAGATAGACTAATTTAAATCTACGATAATCACAGTAATCATCGTCATTTTAATATTGTAAAATGT
This sequence comes from Pinus tabuliformis, assembly GCA_031772625.1. NCBI lineage: Eukaryota > Viridiplantae > Streptophyta > Pinopsida > Pinales > Pinaceae > Pinus > Pinus tabuliformis. Next base: position 1,518,704,212 of record CM062816.1, read on the forward strand.
TTTGTCCCTTTTAGACTCCCCGGGCTTTGATTAAAAGCATTTATAAAACTTGGTCTAACTGTTTTAAGTTGTGGTCATTTTTAGGTATATATGTTTTGGTCAATTTTGCCCAAAATCCATTTGAGTTGTGTCGTATGCACATCCAAGTGCTCTGGAAATGTTTCACCAGTGGTTGAGACCCCAACGGCTCACAATTTGTTCAAAAGCTATAGTAAACAATATGTACAGCATTAAAAAAACTTTAAACAGAGAAGAGGGGCAAACTCACAGGCATGCCTATGAAGACAATTCGACTGTTGAGAAGCAATGAAGGCAGGTCTGGCGGAGGCCTTCTGGGCCTGTGCTCGTTGTAAGACGCACGTTCAACCTGAAAAAGGAAAAACGTAAAGAAATCCAGGGGCAGAAACGCATTAAGGTACTTTGTAAAATAGGCCCAGAATTTGTAGAGGCTTCCATAACATCCGTGGATTGAAATACATTTAAGTTCAAGAGGATTATTCTTACCTGAGCGGGTCCTGCCATTAGCCTGGGCGTAATATCGGCCATCAGGTCGAGGAGCGGAGGCGTGTCGTCCGAGTGGGGTTTTGTTTGAGGAGCGGAGGCTGTGAATGCTTGATTGGAGAGGAAAGGATCATTGGGCATGCGCGGAGGCAACGGTAGTGCCATCGAGACTCGATCCCTAGGCCTTGTTGTCCTTCTGGACGTCCATTTAGGAGATGGGCACACGAAAGAAGAAACCAGAGGAGAGCGCCTGGTGGTGCAGCACTCCATCGTTTCAGTGGGTTTGGCTACTCGAAGTGGATGGCTGGGGTTTTAGTTGGTGTATATGAAGATTTGGGCGGTTAGTGATTAATGTGTGGATGTCGTGTTAAAATGTCATGGAAGTCATAAATCTGTTGGGAATGAATATTTTCGCTAACCTTCTAGACCCTTCATCTTTTATGTGAGGTTTTTTAAAAATGTGAGGAAATGATAAGACTTTTTGGTGTAAGATTTAATTTATTTTTGTGGTTGGGTTGAATTTGAGTGGATAGTGGACACTTGCCATGCACTAAAGGTGAAGCATTTTATCTTTAGTTGTTTACTTGTAAATGTAGATGGTTTGTTTTGCAATGTTGCGTGTGGATCTTTTATTGTGCATTTGTTGCTTAATCTTTATTTATAAATTTTAAGTTTTTTATTAATTTCTCAAAGGGTTTTAATCTTTATTTATGAATTTTAAGTTTTTTATTAACTTCTCAAAGGGTTTTAATCTTTATTTATGAATTTTAAGTTTTTTTTTAACTTTTCAAAGGGTTTTATAAATATGTTAAAGACTAAAGTTTGTGAAATGGAAGTGTTGATATAGAAAAGAAAGTGGGGTTGTAGTTTTTCTAAGTGGGTTAATTGTTGGGTTGTGGTTTTTCTAAGTAGGTTAATTGTAAGTTATTTTGGGTATGGTTGATGTAATGGTTTTCAAATATTATAATGAGCTTAAAGGTTACGAATATGTGCTTTTTTATAATATATTTAAATTTATAGGGGGTAGAGTATGTATATTTCTCTAGATTTTAACAATCAAATCAAATCGTAAAAGCAAGTCTCATAACCCATAAACAAGGAGGTCTTAGAGTCTCATACACCAATTTGGTGTCTAACTTGACTGTGACTTGGTTGTGGCCTTTTGAGTTAATATTATTAATATTAATTCTTGGAAGGAGATAAGAGAAAGTGTTTTAAGGTAAGCGTTGTTAAGGAAAAGATTGAGTTATTGATCTTTTTTTTGTCGATCAAAGCACTAAGTTTATATTATTGATGATAAAACAAGCACATATTGTTGGTCATCAACTCGTCCTACCTCACTCTGACTGGATTTGTTGGCGAGGAGAGTTAAAATATACAACATAAGATTGTTTACTTTGCACCTTATTTTCAGGTTACTTCTCAGTCATACAAGCTAAAAAACTGCCAAAATTAGAACACAACCTCGCGCATTCATTTCATGTGGTGGACGTGGTGGATGCATATCTGCATGAGTTGGATGCTCCCTTTGCATTTGTTGGTCATGCTGGTGAAATTCAATGTGCTCTAGACGCTCCTCAATCTCACACAGACGATCATGAATTTTGTGTTGGCTGTGACGGACATGTGCTAACTGCTTTAGAATTTCCTCTTGGGTGAATTGGATATCATTCTAGTAGGCAACATTATCATTGCGGTCCTCGTACCTATGGTCCTAGAGGATGTCCAGGTTGGCCTGAATCCTCCTCAGTTGTTCAACAATGGAGTCTAATGAGGTAGCCTAGACTACATGGCCAAGAGGCATCACAAGAATCTGAGCGAGCCCCTCCTCTCTATCCAGGTTGGTTGAATGTGCCTAGTTGGAGGAAGAGGCACCACCACCTCTGTTATTGATATGTTTGCGTTGGCCACCCCCTCGATGGGGTCTCCCTCTTTGTCTTTGCATACTTGCAGGAAGAACGATACTGCACTCCCACGAGCCCAGACACTTTCTACTCTCCCGGCATTGGCACTTAGTTCCTTCCACCCTCCACAAGACTATAGACTTTCCTAAACTCAGAAGATGGGTATCACCAGACCACCTCCAGGTTGTCTCCCAAATGCTTCAACCCCTCACATACACAAAGTCGTATCAGCCAGATAGCAAACTACCCACAATTCGATGGTGACGGCCTCTCTAGCTGTAGTGGGTCTACAACTTTGACACTTCCACCCTTAGAGCACACCCAGGCATGATACCACTTCCCCCCAATACCCCAATCCACAACATCCCCTAGACCGGGTGAAACTACTACTGCAGGGGCAGGATACAGGAACTCATAGATGGAACTCGACAAGCTCAAAGTTCATTCTACAAGGGGTGTAGACACCAGACAGATTGCACTGATTCCTTCCCCTCCCTACAAATGCCTATACCAATTCACATATATCTCATACTTCCTCTCCGAACGGTCGATTGCCTTGGCCCAACAACACCACCGTCCCCCTTGACTAATGACCCAAACATTAACAATTGAACATAAATCGAAAACAACCCATAGATACCAGACTAGGCGAAAGAATATTACCCAAACTTGCCAGATGGCGAATTTCCACTGTTGCAGCACACAATCGGTTGACAGTTGAAGATACCACTGACCAAAGAAGATACAGATAGCTACTTAGACCAATTTCTCTATTTGTGGTGCCCCTACATCCCAAACGAATTCTTGGACACAATACCAAATGCACAGGCTTATGGCACCCACTAGCAGCTTACCACCTTGGCCGGTGGACATAACCGTCACTCTACCGCTCTCCACGCATTCTCATTGCCCACCATAGACACACTAAGGCCTTCCTCCTCCAGAGCAAGCAATAAAACCTCCCTATCTACTGAGAGTTCCATTGACAGGTCGGGAGCCCCCTATATTGTCTCATTAATCCTCGCATGGTGAAAAATGGCAGAGGGTGGGGATCCCAAGACCCCCTTTATTGCGTGTCGGACACCCCCATCGGGGGATTGAGTTATTGATTTTGATATGATGCATGTTAGAAAGAATGAGTAACCAAAAAATGGAAGGCTTAATTAAAGATGATCATGCAATTTGGCGGGAGAGAAAAAGGTGTTTATAAAACAATTATGGAATGGATGCATTAATAAAAACCTCTAAATTATGGTTGCCGAAGACATATTTTCAATTTTACAAAACAATCTAACATTTTTTATTGTTCAAGTCATATTCATGGGAATCCAATTTTTTTAGTGAGCATTCACAACACCATATTAATGTTAGTGACATGACAAGTATTGATATGTTTCAAAAGTAGGACAACAACTAAAATCCCATATATCAAGTCCATGATGAAATCTTGTTAAAATAATTTATTTTTTTATCGCAAGTAAATATATAAGTAAAAGGTTTTGTTGCAATGTGATCTTATCACTCAAGTATATTTTGTTAATAAATATTATTTTCATGGGTACTTAATTATTGTTGGTTACATATTAAGTTTTATTGTCTTTGTTTAACTAAATTCCAAAGCCTATGTTTTTTAGGACACAATACTAAATAGTCAAGTTAGGTTTTACATTAAAATTTGTAAAGCAATAAAGCCACAAAGTTCCTTTGCAACATATGCTTCTCTGTGCATTTTTAATTGTTCCTTAATTTTATAACAACTTATTTAATGCCTCACAATATTTTTAAGCCATATGCTCCCATTATGGAGATGGGGGTTGTGATGTGAGTTCAAGTCGCCATACCTTCTTGTTGTGCATATTAATTATGTACTAAGTTTCATTTACTTGGTTGATTCCACGGTCTATAATTCTCTTAGTAAACTATTCAATGTATAATACTAAGTAATCAAGTTATGTTTTACATTAAAACTTGTATGGCAACAAAGTAGCAAAGTCCCACACCAACAAATATTTCCTTGTGCATTCTTAAATTTTTCCTCAATTGTGAAACATCTTGTTTAATAGTTAACAAGATTTTCAAGTCATTTGCTCCTATTACCGAGTTAAGGGTTGAAAGTCATGCAAGTCCAAGTCACCATACCTTATTGTTATGCATGCCTACTAATACATGTTGAGTCTATTTAGTATAAAATATGTATGATTTCTATTTTCAATGTGTGAGTTGTGATAGGTATAATTCCATTATATGGTTCAAAGAAAGGGTCACACCTTTAACTATTAGTGTTGACAAAAATTTAAGTCAATGAGTTTAAAGTTCTAGTCATCTTAGTTATTTTTTTGGATGTTGATGTTAACCAAGGATGACAACGTGTTAGATGTGCGTATGTCAATTTCCACTTGGATGTTGACTTTCATGAAGGAATTCAACTTATTGATCACATCTTTAATTTTCAATGTTGATAAAAAAATAAGTTAATAAGTTCAAAGTTCTAGCCATATCAATTCTTAACTTAGATGTTGATGTCGACAAAGGATGTCAACACTTCAAATGTGTGTATGTCAATCTCCATTTGGATGTAGACTTTAATGAAGAATGGCATGTTGTTGACATTGACAAAAGATGTCAACTCATTAGTTGTTTATATGTTGACTTCAATTTGGATGTCAAGATTGACGAGGAATGTAAGCTTGTTGAACGTCAATATGTTAATTTCACTTAGATGTTCAACTCAACAAAGGATGTTGAATTACTCAACTATAAATATCTAAATTGTGTGCCAACCCATCCAACAAGGCCTAATCAAAGGAACCAAATAAGCATAAGGAGCACCCAATTTAATAATGCCATGCCTAAATGAGTGAATGAATAAAATGACTCTTTAAGTGGTCAACCTCTTATTACAAAATATCCATATTCACACCTCCAAATGATTATTCAAATGAGTTTCCTTTATGTATGTGTAATAGATGAAGATGGGTAAAAGGTTTCATACAATAATAAGTATACCTTACCATAATTAAGATAGTGATCATTAATAAGGTCGATCGAGGCGGCTAGTTGGTAAAGTCGGACTCGTAAAGATGGTGAGGTCTTGTGCTCAAACCTAAGCGAGGACGTTGACTAGTCGCGAGGAGTGACTTGCCTGGGCCAAGCCCGCTCACCTTTGATTGGATTGAACCTCTGAGAGCTCTAAGGAACTAGGGTTTTGAATAGGGGGCGACAAACGCGAGCAGGTAACGATGGAAGGGCTTGGAGGAGGGAGCTCCACTCCCTCCTACAGTAATGTGGTTTCGAACAGAAGCAAAGAGCGAGTCTGAACAATTTCTGGAATCCACCTGAGGCAGAAACAAAGACAACTGACACTCACAAGCCGGGAAGCAGCATTTCCCAAGAAAAGGAAGGGACCCACAAGGAAGCTAGGCGGGAAAAGATTCCTGGTGACACCAGTCAGAGAACTGAGAAAATGTCTGCAACGGGACCATGTAAGCCCAAGGCTAACATTAAACCCGGGTGGTCTTAAATGATCCAGCCCTACAGGTGCACAGAGAACATATGGCGACTTATGTGGTTATTTGCAAGTTCATGGGCATATGGCCAATGGAAAAAGCACTGTATACTTGGATAAGAAATAACTGGAAACCGAAGGGAGAAATAAATCTACATCTTGGCTCCAAGGGTTTCTTCATAGTGGTTTTCACTAACCTAGAAGACAAAGACAGAGTTTTCGAAGGAGGACCCTACTTCTATGCTGCTGCAGGACTTTACATGCGACCCTGGGTGATGAACTTTGTTCTGGAGCGAGAAACGTTTACTTCGGTCCCAGTATGGATTAGATTATACTCCTTACCTTTAGACTACTGGCTGTCGGAATCTTTAAAAGCTATAGGTAACAAATTAGGGCATTTCATAAAGATATCAGAGGCGACTCTGTGGAGGAAATATACCTCCTTTGCCCACATATGTGTCGAGATGGACTTATCGGGAGCACTCCCGGATGAAGTCATCCTGGAAGTTTATGACGAGGAATGGATCCAGGCAGTCGACTATGAACACATCCCATTCAGATGTCGTAAATGTCATGAACATGGGCATCTCTTCAGAGACTGCCCACTCAACAAAAGGGAGGAATTCTTAAAAACCAACAAAGGAAAAGACCCTGAAGGCTTCACCAAAGTGGGAGGCAGAGGAAAAGGAGGGGGAAAAAGTCCCAAAAGAAATCTAGCGAAAGCAAGATACCAAGTTATAACAGTTTCGAGATCTTAGAAGAAGAAGGAGGAGAAAATGGAACGCACAAGAAAACTGAAGACTATCAAATAGAAAAGGAAACAGAGGATAACATGGAAATCATACAGGAGCACAATGGAAAAAAGGAGGACATACCAAGCATAATGGAACCTGGAAAGGACCTTGAGATGACCCCAAGCAACGGTGGTACGGAGGACCAAGACCTACAAGAGATCCTAGAGAGGGAGAACCTGGAACTAGAAAAGTTTCTGGAGCAGGGAATCAACACAGGAATAGACTCTCTACCACAAGAGGAGTTTGATAGAGTACAATAGCTATTCCTTCGAAGGTCTCACACAAAGGCAGCAGGAGTTAAAAGGAATCACGATAGCCAAGAGAACCAAGGGGTTAAATCAAAGGAGAAAATAACAGGACACTCCACCAAGAACCCAGGCAAGAAAAGAGGACGTAAGAGACAGAATGAACTACTGACAGAGTGTGGAAAACTCATGATTAATTCAGGTAAGATGAAAGATCTCACCAGTTACTCTTTTACAAACCCATCATTATGAAGCTTACAACCTGGAACATTAGAGGACTAGGGAGTAAAAGGAAACAAAGAAATCTCAGTAACAGAATAAAAGAAGAAAAACCAGATATGGTGTTTATTCAGGAAACAAAATGCTCAGTAGACAAAATAAGAGAACTGCACAGCAAATGGCTTATTAAGTACGATTATCTAGAAGTCAAAGCAAATAATTCAGCTGGAGGAATTCTTACTCTATGGAATCCTCAGAAATTTGGAATCTTGGATGCTGAGGCATCAAGAAACCACCTTTCAATGGTTATCCAACCGTTGGGGGACAAGGATAGCTACTTGATCACAAATGTCTATGGTCCTCAACTTCTGGAAGACAAACTTAGGCTCCTCACCTCTCTGGAAGAGTTGAGAGAGAGACATCCAGCAGTGCCCTGGATTCTGGGAGGGGACTTCAATATGATCAGATCTCTCACAGAGAAAAAAGGAGGAACCAGATCACTTGGTAGAGACTCAATAGCCTTCCAGAACTTCCTTAACAATATGAGACTGGTGGATATGGACACAATAAATGGCATCTTCACATGGAACAACAAGAGAGGAGGAACTTCCCAAGTAGCCTCGAGATTAGACAGATTCATAATCTCGGAGGATCTCCTTCTCACCGGCCGTAGCATGACTGCTTTCATCCTCCCTTTCAGAGGTTCGGACCACTGGCCCATCCAGCTGGAAGCCTCCTTTATTGGAACCCCAAGGAACAGACCTTTCAGGTTCGAAAATGTCTGGCTTACTCACCCTGATTTCATCACTAACATTGGAAAGTGGTGGGCTGAAGAAATACCCACCCAAGGCACAAAAATGTTCCTCCTACATCAGAGACTCAAACACATCAAGAGAAAGCTCAAAGAATGGAATAACAATGAGTTTGGAAATATATTCAAAGCCAAGGGAGAAGTGGAAAGAAAACTGTAGGAAATTAATCAAATTCTCATCACAGAAGGCTTCACAGAGGAAAAGAAAATGCAAGCGGACTCACTTCAACAAGAATGGGACAAAAGATGCCAGCAGGAGGAAATCTTCTGGAGATAGAAATCCAGAGTGCAATGGATTAAGGAAGGGGAGAGAAACACCAGATTCTTTCACAAGTCTACCATGGAACACAGAGCTCATAATAGAATCACAAAACTTATAGATCCTCAGGGTACAGAGCAAAACACCCACAAGGAAATGGAAGCGGTTCTGGTCCAACATTTCCAAAGTATAGCAGAGGAGACCATGGAAGACAGATCTCTATTTACTAAAAGTTTTACTCAGCACATTCCAAAACTGGTAACCAGAGAAGACAATTATAATCTTAACAGGCCAGTAACGGAGGAAGAGGTCAATGAAGCAATCAAAGAGATGCACAATGGGAAAGCTCCAGGCCCTGATGGTTTCAATGTAGACTTCTTCAAAACTTGCTGGGAAATAGTAAAAAACGACATCCTGGAGGTGGTGGAGGACTCGAGAAAATCAAAATCAGTTCTGAGAGCGCTTAATGAATCCTTCATAGCCTTAATCCCCAAACAGGAAAAAGCCATGACTCCAGATAGATTTAGACCCATAGCTTTATGCAATGTGGTGTACAAAATCATTTCCAAAGTAATTGCTAACAGACTCAAACCCCTTCTTCCAACACTTGTGTCAGAAGAGCAGACTGGTTATGTGGAAGGTAGACAAATTCTCAATAACATCGTTCAAGCTCACGAAGTGGTGCATTCCCTCAGGACCAATAAGCAAGCAGGTATGATAATACAACTGGACATAGCAAAAGCTTATGATAAGCTAAGTTGGTCTTATATAAGGGAAGTTCTTAAAGCATATGGCTTCGACCACAACTGGATAAGATGGGTCATGGCTCTCGTCACCACTGCCAGTTGCTCAATTCTTCTTAATGGCTCTCCTTCCAGAACCTTCAAGCCATCAAGAGGCCTCAGACAAGGAGATCCTCTCTCCCCCTTCCTCTTCATTCTCATGATGGAAGGATTGGGCAGAGCGATCATTTCAGCCAAGGAGGAAGGAAGAATCCAAGGACTTAGACTCACTCCGAATGGGGACACATTGACCCATCAACAATTTGTGGACGACACTATGCTGCAGGGCACACCAACAGTCAAGGAAGCCAAAGCTTTCAAACAAATCCTGCATGAGTTCGCAATGGCCGCGGGTACTGAGGTAAGCCTCACAAAATCTAAAGTTTTCTTTTTCAATACTGATATTTCAATACAAAGAAATCTCTCCAGAATTCTAGGATTTCAAAGAGATCAACTTCCCTCGAAATATCTGGGAATTCCCCTCACTGATAAACCACTGAGCAAGGAAATATGGGAGTCTGTAATCAATAAACTGAAGGATAAAGTTAGCAAATGGACAAACAGATCCTTGAATTTAGCTGGGAGGTTAGTTCTCACAAAAGTTGTGCTACAAACCATTCCAATCTTCATGTTATCAGCCCTTTCGGCACCAACAAGAGTATTACAGCAAATCAGGAATATTCAAAGAGATTCTCTTTAGGGTAAAGGGAAAGAGAAAAAGAAATGGGCTCTGGTAGCATGGGACAAGCTCTGTAAACCCAAAACCCACGGTGGTTTGGGTCTCCATGACCCGGATATTTTAAACAGAGTTTTGGGGTGGCAAGAAACGGACCACATCAGAATGACAGGCCACATCAAAGGTTCCCACATTTGGAACAAGGCGTGGGAAAATAGAGCCTTAGTTCAGAAACACAGTTTCTGGGAGATCAGAAATGGGAAGCTTGCATGGTTTTGGGAGGACAACTGGCAGCAGGAACATAACCTCAGTAGAGAAGGACTGGATATTATCAAAATCGATACCATTAACAAAGGACTAGAAAAAGTAAGTGACTACTGGGATCAGTCAAGGGACACTGGTAAATGGAGGATTTGGAAGGTACCAGACTACAATGAAGAAACCCCCTTGAAGACCCAAGCTAAAGTGCTGAAAGATATTCTGGAGAAAAGACAAATTTTGACCTCTACCTTGAATGATCTTCTAAGATGGGGTAAAAACAACGAGGGCATCTTCAACCTCAAAGAAGCCAAAAGAATAGCCATGGGGCTTAACTACCCAAGCCCTGATAAGACATGGAAAGACCTATGGAACAACCCACACTGGACGAAGATCAAACTGTTCAGGTGGCTGGTCCAGCACAGAAAGATTTTAACTTGGGAAAATCTCAGAAAGAGAGGTTTTGTTGGGCCATCAAGATGCCAATTATGTGGACAGCAGGAAGAAACTATAGATCACCTTCTCAACCTCTGCTCTTTCACCTCCACCTTATGGAATTGGGTAGCCGGTATCTTCAAGCAGACAGACAGGAACGAAAATGACATCACTGACACTTTAAAGAATTGGAGGAAGGACTTCTCAGACAATGAGACAGTAAACACAGCCTGGGCTCTGATTCCAGGATTCTTGATCTGGGACGTTTGGAAAGAACGTAACAATAGGATCTTCAAAGATAAATCTGGCTCAACTCAAAGCATCATAGCTCAAATCCTAAAACAGCTCAAAGAAACTGTCAATGTCCATCGGAAGCAACCTCCTGAGAAACCCCCGGGTCATTGGGACGCTCACATCCTGGAACTGTTGGGACTCCAGTCTCTTGTCCCTCAGGGAACAAGCAAGATAACAAAGAGAATATCAGCTGGAAAGGCTTTCTGGCAACCCCCTCCCAAAGGCTTTTTAAAATTCAATATTGATGGAGCCTCAAAAGGTAACCCTAGGGACGTTGGTTATGGAGGAGTCATAAGAGATGAAGAGGGCAACATAAAAGTCATCTTTCACAGTCATCTGGGGAGGGCCACTAATAATATGGCTGAACTCATGGCCATTGAACAATGCTTAGAGATTCTGATAGAGTTCAATTTACATAATACAATCATCGAGGCTGACTCAGAATTAATAATTAAGTCGGTTAAGCGGCTAGGCACGGGTACTGCACCTGACAAAGTCTCGAGACACTGGAGACTTTTGCAGGTCTATTACCGTATTCAATCACACCTAAGAATTCTCAGAACTCTTAGTTTTGTGCATGTGCATAGAGATGCCAATAAAGTAGCAGACTGGCTCGCTAATGAAGGGGTGAGATGCACAAAAGACAACAAGTGTTGCTTGTGGGAGTCGGTACCCGCAGGACAACTGCGTGAGAGCTGCCACACTCTGGCCCTCACAGACAAGGAGCATTATCAGCACATGCAGGGGAATCCACCAGTTGACCTATAAACAATGGACGATAAGGGTTTGATTGTTAGTCAACCTGAGCTTTGGCACAGTCGGGCCTCGCAGTGGAATACCGCAGGCTGCCTACTCGTGGGTTCTACAGGCGAGCAGGCAGTCAGAAAAATGGTGATGATCTGCTCTAAACTGCGAGGCACAGGTTCAATTGGGTGGCTCAGTCGATTGGATGGCAGCAGTGCAGAGTTATCAGGCGTCAAGCGGTTACCAAGCGTCAAACGGTTCTCAGGCGTCAAGTGGTTATCTGGCGTCAAGCGGTTATCTGGCGACGAGCGGTTATCAGGCGTCAAGTGGTTTTCGGGTTATCAGGCATCAAGCGGTTTCCGGGTTATCGGGCGTCCTCAAAACCTGAAGTGGTTTATTAGAAATGTCTTCGATGCCACTCAGCGATCAACACGTGGCTTCCGGAGGAGAGAGAATACCGCCTTCATCGGGCGGGTATTCCTCCGGCTTCTTCTCCACCCGATATCTCCCTCGGCCGTTGGATCTTGCAGATGTAGATCAAGGGCTCTGATTTGTCGAGCTGGTCAGTGGGTCTGGGTACTCCCTCGCAGACCCGAAATCTTTATTTTATAGTCACTATTCACCTCCTCGGATCCGCGCAAAGTTTGTCGGGTTAAGTTGTTTTTGTTCCGTTCTGCCCCTTGACCGCTTGACCTTGGTCCAAGGTTCGTGTGGTGGTGGCAGACTGTTTTGTTCACGAGTAGTTGACTCTTTCCCCAAAGATTGAAGTGATTGCTAAGTCTTTAGCCCTCTTCCTCTTTGGGTGCGATGTATTTTATGTATCATATTTTGAGTGACAAGATAATAGAAGGACCGACTCTTGCTTTAGCAAAAAAAAATATAGTGATCATTAACGATGGTTGGGACTATGTGCTTAACATTCCCCTCCCCTTCGAAGAAGTATCACTCTCAATGTTGATTCACTATAAATGATTTTATATGAAGTCTCATCTTCCAAACTTACATGCCTTAACTACATGTTATTCCACTTGATGGGTTCCTCGATTGATTGATTTGTTTTTCAATGGTTCTTTTAGTCTATAATGATGTTTCCCTCTTCGTCAATAGCATGATAGTCTATTTGGGATCTTATCACCACTTATAACCTTCTATAAATAAGAAACATGGAAGACTTGATGAACATGTGAAGAAAATGCAACTATGCATTATTAATCCTTTATAACACATTATAGGAGCTGCAATAGTTGGGTGCTAATTGATTATCTTTCTTTTCTCGCTTTAGGACATATGTTTGTTTGGTTGCAACCATAGAAATACTCAATCCCCCACCTTAATGTGGCCTTTATTGTGATGTTTGTATGCTTGCTTTTCATCGTGTTTTATGTTGTGGCCAAGTTGTCCTTCAATATTTTAAGAACCTCTTATTGGTGTTGGATGTCATCCTCCACCCACTTGAACCTTTGGTTTTCCTCTCAAACGTGATCGATGGAGAAAGATACCTATAGAACACTGTAAACAAGGCCATTTTGGACGAACTATTGAATGAAGTGTTATACCACAATTATGCTAAAGGTAACTACTTGATCCATTATGATTATTTGTCTATAAACCAACAAAGGTAGAATTTTATAAATCTATTCACAATTTAAATTTTCCCATCATACACGGGTGGTAAGAGGAGTTGTGAGCTAGTTGAGTACCCAAAGAAGAAAATAAGTCAATCCAAAAAATTGCCAGTGAAAATTGGATCTTTATAATTCCCAAGTAATCTTGGGAATTCCATGTAGCTTTTAACTTTCTCAATGAATGATGTGTGTTGGCCCTCGTTTTTTATCAAATTTTGCTTATTAAAATCCACCTAATTTCCATCATTTTCCACCATATACCATCCACATACACCTTATTTTGACCTTATTATGCACATCAAACAAATAAATTATGTTTTTCAATTTTTAGATATTTTTGCAAAAATTGGGTTTTAAGAGTATTTTTGGATAGAATCAGAAATTCCCGTAATGGCTATGTGGATGACATATTTGCAAGACACTTGGGCTCAAGCTAGATACATGAATTGAAAGCTTGGGAACTAGGACTGAACTAATTCCAATTGGTTTGGTTAAAACAAGCTAAATCAGGCCTAGTCAAGGCTGGTCAAACATGACTAGTCATCCAAAAATTCCCCAGGAAATAAGGCAGTTTTATGATTTCATGGGTTTTTCCATATTTTTAGTGATAGATTGGATGGATTCAACTTGGATAGATGGATATGAATAGATATAGTTGTTAGAGAGACTTTAGATCAGTTTGTTTCATGATCTTCTATTTAAGCCAAAACTTTGAAGGCTTATGATATGTAATTTTTATATAACTTTATGCTGAGACATTTGAATATTGGAGATTAATTAGAAGAACTTGTTCTACTTTCATTTTGTTGTTCATTAGTGTGGATGAGTGCTTGAAGTTTCAGCATTTGATAGCAGCCTCAAGTGTGCAAGGCAAGGGTGGAGGGCCCCCACTCCAAGCTAAGTACACTTCATTGTTAAACTAGCTTAATTTTCATGAACTAGTTGCTTTAGATTTGTTTACTTGTTTTGTTTCAAATTTGCTATTTGAATTAATGTATGATGATTGTTGAACGGATATTGATTTAATTCTAATCTACATATGAAGAGACACACATGAATTTAAGTTAAATTCCCCTTCTATTTGATTTTGAACTAAAACTAAATTTCATTCTCCTTTTCTTATTTGAAGTTATTTATGCATTTCTGGTTTGAAGCAATGGTGATTATGATAGAGTAGAACTGTGAAGAAGGACAATCTGGTCCTCCTTATTTAGGAGCCTCTTCTTTTACATCATAAACCATTGTTAATTAGTGCTCTTAGATTTCTCTTCATGAAAGTAGTATTCCAGGGAATGACAACCTAGTTCTCTTAAGTTAGGAGCCTCATCCCTCACATATTACATAAGTGAATTAGAAACTGTTAAAATAGATTTATATTGTAATATGTACTTCCTTAACTCTTCAAATTTTATCTTCTAAGCTTGGCTACACTTGATATCCATATACTATGGACTTGCCTCCAAGTTTTACAAACTCAGATTGATAATTAAATACTTGTGTTAATTTGTGTTAATAAATTAGCTCAACATTTTGGCATTGTTGTCGGGGAGGCAATTATCAGCATAGTCAAATAGAAGATAAACAAAAACACTAAAAAATTGATAATTTTTTTTAGTTAATATACATTTCTCTTAGTTATGTTTCTTTATGCATAGAAATAGAGATCCTAAAAGTAGATTCTCAAAACAAAACCCCCAACAAAAAAAAATAAAAAATAAAAATAAAAGATAACTACAAAATCCATTTGCAAGACAAGATCTAAAAATGATGTTAAAGAAATAATTTAGAGAAGGAGGGTATGCCACCACAAAACTATTCTCAAGTCCTTGTCCTCAATTTAGAATGCTCACTAGAGATGAATGTTTATGTCAAAGGATAGAAGAGCAACAAAACATCCATGAAGATAATCCACAGGAAGAGAATCTAGAACTTTTTTCTGGCTATCTTTGTGAGGAGGTGAATGAGTCATGGATCACATGCAATGAAGAGCAAACATTCAATCCAGAAATTGAAGAATTTCTAGCATATATATCACAAGATCCCTTGTGCATACACGATTTTGAACAAGTACCACAAGAAGAGTTTTGTGTTATGACAATTAATGAGAGCCAAGCAAACAAAGATCATCTTAAAACTTGGTTTGAACTAGTCATTAGGTCACAACACTACTCCATTTTTCAACATTCTTTCTCATCAATTCAACATTCTTTTTCATCAAATCTTTATGATCAGATAAATTTTCATGTCCAAACATTCATTAACGTATATTTTTCAAAATTGGATATGAGTTTACTTATGATCTTGTTACGAAATTAGATGCATTGGAAATTCTCTTATACTTGAGAGAATGAATTATTTTTCTAAAGTAGAATAGGATAGAATGGAATAAATAAACAAGTCGAATGAATTCACAATAAGACTTCCATAATAAATTTGTTTTAAACTGTCATGAATGTTTCTTCAAATCATTGTTCAATATTCATTTGAAATGACTACATGGAAAAATGCAGTAAGAACAATCCTATTTTGGGTAACCATATAAGATAATTTTTAAATCATGTTATTTTTTACATATCTCTTGAAATCTAGTTTTGGAATCCATTTTGAATTTTTCAATTTATATCACAAATAAAAATGTGATCAAAATCAAAACTAGGTCTCAAGTGAAATGTTGATGAGAGAGTTAGTACAACCTATATTTGAGGTGTCTAATGGAAACATTTTTACCTGGAATTCATAAGGAAGATAGCCCTTGGAATCTAGTTTCCAAATAAATTTGAATCACTTCAATCAGGTATCATATGAAAAAGTTATTCTTAAAATACTAACTGCTTCTCGAAAAATCTGCATGGTGACAATTCTAGGCCTTGACTGTTCATTGGCATATTTAACATACCAAATCATCTTCTTTTCAAAACCTGTTTATATGGGATATATATTCAAGTCTAGTTTAAGACACAATTTGAATCATCCCATTTGGAGGTGAAATGAAAAGGTTATGCCACATTTAGTGATTGCATGTCTTCAAAACAGCATAGTAAAACTTTGTCTCCTATGTCTGTTCATCACCAATTTTGTGATATCAAGCCCAAGAATTTTTAAGAATTGTTTTTACTTGAAAGATTAAAATGAATCTACTTTAATCTCCAAGTGGAATCACGTTGACCCGATCTTTATCAAAGAAGTTACACTTCAAATAGTGACTATTGGTCTAGTTAAAAATTAACAAACAGCTCTATCAAACATGGCACTCCTTATAATTTTTACCATATCATTTTAAACCATTTTGAAAACATGTTTATACTAGAGGTAGCCATATGAATTCACTTCAACTTGGCTTTGGAATCACTCTAATTGGATATAAAACGAATATTTTGTAAACAAAATACCGCTAGGAGGTCTAGGCTGACCACCATTCCTCAAGGGGTAAATAAATGCATTTTGTTTGTATATCATATTTGCACTTTTTTCCTAAGCAATTCTTGTAATTATTTACATATTTCTTGGAAGAAGAGAGATTGTACACCTCTCTTCCTCCATCATCTAATATTGTATTGCAGGCAAGTGCTATGTTTTTGCAAGTCATAGGAAGAATGAAGGAGTGAACTCCATGGATGAAGTATTTTTCAAACTCAATTTTAAATTCATATTCCAGAATATGAATACAAATGTTCAAGTCAAAGCAAAGTGAAAATTCACCTGATGTTGAGTTCATCCAATGAAACTCAAACTCTTGAAGCTTGTCTTTATTTATTGACCAATAACACCAACAAACCCTACAACATGATCGAGATCGAGGCAAAAAGACATGAAGCAAATCATCAGAAGAAGAAGTCAAGTTTTTTTAAACATAAAAAGTCATATCCATTGCCAAAGAAGTCTTTCATAAGCCATATTGTTCATGATTTCATCCATCATCCATATTGTATGTTAAGCTCCGCGATCATGCACGTTGAAGTCTAGACTTATTATCTATCCATTTACTACTAAATCATGACTTCAATATAACCTATTTTCATAAGCTTTTCATACTTCCCTACTCCATTACACCCCACCTCCATCCAAAAAAGAAAAGAAAATAAAAAAATAGAAAAAGATACAAAAATAATAAAGGAGTTTGGTTGTGAAAATCCAGGAAACTGGCACAACACAAACTCGAATTCATATCAGAAAACCAACTTGTTTGGCCAATATGAATTCTCTATTTTGTTTTACCATTTCTTCAGTTTGATTTTGCAGGAATCATCCTCCAGAATAAGCAAGACTTGGGGACAAGTCTCAGAATAAGCAAGGGGGAAGATTCGTAATAAAACTATGCAAATAGTTTGAGTAACTGTATTGAAGGGACCTGAATTACATGACAGAGGGGACCTGAAACATCATTTACAAATTGCAGAAGGGACCTGAACAACATCAACATTTGAAGATCCTGAATCAATATCAGATGTGAAAACATGAAAGCAAAAATAAGTCTCTACATTTCATCATAGTCTATCTTGGAAGAACCATCATCATGAGGAAAAAATGAACCAGCAAAGGACATCATCAGTTAGCATTGACATCAAGCTATTATGGAAGTACAAGTATAGTAAGTGTAAAAAAAAATTCTCTTAGAACCTTTGATTTTTGAAAAAATCTAAAAATTGATAAAACAAGTTTAACTTGATATGCATTCTATTACATCCTATATCCTACCTTCATTTATATCCATTTATATCCATACCTACACTCATTTTATTCATTACCCTACCATACCTATACTCATTACCCTATCCATCATAATCATATTTCATTCATTATAATCCCTATAAAATTCCTATCCATTATCCTTTCCTACATTAACCCCATTCCTATTCATCATTCCATATACCATTACATTAATCCTAAACATTTTATAAACATTTTTGATCAGAAATAAAGGACTCAATGTTTCTCCCCTTCAAAGTAAAAAAAATAAAATAAAAAAATTGTTGACCTATACATACTATACAAAGGTTAATGTCATAATAATACTAATTTGATTTTTTTTTAAATGACCTATCCTATGGTCATTTTTAAAAACAAATTAAAGCGATAAAATGAAATGACAAACTATATTGTATAACATAAGGAGTGCAATATAAAAAATGCATGATTATAAAACAAATGATATATGCCTACGATATATGCAAAGGAATGAAATCAAAACAAATGGAAAGGTGGGCATATGAAATAATGAAGGCATGCATATGAACTAATGAAGGCGGCCATGGATGATATGATACGGTGATTTGACAAGCCCGTACACCGTGTGAAAAGAAGCTGGAGCCATAAAAAACACAGAGAGAAATGCTAAGAAGAAAAAGGCAGAGCTAAGCAAGGCAACGTAGCTGGAGCCATAAAAAAATGCAGAGAAGAATGCTAAGAAGAAAAAGGCAGAGCTAAGCAAGGCAACGTAGAAATAAAAGGTGGAAGTTGTGGAGAAATAAGGCGGTTAGACATAAGATAGAACGCTGAGTTGAATCCCACGGATTGTGCAGGAGAATCAGGTAAGGATCAATTCCAGATTTTGCTGAGTTTTGAATGAATTTAGAGGATAAATGAACTCAGAATTGTTTTAAAGAGGTGTCACAAACCGGGTCTCAGTCATTAGTGGAAAACATTGCCACCTCCAAGTCTAAACTGTGCATCCATTCAAACAATTCCACCACCTATGAGAAGAACGAATCCTTGGCAACGATTCAACAGGAGTCTTAATTGCATTTTTGTTGTGTCAACACAGGATTAACGCAAGTCATCACAAGATCACTCAGAGATTCAATTCTTCATTAATACAAAATCTCTCCATGCATGAAACAACTGATATATTGTGTAACATGATTTCCATGCACCATGAGCACGTTTTTATGAAAAATACGATGCACAGTGAAGGATTTTCAAAAAAATATGATGCACAGTGAATTCATGAACTGAGAGTTATTCCGAATAATTATTATTGTTTTCAATCATCCTCTGAAGAAAACTAAGTGGAAAATTGCCTAGGTCGTGGAGAAATAAGTAGCCAGCAAAACAGCAGAGGCCGTGGAGAAATAGGTAGTCGTGGAACATTGGTGTTAATGCAGGCCAAGATTTCCTCGTGCCAATTTGACTTAGCACCCAACAAATTCCAGAAAATCTGCAGAGAAAGAAGATAAGAAATCATCTCCGGATTTCTATCATTAATTGAACGAATTTTAAGGGTAGATACAGTAAAAAATGTGTCAACATATGAGGCAGTAAACTTCAATTATGGACTTGAAACTTCGCCAGCAGTAAACAAATCTTCCCAGCTGTGTTGTAATTAAATTTTCAAGTGTGCTAAGTGGAGTCATAATTAAAAAATGACATTGTGTAAACAAGGAAATGGTTTATCACTCAGAGATAACTAAAGAGTTTTTCTTCTAGAACGGGTATTTCGAAACTCAAATTCCTCATGCATCGATTGTGCAAATCTGTTATTTAAGAAAACACAAAAATCTTCTTTTAATATACAGTGGGCAATATGAGAGTTCTGTTATATACACAGTGAGCATTTTCTAAGCACAATGAGCGCAACTTTTATATCATTTTACACGGTGGGCACATTTTTCTCAAAACAGAACTTCAGAAGACAGGAATCGAAACACGAGTTTCTGAGCAATGGAACGGTGCTAATATATATATATATATATATATATATATATATATATATATTATCTCTCACACAGTGGAATTCTTCCAGATCAATTTTTTTTAAAGTGCAGAGGACTCCCTTTTAAAACCAGAACAGAGGAAGATTGAAGAAGTTTTCAAAAGAGGAATAATTTTTTTTTAATTTTTTTTCAAAGACCAGGTAAGCCATTTGCCATGATATATCCATGAATAAACAGACAGAATACAGAAATTGAAGGCAAAGAAAAATCGATTTCAGTGTTGGGATAAAATGTTGTGGCAAAGAAAAATTGATTTCATTGCTAGAGATGGATTGCTGGTAAAGGAAAAAAAATAGATTTCCTCCAAGATTTTGATTTCTCAAGAAGCAACAAACACTTGTGCAGTCAAAGATAGAAGGAATCGAGTCAACTGCCAGTGGAGGTAACAGGTAAGGAATCAGGCACCATATCTTCTAAAAAAATTCGAAATTGCTAAGAAGCCATTATTTTTCGTTGTTTTTTCTGAGCAAACTAGAATGAAATTTGAAAAACAAAAACATGGGTTTTCTTCAGAACGAGCCTAATTAGGCTCCACGCGGACAGTTTTCTCAAATTCATTGTTATTTGGGATATTTTCCTGGTTCTTTCAACCCTCATTTTGTAGATTATGTGGAGTATTTGAGTTCAGTTAAGAATCAAGGTCAGAGATTTGTTTTAAATGGGTTGTCATTGAAAAATCCAAGTCCAAGTTACAGTTACATGGTTTTCAAATCAGAAGACTCCAATTATCTAATTGATAGTGTAGCCCAAGTGTGTTGGTGGAAGCGTAATCCAAGTCTAAATAGATATTTGCTGGCAGCATAAGTTAAAAATTCAAATTAGTAGAGGTGGTTTCATAACATATTTGGGGTAGCATAATCAAAGTCAGAATTAACATATGTCTGGTGGCAGCGTAGGTTCAAGATCAAAGTTCCAAGTCTAAGATTGGCATTAAAAAAAAATCAAGTACAAGACCCCAGTTTCATTCTTATTTACACAAAATGCCAAAACAAAGCTCATGCACAATGTTGTCAAGTGGTGTTGGTAGCTCAAGAGAAAGCTTCATCTTCAAGGGTCAGAGCCACAGGTACATCAGCAGGCCAGTCAGCATATAGAAGCAAAAGGTCAAGGAGACAGAGGCAAGCATGAGGACATGCTTGAGAGTAAGCAAGGGGGAGATGTTGGCCCTTGTTTTTTATCAAATTTTGCTTATTAAAATCCACCTAATTTCCATCATTTTCCACCATATACCATCCACATACACCTTATTTTGACCTTATTATGCATATTCAAGCAAATAAATTATGTTTTTTAATTTTTAGATATTTTTGCAAAAATTGGGTTTTAAGAGTATTTTTGGACAGAATCAGAAATTCCCGTAATGGTTATGTGGATGCAATATTTGCAGGGCACTTGGGCTCGAGCTAGATACATGAATGGAAAGCTTGGGAACTAGGATTGATCTAATTCCAATTGGTTCGGTCAAAACAACCTAAATCAGGCCCGGTCAAGGCTGGTCAAACATGATTAGTCATCCAGAAAATCCCTAGGAAATAGGGCAGTTTTATGATTTCATGAGATTTTCCATATTTTTAGTGATAGATTGGATGGATTCGACTTGGATAGATGGATATGAATAGATATAATTGTTAGAGAGACCTTAGATCAGTTTGTTTCATGATCTTCTATTTAAGCCAAAACTTTGAAGGCTTATGATATGTAATTTGTATATAACTTTATGCCAAGACATTTGAATATTGGAGATTAATTAGAAGAACTTGTTCTACTTTCATTTTGTTGTTCATTAGTGTGGATGAGTGCTTGAAGTTTCAACATTTGATAGCAGCTTCAAGTGTGCAAGATAAGGGTGTAGGGCCCCCACTCCAAGCTAAGTACACTTCATTGTTAAACTAGCTTAATTTTCATGAACTAGTTGCTTTAGATTTGTTTACTTGTTTTGTTTCATATTTGCTTATTTGAATTAATGTGTGATGATTGTTGAATGGATATTGGTTTAATTCTAATCTACATATGAAGGGACACAGGAATTTAAGTTAAATTCCCCTTCTATTTGATTTTGAACTAAAACTGAATTTCATTCTCCTTTTCTTATTTGAAGTTATTTATGCATTTCTGGTTTGAAGCAATGGTGATTATGATAGAGTAGAATTGTGAAGAAGGACAATCTGGTCCTCCTTATTTAGGAGCCTCTTCTTTTACATCTTCTGCATCATAAACCATTGTTAATTAGTGCTCTTAGATTTCTCTTCATGAAAGTAATATTGCAGGGAAGGACAACCTGGTTCTCCTAAGTTATGACCCTCATCCCTCACATATTACATAAGTGAATTAGAAATTGTTAAAATAGGTTTATATTTGTAATATGTACTTCCTTAACTCTTCAAATTTTATTTTCTAAGCTTGGCTACACCTGATATCCATATACTGTGGACTTGCCTCCAAGTTTTACAAACCCGGATTGATAATTAAATACTTGTGTTAATTTGTGTTAATAAATTAGCTCAACAATGTGCCTACCCTGCTTTCTTGAAAAGGGCGAAACAATGAATAAAATGGGCATACTTTGTGTGTTGATCTACCACCACCATGGCAACATTCTTTCTTCAAACTTGGGAAGACCCATGATATCCTCCCAACAATGACTTGGTATGGCTAGTGATTATAAAAGACGCAAGGCCTTGATCAAATATCGTTTGTTCTATTCAAAAATCAAACACTCCACCACAAAATTTTGAACAATAGTTTTAAGGCTTCCAAAAAAAAATCCTACTTGATGTTAGGTCCCTATACTACTAGTGTAACCCCTTATTGTTATTAGTACAACCCCCTTATTATATTGTTCTGCCCATGTAGTCCCCATATTGTTATTATTGTGCTCTTACATTATTATCGTTATGTCAGCTCTGATTATATTATGACCCCTTAGACTCCTATATATAGAAAGGAGGTCTTGTCATTTGTATCATCAAAGAATTGTTCATTTGTGTAAAGTAAAGGAGGTTGCCCCCTCGAAGAGGCTTGTTTTGAAGGCATTTATCTATTTTTTCTATCTTTTTTGTGAGCTGGTTTCATAACATTTCATATCAGAGCTTTGGATTCTAAGGTTTCACTGCTCCAAACAGGTCATCATGGAATTTTCACTATAAAGTTGTTGTTGTTGTTGTTTTTTTTTGTTTTTTGTTTTTTGTTTTTTGTTTTGTTTTGTTTTGTTTTTTTTTTGACGTTTTAAAAGCTACAAAAAAAACCCATTTGAGGCGAAATCTCATTGAACCTCGGGTCCGAATTTCAGATCTTGTCTCACTATATTTTCGGAGATATGATCTGAGGAAGTTATGGTTTTTGCAAGCTCCAGAATTCTATCTCGAACAGGTCATCGTGGAATTTTTGCTATAATTCTTTTTCTACAATGTTTCGAACTCTGAAATTTAAACTCATTTGAGACGAAATCGTGGGGAATCTTGGGTCCAAATTTCAGATCTTGTTTCGCTATATTTTCGGAGATACAATTCAAGACATTTAGGGTTTTTGCAGGCTCCTGAATTACATCCCAAACAGGTGACCTGGGGAAAATCATCATAACTGTCTCGCTAAGCATCAGATTGAAATTTCATAAGAAGTTGCAGAAAGAGGACGAACTATAGTTTTCTGTGTATCTTTTTCAGATCCGAAGGTCGAAACAGTGACACATGGCACTTCGTACAAGTTCTCTCTTCTGAAAAGGTATATAATCAGGTCATCTTGGGAGATTGTGCATAACGCTTCCATGGAGAATCCAATTTCGATCAGACTAGTGACATTGGAAAGAGGATGCAGAGGGCTACCACAGGTCGCAATTTCAGCACTAGGAGATCCGAAATTACAGAGTTACAGTTGTTTCATTATCGAGCTCCTAAAATCAAGAAAATGCGATATGAGGAAGTTTGATGGTAAGGATTCGGTAAATTGGATACTACAGATGGAGCAATATTTTGATCTGCATGAGGTGAAACTGTTACAAAAGGTACGTATTGCATCTTTATATTTGGAACCGAATCAATTTTTATGGTATGAAGGGCTTTGTTGTCGTAAACCACTTGTCATGTGGTCAATTTTCACGGGGGAAATGATAACACATTATGAGGATACAAAGAGAAACACCTTCTTCAGCCAATTGATAAATCTCAAACAAAAGGGTTCAATGACAGAGCACATTGAGGACTTTCAAAAATTGAATATAAGGGTAAATGATATTCCAGAGAAGCAGAGGATCGATGTCTTCATAGGGACTTTAAAGCATAACATTCAACATGAGGTTTGTCTTTGGGAACCTGATTCGTTGGAGAAGGCATTCAGGTTGGCAAGAAAAATTGAAAGCGAAATTATGGAAACAAGGAATCCCACCACTCACGACTATAACTATGAAAGTGTTTTTTCTCCTAGCCTTCCACAACCTACAAGGTTTACACCACAACAATTGGAAGAAAAAAGAGAAAAAGGGCTTTGTTACAATTGTGATAGCAAATACACTAAAGGTCATAAGTGTGTTGAGAAGAAATTATTTTACATAGATTATGAAGAGGAGGAAGAAAAGGATCAAGAAACATCAAAAGAAGAGGATATACACCAGGAACCAACCCCAGAGAAAGAAGAAATGAATCTGACCATATCTTGCAAAGCATTGGCAAGAATTACCACTCATCAAACTCTCAAGATAGAAGGACATACCAAGAAGAAAAAGGTTCAAGAAGTGAAAGACCATATTGAGAAAGAAGAAATGAATCCGACCATATCTTGTAATGCATTGGCCGGAGTTACCACTCCTCAAACTATCAAAATAGAAGGACATATCAAGAAGAAAAATGTTCAAGAAGTGAAAGATCACATCGAGTATCAAGAAATGAGTCCGGCCATATCTTATAATGCATTGGAAGAAATTACCACTCCTCAAACTCTCAAGATAGAAGGACATATCAAGAAGAAAATTATTCAAGCAGTGAAAGATCATATCGAGCATCAATAACAAGTTCTTCAACTTTTAAAGGATAGTGCCACTTTGGTGCAGAATAGAATGAAACAACAGGTAGATCAACATCACAGTGAAAGAAGTTTTGATGTAGGTGATTGGGTATTTTTACGACTACATCTCAAGCAAGCTATTTATGAGAAGGAAATGTTGGCAATACTACATGCACTTAAGAAATGGCAACCTTACCTAATGGGAAGGAATTTCAAGGTAAAAATGGATCATGATAGTCTTAAATACTTTTTAGAACAAAGATTATCTTTAGAAGAACAGAAAAAATGGGTCACAAATATGTTGGGTTATGACTTTGAAATCATCTACAAAAAAGGGAAGCAAAATGTTGTTGCATATGCACTCTCAAGAAAGGATGAGGATGTGGAAGCATTGTTTTGTGCTATTTCTATTACCCAACCAGATTGGATAAATGAAGAAAGGGATGAATGGAAGAGGGATGAAGAAGTGTGGTCACTCATTCAAAAGTTGCAGAAGATCCCAGTTCAAACAATATTTCCAGAACTTGACGAGGAAGGAAAAATCATATTGGAACATGGAGAAATCACAGAAACAAGAACTCGACAGCTACGAAATCGATCAATTTCAGAGTATCTCATCAAGTGGAAGAACTTACCCGCTGAAGATTCCACATGGTAAGACAAGAATTTTATACAAAAGCATCAAGAACTACTCAAGCGTTGGGGACAACACTTTTTGAAGGAGAGGAGCATGTTAGGTCCCTATACTAATAGTGTAACCCCTTATTGTTATTAGTACAACCCCCTTATTATATTGTTGTGCGCATGTAGTCCCCATATTGTTATTATTGTGCCCTTACATTATTATTGTTATGTCGGCTCTGATTATATTATGACCCCTTATACTCCTATATATAGAAAGGAGGTCTTGTGATTTGTATCATCCAAGAATTGTTCATTTCTGTAATGTAAAGGAGGTTGGACCCTCAAAGAGGCTTATTTTGAAGGTGTTTATCTATCTTTTCTATCTTTTTGTGAGCTCGTTTCATGACACTTGATTCCATGATATTTTTTAGAATTCTTGAATGTATACCGATAGGATAATCATGTAGTTAAGAATGGGTCTTCTATTAAAGTTGGGATTTCTTACATAAATATAAGTGATCTTGGTACCATAGGGAATCATTCTTCCATATAAATGTGTACGATGCACCAAGGTCATATTGCAATTATTGAATGCGTTGTTGTGTAGTCTAGCATTATTACCATTCAATCCTTACTTCTTCAACCCAATAGCATGCTGTTGATGCCTCGAAAATTGCTGCAGCAACAATGGGGGATAACCACCCGGTCCGGACCTTAAAGCAGCTCCTTTTCCATTTGGTGTGGTGGCTCCGACTAGTTTAACTAGGTCCAGTTACCTTCTCCCTATAGCTATTGGTTTATGATGTATCTTTACCTACTAATAGACAGGGATATCAGATCACTTCTTCTTGCTGATCAGGTAAGAGAATGACCCTTAAGCTGATTTGGGTTCAGCCAAGCCACAACTAAAATTTTGCCTCTTTGAGGAGAGGACTTAAAAGAATCTAGAAATTACTCTAAATGCAAGCTTATTCTATGATGCAAGCAAAAGAAACTAATCTAAATCCTATCTTAATTAGGCAGATATAAATCTAACCCAACTAAGAGCAAGATAATTAAAGTATTGGGATTTAAATATGTCTTGTTTATAATAAATATCAAGTTAATGAAGTAGTTCAATTAACTGATATTATGGTTACCAAAACACATCCTATTGAGACCTCTTAACTGAAATAATAAACTAACAACATTTAAGAAGTAGTTCACAAAAATGATATTAATTATCAAATCAGTAAATCCGATAATTAAACAATAATATGTGGAAATAGTTCACAACACATTACCATTCAATAAATCAGTTTTATAAGACAGATTTCTGAGTAAATAGTTACTCAGAAATCAGATTTTAATTCATAAGAACATAGATACCTAATAACAATATTAAGACAAATTATCCATATTGACAATAGTGCACAAACATGAATAAAATGAGACATTCCTGTTACCATAAAATGAAACTGATATTTGAAACAATAGTATTAGAAATACCAATTTATTGCATCCATTTATCTGATCTTGGTCTCAAACAGTCCTTTACATTGCTTGAACTTCTGCCTTCAAAACTAGAGTCACAATAGTGCAAACTCTGCCCCTCATACATAATTCAAGATACAAAGGAAAAATCCTCAATAATCCCCAGATCTGAGATTTTCTCTCCTCTCTCCAACTCTAAATTCCTATTACAGTAGTGCTTTTAGAAGTCTAGAATTGCAGAGGAGAGCAGCCCCTTATTCCATTATGCAATCTATTACTTATACTATTTGTGAAGGAATTCTTGAGAGAAGAGTTTGTTGAAGAGAAATCTGCTAAATCCAATTTTACGTGCTCAAAATTCTGATCTTCAATTGCTGGAGCATTCTCATTGATTGAGATCTTTTTCTCCATATTTCTTCCACTGTTTTCCTGCAAAAAGAAATCAAAATAAATTAAAATGCAACAATAAAATCAACATGGCATTGCTGGCATTTAAATCAAATCAAATCAAATTCTATTTAAATAAATAATTGAAAATAAAATATAAACTTTCTCTTGATGCCTGGTGTTAGTGTCGGTCTTGAGCCCTCCATCAGTGATCAATAGCTCTTTGCATATGCATATGTAGGTGTCTCATCAGCATCAGTTTTGCATCCCGTTAGGCATGCCATAACACTGATGGAGGAGCTGGTCTTTGTTCCCTTCTTGGCTTTGCTGGAATCAGGTCATATCATTTGAATAAACTTGTGTCACACTTGTTTCCTTTTTTGTCTTGAAATCCCAAGTCTAGGTCTAGGGTTTTGGTCAAAATCACTGCAAGGTCATGAGTCAAAAGTCTAATAGTCCCCAGCAAGCCAGAAGGAGGTATGTAACCATGTTCCTTGATATTTTTCATCAGCTACAGCTCATTAATACCTTGGTTTTAAAAAACTCTGTTTTTTTTTAAACCCAAGGTCATGTGAAAATGGCAAAAATAAGGAAAATCTTCATAAATCTTCAGAATGCCGGCAACAATCTTGGTTTCCTCGTCAGAATCCATCAGAGAATCAACCTGCAAAAAGAACCAAGTGAAAACACTCAAAAGATCAATTTCAGGCAAAGTGAAACTTAAAAAACAGTGTTAAAATGAATGTCAAAACATACAACATTATAAAGTGGGTTTGATGATTTAATTTTTTCTAATGTGGACCTATAAAGATTAAAAAAGCCCTCTTCATGGCCTCATTATGCATTTGCAAACTTGCATGACACAAGAAAGAAGCAAAGAAGGGCGATTTTGCAGCGATTTTGGTCATTTCTGGAGGAGCGACTAGTCGAGTTTGAGGTGCGACCAGTTGGGTAGGTGCGACTAGTCAGAGCTGCTCCCACAGTGCAATTTTTGAACTGGTGCGACCAGTCAGAGAGGTGCGACCAGTCGAGCTGGGTTTGCCAGAAAATTGTTAAAACAATTAAATCGCCCTCCCAAACTGCTAAATCGACCAGGTAGGCTCTAAATTCACCCATGATGGCAAGTGATGATTCAATGATGATGTGTCTAATGGTTTTCTTCTTCAAAATTTGCAAGAGAAAGGGTGAAATGTAGCTGTTGTTAATGTAGGCAAATGTGCTATGGTTTGTGTGTTTTCTCAAGGTAAAAATCCCTCTTATCCCATCCTTGTTCCCTTGGCAATTAAATTCACAAATGTTACTGCATGTTTATCTTATTATTTCATTTATATCGTTTGCCAAAAATACAAGGTTTCCATCCCATATTCCTTCAAAATCTTTCCCTTCCCAAATTTCTTCGCTAAACCCTAATACCCTTCATATTCCAAACAAACCCTAAAATGCCCTTCTCCTTCCCACAGCAAGCAAATTAAATGGACCTACAGCAAGGAAATAAAAAAAATATATATATATATAAAAATTGATATGAAAAGAAAAAGAAAAATAAAATTGCCAAAATGATCCAAATATGAAAAACAAAGATATTATTGGGTATAAAAAAGAGGCAAGCTGCTGTTATGAAATTTATAAAAAGAAAAATCAAAGATTGCAGCTGTGTATATATTCATAATGGACATATTGCTGTGTTTTTGGTCTATAAAATCGTGTTGCTGTGCTGCCCAAAATAAACTCTGTTTTCCCTTTTTATCATTCCCTTTTGAAGTTGTCAATCTCCTTTTGACAAAAATACAAATGAAGCCCTCTTTCCCCTACAACCAAATGTATATGAATCCCTTTCAAATAACAGTTTGCTTCATGATGTACATTAAAGGACACATTGAAGGACAAAAACTCAAATGAATAACGTGGTCTCATACCTCCCCCTGTTGAAATATATGTTCTTTCCCTCAGTCACCTATCATACATGTTTTCCCTTATGATAAAATCCTAATAAGGTATTTCGTTGCAAATGATTTCCTGAAAGATGAGATGATATGTTAATATTTTGTGAAATATCCCTAAAAATCCCTGTTTTTATTTCCCATTCCTTATTAAAAATCCCTCCCCTAACATTTCCCTTATGATTTTTTCCCCCTTGAAAACAGCATACTTCTCAGCATTTTGCAGGCAGAGGCAGCAGTTCTATTTATCTCTCAGCCGGTGTGATTTTCCTCATACTGCTGATCCATTTCATGCAATTTCTGTTGATTGTCAAGAGGCGAAATTTTTTCATTTTCCACCATACTAAGATCTTGGTCCTGCTGCAAATTTTCATGATCGTCTCTATGGGAATCCTCTAGGTTCTCTTCATGTTGCTGAAATGGATTCTCATACAAAGCCTCCATGATCTCAACATCCATAAAATTATCATCTTCATAATACTTCTCAAGGCTTTCAATAAAATTATGTACATGGCTACAACAGTTCTGAACTAAAATCAAAGATGGATATGATTCTGTATACTTTTCAAAGAACACGGTATGAAAATCCCTTAAACCATAAATTGAAGTAGATGGCAAACTTTCATACCAGAATCGGGCTTCATCTTCCAGAGTAGCCATAAACATTTTCATCAAACAGTCCTCAGGAAAATTGATCTTTAACTTGCGAACATGCATATGAAATCTAATCAAATGTAAAGCAGCATCCTTCTTACCATCAGCGTTAAATGTGGGCAGATTCCTTGACCAATCTACCTTGGGCATCTTATTCGGAAAACCTGGAATGTGATCTCGGCTCAAGGGAGCATATCTTCTTGCAATCTAATCCATCTTGAGAAATCTCAAAGCTACTGATCTCTCTGCAGTGAAGTCACCATGAAGCACTGATTGCTGGATTCTTCAGTGAAAGGAGTCGCCAGTGAATGATTTCAGCCTTTCAAGTGTCTGATCGTTGTCCACTATCAACAATCAGATCTGAACTTGATATATGTACTGGGGTAAAATGCAAATGAAGTGGTCGTATTCACAAGCTCACGGAGATTGACTGAAGCAGCGTTTATCTACTAACGCTGATGTAAAACAAGAGCGTTTTCGAAGGCTCCTGGCGTAACTTCAGGCTCCGTCTAAGACTTATGAAACAAACACATCAATCAACAGACAAGTTTGTTCTCCCCAGTATGGTCGCCAATATGTTAGCGCTTGGAATTCACCTAGGCTGAGATAGACAAACTCTCAAGGCTACATCAAACCATTTCACCTCGTAGCTAGCCCTACGAGGTATGAGAAGGCTCTCTCGGGTCAGATTTGATAGATCTTTCAATATGATTAGGCTGACCAATTAAGAATAAAGATTTTAGGCTAGTAAATTGATAGGGGGGTTGATTTAATGATTTTTGGGGTTTTTGGTGGCAATTGGAGGGAGTGCAATTCAGGGTGCGGGGATTGAGCACAGTTTTTGCAGGGGGGTCTTTGGGGCAAGGTAGGAGTGAGCGCTGATGCCTTAATCTGAGATGGATGATCAAGGATGATAGAGGAGGAGCTAAAGAGGGCAAACAACCATTTTGAATCCTCTCTAGACAGTAGAAAACATAAATATTGAACAAACTAAAAAGCTGAGCATGTCAAAGCATGAATTCAAACTTTACCACTTCATCTATCCAATTAGAAGCAAAATAGAGATGTGGAATACATAAACAAAACTTACAAGAACATGTAGAGAACACACCATCAACACAACAATCC
Organism: Pinus tabuliformis; assembly: GCA_031772625.1. NCBI lineage: Eukaryota > Viridiplantae > Streptophyta > Pinopsida > Pinales > Pinaceae > Pinus > Pinus tabuliformis. The sequence goes on from CM062816.1 coordinate 1,518,735,175, forward strand.
ACAAGAATCCACAATGATGTCTGCAAAATCCTGGGCTTCCTTTTCCTCAAATTGCAGAAAATACAAGTCAAAAATACAATAGCACTTCTCCCTCTAGAGTCCAACCCTGAAAATGAGAAAGAGAAGGCATAATATAGAAGGTCACACCTCTTCCCCCACCTCTAGGGGTCGAGCTCAACTTCCTAGGAACTGTTACAACTAATTCTAAATCAGTCACTAGATAATAGGCCAGCACAACAACTTGCCTCTAAAAGTTAGGAAGCCTATCCATGCATTAAATATTAACTTTTTACATCAAAGAAGCTTCTAGAAGAGGTAAAGAAGAGTAAAAGTATCTAATGCCATGAAATTTACACAAGAATCCATCAATTACATGCCTAAATAATCAACCCAAGTGAAAACTGTGCTTAGCTGGCCGAACTGGTCAAAAACTGGCAAATTTTGCTTGACTGGTCGCACCTCTGGCTTGACTAGTCGCACCTTTTGGCAGCGCTGTTTGAGGGCCTTCCCGGAGTCCAAATCGAGTGCAGGATAGCTCGTTGGAAAGGTATGGAAGTCTACTTTCCAACCCAACCGGAATTTCGGAATTTGGAGTTGATTTGACCCCTAAAAAATCAAATCTCCCAAGATTGCTTTCTGCAACTCAAAAAAGGGGCAGAAAGTCAAAATTTGGCTGTATTTTGAGCTTTTGGCTACCCAAATCTTCACAAAATTTGAAACCCTTCCATAGGCAAGTGTACTTTTACAAGACAAATCCAACCATGTAGAGTTTTCCCCGTTCTGAGCTGTATCGACGACTCGTCTCGTACGGGGTGAGACGAGTCGAGTGGCCAAAACCTGTAAAATTCCAAAAAAATGCCAAAAATGCCTCAAAATTCTCAAAATTTTCAGATTTTGATGCTAGATCAAGGCTGATCAGTACCATGATGAGTGAGGGATGCCTCAGCCAAGATACGGAGTGGGTTTGTCCTTTTCTTCTTCTTCTGGGCCTCTGACAGCTTCCTTTGGAGAATTTTCATTTTAGCCTTGCAAACATGCAATCTTGCCCAATAGTGTGTTTTCATGTTGCGTAGCAGCTCTTTGTCACGATTTGCCTTCTCCAACAATCTCTCCAAGTGTGCATTCACACTGATAAGCATGGACTCCCGATCAGCAGGCAATGGGTCACCGGGCCTCCTACGGTTCAAAGTTCGATCATTGCGGATCCTCCATAGCTCATCAAGTTCTTTTTCTTCTTCTAATTGTTTGGTGCGCTGTTCTAGATAAGTGATGGTCCATTGAGCCATTTGGAGCTTTTGCTGCAACACGAGGTTCTCCTCCTCTCTCTGCCTGATAATCTCATAAAAATCTGAAGGAGGAGAGCGGGCATCACGACCAATGAAATCATCATGTGCCTCGCCAACTGCCTCATCCTCAACCATGGGCTGCTTGCCCTCTCGTACTGCCTGTGCCGATGAAGAAAGCGAGGCCCCTTCATCGGCACAAGCAGTACGAGAGGGCAAGCAGCCCATGGTTGAGGATGAGGCAGTTGGCGAGGCACATGATGATTTCATTGGTCGTGATGCCCGCTCTCCTCCTTCAGATTTTTATGAGATTATCAGGCAGAGAGAGGAGGAGAACCTCGTGTTGCAGCAAAAGCTCCAAATGGCTCAATGGACCATCACTTATCTAGAACAGCGCACCAAACAATTAGAAGAAGAAAAAGAACTTGATGAGCTATGGAGGATCCGCAATGATCGAACTTTGAACCGTAGGAGGCCCGGTGACCCATTGCCTGCTGATCGGGAGTCCATGCTTATCAGTGTGAATGCACACTTGGAGAGATTGTTGGAGAAGGCAAATCGTGACAAAGAGCTGCTACGCAACATGAAAACACACTATTGGGCAAGATTGCATGTTTGCAAGGCTAAAATGAAAATTCTCCAAAGGAAGCTGTCAGAGGCCCAGAAGAAGAAGAAAAGGACAAACCCACTCCGTATCTTGGCTGAGGCATCCCTCACTCATCATGGTACTGATCAGCCTTGATCTAGCATCAAAATCTGAAAATTTTGAGAATTTTGAGGCATTTTTGGCATTTTTTTGGAATTTTACAGGTTTTGGCCACTCGACTCGTCTCACCCCGTACGAGACGAGTCGTCGATACAGCTCAGAACGGGGAAAACTCTACATGGTTGGATTTGTCTTGTAAAAGTACACTTGCCTATGGAAGGGTTTCAAATTTTGTGAAGATTTGGGCAGCCAAAAGCTCAAAATACAGCCAAATTTTGACTTTCTGCCCCTTTTTTGAGTTGCAGAAAGCAGTCTTGGGAGATTTGATTTTTTAGGGGTCAAATCAACTCCAAATTCCGAAATTCTGGTTGGGTTGGAAAGTAGACTTCCATACCTTTCCAACGAGCTATCCTGCACTCGATTTGGACTCCGGGAAGGCCCTCAAACAGCGCTGCCAAAAGGTGCGACTAGTCAAGCCAGAGGTGCGACCAGTCAAGCAAAATTTGCCAGTTTTTGACCAGTTCGGCCAGCTAAGCACAGTTTTCACTTGGGTTGATTATTTAGGCATGTAATTGATGGATTCTTGTGTAAATTTCATGGCATTAGATACTTTTACTCTTCTTTACCTCTTCTAGAAGCTTCTTTGATGTAAAAAGTTAATATTTAATGCATTGATAGGCTTCCTAACTTTTAGAGGCAAGTTGTTGTGCTGGCCTATTATCTAGTGACTGATTTAGAATTAGTTGTAACAGCTCCTGGGAAGCTGAGCTCGACCCCTAGAGGTGGGGGAAGAGGTGTGACCTTCTATATTATGCCTTCTCTTTCTCATTTTCAGGGTTGGACTCTAGAGGGAGAAGTGCTATTGTATTTTTGACTTGTATTTTCTGCAATTTGAGGAAAAGGAAGGCCAGGATTTTGCAGACATCATTGTGGATTCTTGTGGATTGTTGTGTTGATGGTGTGTTCTCTACATGTTCTTGTAAGTTTTGTTTATGTATTCCACATCTCTCTTTTGCTTCTAATTGGATAGATGAAGTGGTAAAGTTTGAATTCATGCTTTGACATGCTCAACTTTTTAGTTTGTTCAATATTTATGTTTTCTACTGTCTAGAGAGGATTCAAAATGGTTGTTTGCCCTCTTTAGCTCCTCCTCTATCATCCTTGATCATCCATCTCAGATTAAGGCATCAGCGCTCACTCCTACCTTGCCCCAAAGATCCCCCTGCAAAAACTGTGCTCAATCCCCGCACCCTGAATTGCACTCCCTCCAATTGCCACCAAAAACCCCAAAAATCATTAAATCAACCCCCCTATCAATTTACTAGCCTAAAATCTTTATTCTTAATTGGCCAGCCTAATCATATTGAAAGATCTATCAAATCTGACCCGAGAGAGCCTTCTCATACCTCGTAGGGCTAGCTACGAGGTGAAATGGTTTGATGTAGCCTTGAGAGTTTGTCTATCTCAGCCTAGGTGAATTCCAAGCGCTAACACCTGGGATGGTTTAATTGGCCAGAGATATGATTAACCAATGGATCTGCAATTAGAAGAGGTTTTGGACAAATGAAAATGAAGAAAATAACTCAGAAAATTGATTTTGTTTTCAAAATTCGGAGCTTGATCTTCTGCCTGATTTTTGACCCAATAAATGATTAAATCTGTTAGTGAAACCTCCTAAAAAATGTTCTCCTTGATTTTCTCTTTCCAATGAGCCGTCCTGGGCCTCATTTGGCCAAGTAAAACTCATTCTATGAGCTTCCAAAGTTGATGAGTCAAATCTGGCATGAATCTGGAAATTCTGTTGCTGGGCTAAAAAATATCAAAATTCTTATTAAAATTAAATCCTAAATTAGAATTCTAATTAATTCTAAATTATAAACTAAACTAATTATTAATAAACTATTTATTAATTTAACTAACTGATATCTAATTAACTATTTATAAACAAATTTAATCTAATTAAAAAAACTAATTAATATTAATCTAAATGATATTTAAATTTAAATCAATCAAATTAATTAAATGTTATAAATTAATTAATCTGATTAATTTAAAATTCATTAATTAAATAATATATATTAATTAATTTACAATATTAAATAATTACTTTAATATATTATATTATAACTTAAACTAATATATACCAACCTAACTTATTTTTTACACTTCACTCATACGTATGAGTGATTTCAAAAAACAAATACCAAACCTTTTAATGAAACTTAGAGTTAAAGCATCATGTCCTATCGCATCGGCAAATCGGGGAATATGGTGTCGGGCTTTTATTACAATGCAATACAAAATCCCCGATCCGATATCGCATCGGGGGTATGATGTGTATCGGGACTTTTTAAAATGTGTTCCGAATAAAACTTTCGATCCGATTAAAATTTATTTTATTTATTAATTTTTTTTTATATATTAAATTTTAATTTAATTAAATTAATTATATATTAATTAAATCTAATTAAATTAAGATTTAATCTTATTTTTTGTTTTGATTTTATTTTAATCAAATTTAGTTAAGTTGTGAAATTATTTAAACTACAGCAACTTGAATGTTTGGGTTTTTGAGATTAGGATTTGATTTGGAAATTGGAGTAAATTTCTTAAATCTCGATATTTAATAATTTCGCTGCATAACTAAAAATGGAAAAATGTTAATAAAACTCACTATGGGTTAATATTTAAAATGAATGCGTTATTGAACTAATTTATTTACAAAATGCAATATTGTACATTTTATGTATTTTTAACCCAGGCTAGATAAATGATGAGACTTCAAAAGAGTGTCATTTTCAAACCAGTTGACCAAATGAGGCAAAACAAGTGTCAATGGGAATCTTATAAAAAATCGATTCTAACAAAGCAATCAAAACAATAATCCAAAAAAAATGTAAAATTAACGAAAGCGTAGGGCAATCAACTTAAATAAAAATCCAAAAAGGTATTTAGCCAAATTTTTATAAAAAGGGTCCCCATTATTTGAGTTGAGCAAGTCAATAATGGGGGGTTGTGTTTTCACCACAACAATGGCGACACACGGGAGAAGAACCAGTTATCTCTCTTTGATATGAATGAGATTTTCCTAAAATTAAAGTAAAAATAATTAAAGAAGAGAAAATTATTTTTTTGGAATACTTGACTAGGTTCATTAATCTGAATAAAAACAAGAATCATCTAATTGTAATTTTTCTTAAAACTTCTCATAAATTAAAATATTTCAAAACTCTATATCAGTCCTTAATTAGTTGTAGAGATAAAGCAGGGGTCACTTTACAACTTAGCTTTCAAAATATACTCGTTTGTCACAGGTAGAGCCACTGCTGCCAGCAAACATCTATAGTCTCGACAGGGTTACCTTTTAATCATCAATGATTCAAAATCCCATCTCTTTGAGAATTATTGACCTAGAGATAAATCCATTTATATATGTTTCTTTTTTATTTTTTATTTTTATTATAAATCTTTAAAAGCCATTGTCCTGGTTTGGTGGCCAGATAGTTGACAATGCCATTCACTGGTTATAATCGGACTGAACAAGCTGGCTCGTGATGAGACCCCTTGTCTTATAATTGTTTGCAATCATAAGCCATTACCCTGGTTTGTTTAGCAGTGTTGGTAATGTCAGCCTATTTTTCCCCTATGATCATGGTAAGCAGGCTCACGATGAGACCTCTTATCTTTTAAGTTTAAATATATTTCTGGATTATACTCTAGAAAAATAAGACTCTTTGGGACAGGGAGAATCATTGACTCCTTAAGAGTTAAGAATGACAATTTCAGAGTTAAAGGTGCTTTGCTGTAAAGTGTCTTTACTTGGTTAAAAATAACTTTTCTTGACTGATAATAGAACTTTGAAAAATCTTAATAAAATATTGAAATCTCAAAATAATTACAATTTCGATGAAAAAGAATCTCTCCAGATTTTATGATACTTTGCCAACTTCTCTTGATTGGTAATCTCTTCCTTAAGTATGTCTACTTTTATAATAAGAAAATCAAACTTTACTAAGAGATTTAAGAAAAAGCTAATAGGTGACTATTAACAATTTTTCTCCATGTATGTTGACCATTGTTAGGTAACAAGTAGGTTTTCCATATAAATAATGGCAAAGTCACCAAAATCAAAATTGAAAACCAAAAGAAAAGAATTCTTATGCTAAAGTGAGAAAAGAAATCAGCAAACAAAACAAAAATGAAAAAATTTTAAAAGTGAAAAGGAAAATCCAAGTTTCAAAAGATAAATTCAAACAAGAATGTTTATACCAATGTCTCAACAACATGAAGAAAAAGAAAATAATCACGTAATCATTTCTTCTTATGTTGAGATTTAGAAAAATCATACCTTGCAGGGTTGTGAATGTTTTAGGCTTTAGATGGCAGTGATTGTAAAATTCAGCCATAATGAAAACTTTCTGTCTGATACTAATCTTCTTGTTTCAAAGCATCATCTTGATCATTTTCTAATAAAAGGAATGCTTAAAGAAACAAACTAAAGGTTCAGAAACTTCCTGGTGTAGCTGTTTCGATGAAGATTATCGCTGCTTATTGAAATAAGGCTTGGAGAAAAGTATAGGACTTTGAAAATATGATCGGGCAGAGGATTGAAAGCCTTTTATGAAGAGCTGCAAAACAGATTTATATATCAGAAAAACAAAACTGAGAGTAAATTGATGAAATGGAAATTAATGAAAGTAAATGAATCTTACCATTGGATAATTACTTTTGATCTTACTTGAAATGTATCAATTTCTCCAAACTAGCCGACTCCTTATTTTAATTAACATTAAAAATATGAAGAAGTCGCACTAACCAAAATCCTATAACCCAAAATCATTATTTATTTTATTTAAACTAAAGCAAGCAATAAAATGTAAAAATAGAATGCTTAGTGCTCAAGGGAGTTGAAATTAAAACAAATACATCAAAAATGAGAATGAGAATTTGCAGTAATGACTGTTTCTCAAAATATTATAAGTTTCATATAAATTCCATGATTTTATAAATTGTCTAGAATCGAGACCAAATCCAAGATAATAAAATTTAAATATGAAGATGGAGAGGTCTTGAATTCCATTTTTTAATTATGGAATTATATATTTAAAATTGAAATGTATGAGAAATCAAAATGGTTTAAATATGCTGCAAATTGGTCATTAACTGCTTTCTTACCATAGTGGTTACCCAAGCTCGCTTTTAAAATAACACATCGCTGTATCGGATGATTCGCATCACATGTCTCTTCACCATGCTTGAATTTTAATTTGCAAGACTTTATTTTTGTTGCTATGCCATATATCGATTAAATATTAATGGCTCAAAGGCATGCATTGCAAGCTATTGCATTGGTGGTTGAAATAGCAAATTGCAGATACGAGATCATGCGAAGAAGATATGTGTGATGAGATGTAATGATCACACTATTGAAGAGCTGTTATATTGCGAATCGGGGACAGTCGTGCTGCAATTCTTATATCGCACATCGCATCTCGCGATTTGTATTTTGTACATTGCACATTGCGCATTGCAAATTTGGAATAGTGATATGGCCATAAATAAAAATGCAAGGAAGTGATTGCAATATCGGCGATGCGATGGATGACGTAAATCGGCGATCGGCAATCTTGAACACCCGATGTAACACAATATGATTGTTGCGATGCCGATATGCGATGAATAACGGACTCGATAACTTTTTATGATGGGATTTTAATAACATATCGGATCCGAGACATCGGCCCTTTTAAAGTTATGCTCTCATCACTATTGCGATTGAACGGACGCGATATCTCTTGTGAACTGGATTTGAATTTCATATCGGGTCCGGAATTATGTGGTTGTCGCAATATCGGTAAAGTCGATTATCGGAGATCGGCAATTCATGATAATGGAAGTATACGTCAACTGCAAAGCTCTGATATGCGAAATGCGATATGGCATATGAGTAAGATAATACATCGGAGGCTGCACGTGACGTGCATGACGTGATGGCTGGGGCGGATGGCTTTCGCTCCCCCCAGCCAGGATCGATTCCTGCGGCGGTGGTTGAGGCCCCGCGCTATGGTGTATTTGTGATGGCTATGCCGTAATTCTGCTCATTTGCTGGCTTCGGCCAAAATTCTGCTCATCTGCTGGCTTCGGCCATATGTAAATTGTAAAAAATTATCTGCGGGCTTCGGCCATATGTTGATTTTCCCTCTGAAAAAAAAAAGATAATACATCAGAGGTATTTTATGAACAATTTGTTATCAAAAGAAATGTTAAGAACTACTTCCGATGAAATCTTATGATGCGAATGGTCTTATGATATTCCTTGAAATTTCAATTGGGTTTTCTAAGTGAATAAAAGCAAAGTTAAAAAATGCTTAAATTCTAATGCATCACAAATAAAATTTTCCTGCGCCTATTGCAAATTTAAAATGGGTTTGTTGCTTATTTCAAGTTTCGAAAATAAATGAAAACCTGTAAATAAAATAGAACACAAAAATAAAATAAAAAATAAACTAAGGAAAAGAGAAACTAATAAGAGATGAGAATAAACTTGTAAATGCGTACCTGAAAGGAATTTGTCTGTAAATTTTCCTTTATGAATCTTCAAATTCTTCCTTTGATTTATCAAAATTTTGACTTTGTTCAAAATCATCTCATCATTTATTCTAAATCTAAGTGTGCAATCAGCATAAATAAAATCTGTTTATTCATGTTTAGGAAATATAAAATTTACCAGAAATAAATATAAAAATAGGCTCCCCTTTTGAATTGAAACAACAATTTATTATCTCTGCTTATTCTGAATAACTTGAGAAGAATCTGTATTGTTATAGCGACTATTTAATAATGCCTTTAGTAAATAAATATGATGCGTATTGCAGCATCAAATAATCAACTAAAGATCAGAATGAGATAAAGCCACTAATTGTGGAATAATACCAAAACAGATTTCAATATGTGCACTCGGCAAAATGGACATCCTGAAGGTCAGCTTTAGCAAATTCCGAGGAAGATAATATGAACTTCATATGATTATCGTGAAAGGTTAGATTGACTAATAATGATTGAATTAGAATTAAGCTTTTGATAGACAGTCATACATTTCATGGGATAATGGGATCATGAAGCTTTTATATCCTCAAATCCTTACCGTATAAATTTCAAAAGAAAATCTTAGAAGGAAATCCCGAAATGAAGAAAAGTGGCTTTGAGGCAATCGATACCAAGTGCAACTTTAATTGAATTTAATCAAGACATTATTCAAAATAGGCAGAGTAGAGGTATTGCTGTAAGAAATTAAAAAAAAAAAAAGCAAGAATTAAAATTTTCTGATAGGGAAAAAATGTTTCGACGAACATGCATGAGAAGGCTGATTGCTTTGTTTTATTTTTTAATCTACAAAACTGTTAAAACAAATTAACTATACAAAACAAACTAACTAAATTAATTCTACTCCTATTCTAACCATATACATGAAAATGACTAGGTATAGTCATATTTCCAGTGTAGCCATTTTCTCATTTTAATTGCTGCATGTATGTACAGTTCAAATGTTAGTAATAAAAATACAAATATAATTAAACTAAGAAAATTAAATATGAAATCAGAATGTACAGTTAGTGTTAGCAAGTTGATTAAAATCTCATTCTCTTGAAATTTGCTTTCCAATTCAATACCAATTGGATCACAAAAATCTGGATGGATTTCCATTAATGATTGGGAAACGTTCAAAAGAGGAGATGACAGGCCGAATTGTGGATATGAGTTTTCAAATTCAAAGGCCTGGAAAAAATTGTTAGTGTTATGTACAAATGTTAAGCTATTAACAATTTCCTTTGAGAGAAAAATTTCCAAATATTTTTCAAATGAATTAATGAAAAATGGATGGAAATCTTTCAAATGAAATGGAAAATTATTAATTGAATTGAATTGCTGGCCAGATTGCAAAAATACATTTTCTTGTTGACATTGCCTTTGAAAAAATAGAAGCTTTTGATAAGAAATGAACATCAATTGATATTGACATGTTAACAGCTTTTGATGTTCATGGTTATAGCATGAAACTTCAATTTCCCAATAAAGCAATTCATCAATTGAGTGTTTGACAATAAAGTGCTCAATATGCCAGCGAAAAGTGTGAAAATTTTGCAAAATAAAATTAGAAAATAAATCTAAATTTAAACAAAATAACTGTGAAAGAAAAACTAGAATGAAATCATTATTTGTACAACTAATGTTACAGCACATTTGGGATCGTTTTAAAATAATTTCTCTTTCACAAGGATTGGCTAGAATTATGAAATTTGGGTAATTTCGAATTCCAACTTGTGAAATAGAAAACGAATTATGATTATGAATAGGAATGGGAGTTTGATCCTCATATGAATCATAAATTGGAATGTTTTCTTGAATGGTGAAATCATGAAGATAATTTGCTGCTCTAAAATGAGGATTAGTTGGGATAATTCCTAAATTGAAGCATTCCTCATTCTCAGATGTTATTTGAATTTTCTCATGAGGATTCTCTTGAGAGGAATAGAAATCAACATCCTCAATGTCAGAGTAATTATCATAAATGACTTCACAATATTCTCTACAATTCCCTTCTATCTCATCCAATATATCCAAACAAGGAGGAACAAGAATTTCATGTTCATTAGTGGCAAAAGAATGATCAATAATTGCTTCTCTATCTTGATAAAAACTTAATGGTAATTCATTTAGATCAGCCTCTGTATTTTCTGAAATATCATTAATACCAAGAGGGGAAAAATTACCATCATTAAAAATATCAGGATAAAGGGAAAAATGTGAACCTGAAACAATGCATTTAAAACTGTCTCTGTTTGAGAACTCTTGTGCATTATGCTCATTGTAAATTTCAGATTGCAAATCATTCCTTTGTATGCTCATGCTTTCTTGAAGAAGGCTGCTTTGCTGCTGTGATTTCGACCTTTGCTCATCATGGAAAAATTCAGAAATTTGTACAGCAGTTTGCATTTTGATTGCTGCTTGTACTTACTGATTTACGATTTGATTTTCCGAATTTACTTCAAAGTAGCTTTCAGATTTCAAGGCCGATTTTTCTCCAAAATTGTTGCTGTTGTCTTCTTGCATTTGAATGGAAATATTTTCTAAGCTTTGTGAAACCACTTCATCACAATTTATTTGCACATCCAAATTGGGATTCTCATTTATATTGGAAGGGGATGGAACAAAGCTTGAACTAATTTCATATGGATTGGGAATGGGAGGAAGAGAACAAATATATTCAAACCAATCTAGTGATTCTTCTTCCATAGGTTTATCTTCATCTTTAAATCTTAAGCAATTCAAATTAAATCGAATATTAAAATCATTAACAGACTCATTTTCAAACCTTCGTAGATATTCAATTTCTTCACATACATGTTCATAATCATAGCCGTCAAATTTACAAATGAAAATTGTAACAAATTGATCCCAGCGGTGGATTGAAGCAACTGGAAGAGTTCTACATCAGCTTCTGGCTTTTGCCGCAAATGTGAGAGTAAAAATTCTGCTTAAAATGCCTTCATCAATTCCTTGAAAATCGTAATTTGAAACATTTTGAATAAATTGAAAGACATGGTTAAAAGCAGAAGAATTTCTCTTACCATTGAACTTTACCTGAGACAAGAGTCTTACCACTTCGGGTGGAGTATTGGAAGATGCACGTCCATGGATACAACTCCAAATTGGAAGTTTAAGAGGAGCCATTACAATAAATAAAATATTAAAATTGAAAAGACTCCAACAGACAAAAAGTCTCAGGCCCTCCTTCTAGCGCAAAAATTGTTGATGCCTCGAAAATCGCTGCAGCAATAATGGGGGATAACCACCCGGTCCGGACCTTAAGGCAGCTCCTTTTCCGTTTGGTGTGGTGGCTCCGATTGGTTTAACTAGGTCTAGTTACCTTCTCCCTATAGCTATTAGTTTATGATGTATCTTTACCTACCAATAGACAGGGATATCAGATCACTTCTTCTTGCTGATCAGGTAAGAGAATGACCCTTAAGCTGATTTGGGTTCAGCCAAGCCACAACTAAAATTTTGCCTATTTGAGGAGAGGACTTAAAAGAATCTAGAAATTACTCTAAATGCAAGCTTATTCTATGATGCAAGCAAAAAAAATTAATCTAAATCCTATCTTAATTAGGCAGATATAGATCTAACCCAACTAAGAGCAAGATAATTAAAGTATTGAGATCTAAATATGTCTTGTTTATAATAAATATCAAGTTAATGAAGTAGTTCAATTAACTGATATTATGGTTACCAAAACACATCCTATTGAGACCTCTTAACTGAAATAATAAACTAACAACATTCAGGAAGTAGTTCACAAAAATGATATTAATTATCAAATCAGTAAATCCGATAATTAAACAATAATATGTGGAAATAGTTCACAACACATTACCATTCAATAAATCAGTTTTATAAGACAGATTTCTGAGTAAATAGTTACTCAGAAATCATATTTTAATTCATAAGAACAGAGATCTCTAATAACAATATTGAGACAAATTATCCATATTGACAATAGTGCACAAACATGAATAAAATGAGACATTCCTGTTACCATAAAATGAAACTGATATTTGAAACAATAGTATTAGAAATACCAATTTATTGCATCCATTTCTCTGATCTTGGTCTCAAACAGTCCTTTACATTGCTTGAACTTCTGCCTTCAAAACTAGAGTCACAATAGTGCAAACTCTGCCCTCATACATAATTCAAGATACAAAGGAAAAATCCTCAATAATCCCTGGATCTGAGATTTTCTCTCCTCTCTCCAACTCTAAATTCCTATTACAGTAGTGCTTTTAGAAGTCTAGAATTGCAGAGGAGAGCAGCCCCTTATTCCATTCTGCAATCTATTACTTATACTATTTGTGAAGGAATTCTTGAGAGAAGAGTTTGTTGAAGAGAAATCTGTTAAATCCAATTTTACTTGCTCAAAATTCTGATCTTCAATTGCTGGAGCATTCTCATTGATTGAGATCTTTTTCTCCATATTTCTTCCACTGTTTTCCTGCAAAAAGAAATCAAAATAAATTAAAATGCAACAATAAAATCAACATGGCATTGCTGGCATTTAAATCAAATCCAATCAAATTCTATTTAAATAAATAATTGAAAATAAAATATAAACTTTCTCTTGATGCCTGGGATGGTTTAATTGGCCAGAGATATGATTAACCAATGGATCTGCAATTAGAAGAGGTTTTGGACAAATGAAAATGAAGAAAATAACTCAGAAAATTGATTTTGTTTTCAAAATTCGGAGCTTGATATTTTGTCTGATTTTTGACCCAATAAATGATTAAATCTGTTAGTGAAACCTCCTAAAAAATGTTCTCCTTGATTTTCTCTTTCCAATGAGTCGTTCTAGGCTTCATTTGGCCAAGTAAAACTCATTCTATGAGCTTCCAAAGTTGATGAGTCAAATCTGGCATGAATCTGGAAATTCTGTCGCTGGGCTAAAAAATATCAAAATTCTTATTAAAATTAAATCCTAAATTAGAATTCTAATTAATTCTAAATTATAAACTAAACTAATTATTAATAAACTATTTATTACTTTAACTAACTGATATCTAATTAACTATTTATAAACAAATTTAATCTAATTAAAAAAACTAATTAATATTAATCTAAATGATATTTAAATTTAAATCAATCAAATTAATTAAATGTTATAAATTAATTAATCTGATTAATTTAAAATTCATTAATTAAATAATATATATTAATTAATTTACAATATTAAATAATTACTTTAATATATTATATTATAACTTAAACTAATATATACCAACCTAACTTATTTTTTTCACTTCACTCATACGTATGAGTGATTTCAAAAAACAAATACCAAACCTTTTAATGAAATTTAGAGTTAAAGCATCATGTCCTATCGCATTGGCAAATCGGGGAATATGGTGTCAGGCTTTTATTACAATGCAATACAAAATCCCCGATCCGATATCGCATCGGGGGTATGATGTGTATCGAGACTTTTAAAATGTGTTCCGAATAAAACTTCCGATCTGATTAAAATTTATTTTATTTATTAATTTTTTTATATATTAAATTTTAATTTAACTAAATTAATTATATATTAATTAAATTTAATTAAATTAAGATTTAATATTATTTTTTGTTTTGATTTTATTTTAATCAAATTTAGTTAAGTTGTGAAATTATTTAAACTACAGCCACTTGAATGTTTGGGTTTTCGATATTAGGATTTGATTTGGAAATTGGAGTAAATTTTTTAAATCTCGATGTTTAATAATTTGGCTGCATAATTAAAAATGGAAAAATGTTAATAAAACTCACTATGGGTTAATATTTAAAATGAATGTGTTATTGAACTAATTTATTTACAAAATGCAATATTGTACATTTTATGTATTTTTAACCCAGGCTAGATAAATGATGAGACTTCAAAAGAGTGCCATTTTCAAACCAGTTGACCAAATGAGGCGAAACAAGCGTCAATGGGAAGCTTATAAAAAATCGATTCTAACAAAGCAATCAAAAAAATAATCCAAAAAAAATGTAAAATTAACGAAAGCGTAGGGCAATCAACTTAAATAAAAATTCAAAAAGGTATTTAGCCAAATTTTTATAAAAAGGGTTCTCATTATTTGAGTTGAGCAAGTCAATAATGGGGGGGTTGTGTTTTCACCACAACAAATGCCTATGGAAAATTTAGCACAAATTAAGGCATCGTTGTCATCTTCTTTTATTGAAAGTGTATCAATCACCACACTCTCTTTTCCTTATTGGTAGGTGATTTCAAATTCATGAGATATCATCTTAATGACTCGCTTTTGTTAATCCACCAAAAAGAGTTGTTATCCCAAGTACTTTAAACAATCATGGGATATTTTTCCCTTTAAGTGTCTACCCATTAGGTAAGGGTGGCATTGCCTAATTACATGTAATGTGGTCAAATTTTCCTTCTCACGCATGGGTTTGATTGTGTTATTTCCTTTAAGTTAACAAGTTTTGAATGAAACAAGCATTCCTTCTTGCACTAAAACTACATCAATATCGTACCTTGATGCATCATCCTCCACAATAATTGTTTTTGTGAAATTGGGAATTACCAAGATTGTAGTGCCATGCATGGCTTCCTCAATTTTTGTAGAGGCTTTGCTTTACCACCGAAACTAGCATCAAAGTGGAAACTATGCATCCTACCTTGGGGAAACATATGAGAATCGTGCCACTATCACCTAAATTCACTTTCCCCTTTACTTTTTTCTAGCTCTCAAAGGCCAAGGGAGGCATCCCTACTATACCAATAATAAAGTTTGAGTAAATATTAACCAACGATTAATTAATACGAGGAATGATTTACTTCAATGGTATGAGAGAGAGAGAGAGAGAGAGAGTAAATCTTAACAAATGATTAATTAATAAGAGCAGTGATTTACTTCAATGGAATGTAATATATATATATATATATATATAGAGAGAGAGAGAGAGAGAGAGAGAGAGAGAGAGAGTATGCCATAAACAAGTGATTCAATGATTTAAGACAATACTTTAAGAACACGAGCATGTTCAAATTTGGGATGCAAAGACTACATTCTCTTTTTTAACCTCTCAATCTTCAAGAGTGTTAAAACTTACGAGAAAGGGGCATCCAAAGTTCTCTCAGCTTTGTAACAGCATGGGTAATTATTAGGAAGTAATTTAGTTCCTAGGGTTTGTCTTATTTTCCATTTGATGTAGTTTCCTTCCTTCACAATGATTTTTTCATCTTCTAAACACATTAGGTGACTGGCATTATGAACATGCTCTACAAGGGTTGATCTCTTAATTCTATCATGTCTTAATTTTGCCTAATGTTCTTTTAACATTACTTGAATTAACATGCTTGTCACACTAAATGTAAAGTTTGTTGTTAAACATGGAATAGAGTACACAACTTTGTATAGTTTAGGATTGGGAAAATCCTTTATTGAATCAACCATTCTACCAATTATATTCAAGGGGGAGAAGTCAACACCCATGTTTTCTTTCTTAAGATTTTTTGCCATCTTATCCACAATAACCCACCAAGATATGTCATTAGGTAAAAACTAGTGGATGAAAGCTAACTCTATTTTATAAAGTTTGCAAGAAAGAGAACTCAGATTTGCAATAATTTGATTGACATCCCAAGAGAATAACAACTCAGAAGAAGTAACTAGGAAAAGAAACAACTCTAAGCTTAATGAAACCACATGAGATGTAACCTTTAAACACCATTAACCTTTTGTGGTGTATTTTCACATATGGATCAATTATGTGCTTGGTCAGGGAAAAGTCCAAGGTGAAGCTTGGGTTGTCCTTAACCTTGAAATCTATTTATGAGTAATTTATTGCAGATTTCCATATTTGAGATTTAGTAAATATCAACTTAAGGGAGTTTTTTAGCAAGACCTCAACTAGTGTTATGATATACATTGAAATAACAACCCAAATGTAACCACACCCTAACCCAAAAGAGGTGGTTACTGTGTTGACCTGACTCCCAATATTTTATTATGGAGATGGGGTCTAAATTTTTCGACCTTTTTCAACTTCCTCAAAACCCAAAATATACAATGCCATTGCGTCTGTCTCAGTAAGAACTTTATCGTGAGGTAAACTTTACCCCAATCTAGTTTTTGGATCATAAGTTATGGCCACTCAACATTTCACCCCTTTATTCTGGGTCACGTCACGTGGTACCCACGTGGTGCTTATGTGGCAACCTCACCTCGACACAAGTGTCAGTGTTACGCCTTCATGGCATATGCCATGTTACGGAGGCCTAGAGCCCCACTTTGTTGACGAAAGGTTGGGTTGGGCCTCTCCGTACAACCTAATCACACACACACCTATAAGACCAACTCTCGACCTTTGACCTTGCTAGGCCCCGATGATCGATTCTGTGACCTGGTAGCTGTGTGTGTGTATACCATTACATCAAAGCCTTGGGTGTCCAACCACATACTAATCCTCGCACTGTGAATAAATTATTGCGTAGGCCTGTAGATTATGTCACATGCCATTTTTCCTCTTAAACCCACCATAGGGTCTCAGGCCATGTTACACTCAACCTTCCAATTATATTCGAATGTATTAAGGAGATGGAGTCATTTCCACAGCTTCTCACTTAGGTCAATGAAATGGGGTTTTACATTGTGTTTCTACCGAGGATTGACATCCTCAAATGTTTAAGAGCATTAGCGTTAATAGGATTTAATATACCAATGTAGTTAGTTTCTTAAGGATCTTGAGTTATCCTGAAACACACAAAACTACACTATTAATATCATTCACGATTCTTAGTACTAATCATATGGTTGCCATCCCTTTTGTATTATGAATGCACATAGCTTGAAAATTATAGATATATATATATATATCTATATATATATATATATATATATATATATATATAGATGGGTTCCAAACTCATGAACTTATAAAAAAATCTTTCTATTGCAGAGGGATCAACAACGCAACATCATAGTTATGAACATCTACCATACCTATGTCCTCATATTGAGGACACCCAAAACCATAAACAACCCATGCATAGGGATTATTGTATTGCACACCTTCCAGGCATATTATTAACACAATAATTTAAACATGAAATCCATTACACTTTATCATCAATCTGAAAACTATCGAGATATCAACAATCAACTATATAAGAAACCTAGCTTCATACATTAAACTTGCATACAAATAGCTCAACAATTTACAAGGATTGAATTCATTGCACAAGTTAACCATGATAGATAATAATATTAAGCTATAAGTTGGGAAATGGGGTCTAAGATTATAGCTTTCCACCCAACCGTAGATAAGTTGCAGCCAATCTTTCTTGTAGTTGTCACCCCCGAGCTAGATTTCAGAGCTTGAGAGGTTTTCTCAAGGGATAAAACCAACGGAATAGGGACTCCAAAGGCCTCTTCTTTGAATCCCCGCAATGTTCTTCCTTTTTTTGTAGCAATGCAGGACCTCCCTCCTACAAGTTGCTCCCTTAGCTTCCTTTAGATCTTCCACAATGGGTCTTATCTGAGTGTATGAGCGTCTGTCCAATTTCTTTCGTGCTCCCTTTTTCCCCAGTATTTGTTGCTCTTCCCCAACGTCTTCTCTATTATACTACTCTCTATGTAGAGTTACCCTTTGTCTCTCTGTTTGAATTTCTCCCTTACGTCGTGTCTCCCAATTCGTTTTTTGGTTGCCTAGCTAGAATCTCCCAGGCCAAGGAGATGGTGCCACCTGCCTCTCTGTCTCCCCCAGTCTCCTTGATATTCATTTATGGTTATTTCTTATTACAACTAATGGTCAACTCACCTCTACATGAGTGTAGAGATGAAGTGACTCTTTAGTAGCATGACCACCTCCTCTTTGATTCTTTATCCTTTCTTGCTTGCATGATGTTGCAAAGAAGCATGCTCCTTATCCTTATTTTATTGTTGGTAGTTTATATAGCTTGTCCCTTTGAGCACACTTGGAAAGCTTCCATGATTGCCATTTAATCAACCCAAAACTGTGTAAATCCTAAGCAATTACCCTCCTCAACTCTGGAATTTGTGTCCCAAGACCTCAACCATTATAACAAAATAATTACAGTTATTTATAATAAATGGAAAATGTAGCCAGGGGATGTCACACCAAACCATTTTGAATCAAGTTCACAATAAGAATAACAATGCAAGGAAGAAGAACTTGAATCACAAGGTAAATTATCCTTATGGTTTATCAAAATTAGTTTTGAATTTATCATGAGGATCTTTACGTGTGAGATATGTAAGTAGTGCCAACTTAAAGATGATTTCACAACTATACAAGAAGACAATACTTGAAAAAACCTTATAGTACATGAAATTAATGCTAATTTTAGTGCTAGATATCCTTTATATGCATTAAAACCTAGACTTAAGGTTTATGTAAATCTATTTTTTGTAATATTTTTATGCAATTTATAGGTTTACACAAACAATAAAAACAACACAATGATTGATAAATTAGCTTTAGATGCATAATCATGAGGGACCAATTTGCCTCTTAAGGTTTTAAGATAGAAAATTATGATCAAACCCTAACTTAAGCTAGACTAGAAAATGAAATTAGCAATTAACTTAATGATAGACTAGGAAAGAAATTTAACATAGAGTTTTAATGGTTTTTCTTAGATTTCTTTGCAAACAAAAAGGAAAATAGAGTTTGGTATTTTGTAATTTTTTTGGTTGGTTGATGGGAGAATACAAGTGCCTTATCCAACTAGGTATTACGGGGTCAAGAAGAAAACGTCACTTCAAATTTGGTCTATTTTGTGTAAGGATTGGGAATAAGGGACTAGAACCGAAAGGGAAAAATAGTCTACTATATAATCAAGATCAATAATGAAGACCAGGGCCCTAGAAGAAGGGGTCCCTAAATGAGCACATTCACCAACAAGATCAATTATAACTTGAATAAGCATACTCAATACACTTACTAGGGTTCCTAAATGGATGGACAAGAAAGAAATCAAATAGTTATCAAACTAAGAAAGGAAGAAAAAATGGAGTTACCCCAAAACATGTTTCTTCCATGTTATAGCATTACCCTTCAAATGGATTGAACTTATTAGCTTGTACAATACCCGAGCATTCATAATCAATCTTTATGTGTCAAAATAGAAACTAAGATAAAAGAGCTTCAAGAATTGATAACAAATCACCTCAATTTGTAGATATTGAACAAAAGTACGTTTACAATGGCCAACAACAACTAGAAATGTGAGGAGGAGCCTCTTTTATAGAGGCTTCAACAAACCTCATATTACAAAAGTATTTTAATCTTCTTAGAACAAGCCCAGGAGATCTCAAGATATACCTATCTTCCAACTAACTAAGGAGAAACAATCAAACAATACATAAAGTACAAGAAGAGAAGTACCACATGTACAATATTCCCCCAAGGGCGAGAGGTGTCTACTAAAATAGTCAATGGGAATTCAAGGGATCCCAATGTTCCTCCTTGATGCAAGGTAACCCGCTCAAGATGCCTCTCTGATGAAGATAGATCCAATAAATATGCCAATGACTATCCTCAAGATGAAGAAGATTCACATGTGTGGTGTGTGGGAAGTGCAAATAGGGGATGTTTCTCCTAAAATTAGATAAAACAATCATGAGGGAGGTCTTTAATACATAAACTCCTTCACAAATCATGCTAATAACATCCTCTAGTCAAAGGAGCCCAAAGAAGGTCCACAATTGCTAGGCGGATGCCCCAAGAACTAGGTAATGCATCCTCCAAGGTAGATATCCATTAAATTATGTGACGTGTGCTTTCAAATGTGCGAGAAGGCCAAGTGATCCAATATCTATGATGTGGCATGGCATGGTTAGTTTAGGTGCTTGATGAAAGGCCCTCAAAAGTCTAGTGGATTTTGACAAATGCCTAGAGAGTTATAAAGATGCTTCAATAGCTTTGTTTTTGCATGAAAGTGTGCTAAGCAACCTCAAATGATGGATACATGTCATGAATCCCTAAAGTACTAGGGAGATGATCACTTCAATAAGAGTGTGATAAATACATAGAGAGACCCATGCTTAGGCATAAAATAAGTGTGATCGCTAGGCATAACAACCTTTAAAATACATGAGAAACACTATACATAATGTCAGAGTGAAAAAGACCTAGGGGTTACATTAAACCCTATATAAGCTTCATGTAAACCCTAAAACCCATTATTAAGCCCTATATATTGAGTGATTGCATTTCTAGTATTATATTGTTATGTAAGCTAGAACCTCTTATGGTCGCATTTTATTATAATTGTACCCTTTGTCTCCTATTTATATACCATGAAGACCTAGTCTTGGGATCATCAAATCTTGTCTTGTACATTGTTTTCACTGTAAAAAGATGTTTCCCCCTAGAAGAGGACTATAATTATTGGTTTCTTATCATTTTGAAGGCATAAGGTTCACAACATTTGGAATCAGAGCTTATGATCCTATGGTTTTGCTACTTCAAACAAGTCATCTTGGCATTTCACTATAAAATTTTTCATGGGGCACTTTAGATTATGAAATATGGAGCATATTGAGGAGAGATCATTGGGAACATCTAGTTAAAATTTCAAATATTGTTTCGTTATACTTTTGGAGATATGCTCTAAGGAAGTTAGTTTTCCTTAATACTCCTTAAATCAATTTCAAACAAGTAATTTTAGCATTTTCGCTATAATTTTTGCAGGTATGTTTCAAATCACGAAATTTTGAGGGGACAAAGGTGAGATTACTAGTTATCTGAGATAAAATTTCCATACCTTGGTTCGTTATACATTTATAGATATGCTTTAATAAATTTATGATTTCTTAATGTTCCTAAAACCAGTTTCAAATAGGTCAGTTTGACATTTTCACTGTAACTTATTTTCAAGGATGTTTCAAATCATGAATTTTTTAGGAGACAGAGGAGAGATATCAAGGTACTTATGATAAAATTTTAAGACTTTGTTTCATTATACTGTTGGAGATATGCCCTATAGAAGTGAGGGTTTCTCAATGGTCTTGATATTAGTTCTAAACAAATCAACTTGGAAATTATTCTATAACATTTGGGGGGGGGGGGACTTTTCAGACTATGAAATTTCCAGAGATATTAGGAGACATACAAAAGTACCTTAGGTAAAAATTTCACAATTATATTTGAAAAATTGGATATGTAGCACGTTATACAAATTCTCTCTTTGGAAGAGGCCAAAAATCAACAAGTTTTGGGAATTTACCTTGACTTTCACTTGGTACATCAAATTCTAGTGAGACCTGTGGAATTGCACAACAAACATTTCAAAGTATTATAGACCAAAGTCTTAGATTTAGAAAGTCTCAAATATTAGAGACATATAAAGGAAAAAAGGTCCAACTACAAAGCATATTCAAGAATTCCAAAAGTTGAGTCTTAGGGTAAAGAACATTTTAAAGAATAATTTGTTTGGAATTTTTACGGGAACTTTAAAGGAAAGCATTCAAGATGAGATGTGTCTCTTTGAACTTAAATCTCTATATCGTGTTTTCAGTCTAGATAGTAAAGTTGAAAGCAAAAATATGGCTACTAGAAAAATTGGTCACCAACAATAATAGAGAACACCATGGTCCCTCTCTTGA
Organism: Pinus tabuliformis; assembly: GCA_031772625.1. NCBI lineage: Eukaryota > Viridiplantae > Streptophyta > Pinopsida > Pinales > Pinaceae > Pinus > Pinus tabuliformis. The sequence continues at coordinate 1,518,757,353 of CM062816.1, forward strand.
CCTCACTCAACCCACAAGGTTGACACCCTAACAAATCGATGAAAGAAGAGCAAGAGGAATCTGTTTCGATTGTGATAGCAAGTACAATAAGGGGCATAAATGTGGGTGAGAAGAAATTATTCTACATAGACTTTGAAGAGGAAGAAGATCAAGAATTGGAATTGTCACAAGATATAGAGCTATAAGAGAATACTCTAATAATATCATATCATTCATTGATTGACATTGATACTCCACAAACCCTCAAGATAGAAGGATATAACAAAAAGGAAAAGGTAATAATGTAGTTTGACTCTAGAAGTACCCATAACTTTATCAATTGCCAATTAGCAAAAATTCTTAATTATTTTGTGTATCCAACATCAAAGTTTCAAGTAATGATTGCAGATGGTGGTACCATAAATTGTTCAAGGAAGTGCTATAGTATTAAGCTCAATATGGAGGAGAATTTATTGGATAATCCCATGGTTACAATACAAATGGGTGGTGTTGATGTTATATTAGGTGTCCAATGGTTACAATCATTGGAACAATGACCTTTAATTTTCAATATCTCTTCATAAGATTTACCCGAAAAGGAAAAGAAATTGAGCTTAGAGGTATCTAAGGGAAACCATATATAGTGACAAACTCTAATGGAATAATTAAACTACTCAAAAAGGGGCACTAGGGTGTGATTGCACAATTATGTTCACTAAATGTTCAGACGTCAATATCATATATGTGAGGATATCTCCATAAAGTTATCAACAATCATTCCAAGGTATTTAAAGTAATGCCTAAGGGTATTCCACCTACTTGAGATCATGACTATGCTATTCATTTGCAGCTTGGAAGTGTACTGAAGATAAATGAAGAAGAGAAAATCATATTAGAAGTAGAAACAATCCATGAAACAAGGATTAAGCAACTGAGTAATCCAACAATTATGGAGTACAACATCAAACATAAGAATCTACCAGTGATCTGAAAATCACTCTTGAGCGATCTCAGTTAATTAATTAATGAATGAAGGTATTACAGACTCAGGTGCTGGTGTGTGTTTATGTTATTTTAGGCAACGGATCGATCGGATTGAAAAATACATAGACACTGGAAAATGGAAAATAGTAAGAGAAACACAGTAAGCAAATGCAAGAACACAACAATTAATAAGGAGTTCACCCTATCCTCCAGGGCTACGTCTTCGGTCCAGCTTTCAGTGGTGGCCTTCTTTTATTGTGTCTTTAAAGCAGAGATTTACAATGAGGAGCTCAATTTGAGTCTCCTAAAACAGATAATGCTTGGTAGGGTGGTTCTTGGATTCCCCAAGCCACTAGAGTGCACAGACTCTTTTCCTTTCCAAGTCTTGACCTCTCTGGTCTTTAATGGGAGGAGCCCAATGTGGTGCTCAATTCCCGACAGATCCTCTCAGGGATTGCTTGAACCTCTCAAGCTTTTTGTCTGCTCGATGCTGCCTTACGCTACAGGTTAGCTTGGCTCTCTATCTTTCTGCTTCTTTCTTCTGTCTCTTCTGTCTCTTAGTCTCACTGTCTCTTCTTTTCTTATAGTGCTCGCCTGTTTTCTTTCTTTGTCTGTTCATGGCTTAAAGCCAATTTGTCCTTGACTGTTCGCTTCCTCTTCCACCCCTTCGGATCGCCTGCTGCTGTTCGCTTGGAGTTCCCTGACTTTGCGTCATTGCCAATGTCTCACAGGGAGTGGCCAATTGTCCTTCCACGAACTGCGCCAGCTCTTCCTCGTCAGTTCGGTTTTCCAGTTACACTGTGGTATGACTCATCTGCCAACTTAGCAGTCAAATCGAACGTCAAACTTCTTTATGCCATGGCTTAATCCCCTGTCAAATCCAGTTTCTCCATCGGGCGCAATCTCCATCGTCAGATCTGGAGCCCCCAGATCCTACGATATTCGCTCATTTCGCGCGGTTGACTTGCTCGACCGTTAGCGCGTGATGAGAGGCAGTTTTCTCTCTCATCTGCCGGACACGCGTTAGGCGCTGAATGGAATCGCTCGTTTTTCTCCAAATCTGCTTACCGCCCAAGGATGCCCCCGATATATCGCTGGTTTTGTAGCACGGGACCTGCCTTTCGCCTTAGCACCTTCCCCACGGTTTCCTGGCTGCCATGCGACCGAGCGCTTCGGGGCTTTTTCCTTCTCGAGGGGTTTTGCCCAGCGAAGCGCTAATCGCGCATCAGAAATGGCCTCCTTTTCCCGATCCGGGCTTCCCAACTGCCAGTTTTGCCTCCTGCGCGGTCTCCATGGGCCTCGGTCAGCGCGCTTTAACCAAGGTCCTCGTCGTTCCTCGCTGGCTGCAAACTGCCATTGTCCAGAGGTCTTCTTGATCGCTCTGTGTTCATAAATTCGAAGTCTGTCCTGTTTTGATACAGTCATGGTACTTTGATAATGTTCATGGATCCAATTCGGATCAACCAGTGGGTTAAATGACATGTGAACAAGACTTATTGATGCATAATCACTAGCAATTAGTCAAGTGTTGAGGACAAAACTTGTTTGAAGTAGAGGGGCATGTTAAGCTTTATATAAGCCTCATGTTAAACCTAAAACCCCTTATTAAGCCCTATATATTGAGTGATCACATTCCTATTATTATATTCTTATGTAGGATAGAACCTTTCATGGTCCCATTTTATTATAATTGTACCCTCCTATGTCTCTCTTTATATATGTATATGTGTATAGATATGTGTGTGTGTACACAGAAACACACACACACACACCAGGGAGACCTAGTCTCAAGATCATCAAATCTTGTCTTGTACATCATATTAATTGAAAAATCAGTTTCCCCCCTCCCCCCTAGGAGAGGACTTTAATTATTGGTTTCTTATAATTTTTAAGGTGTGAGGTTTATAACAGGTTCCCTGAGTCATGTGTCCTAATAGATCCATTCTAAGACCCCTGTGCAATAATTTTGGACATAAATGACCTTTAAGAGATAGTTAATATATGCCATAAGGGTAGGAAATCTTTTAAAATGAGGACTAATAGGATGGGTCATGATAAACCACTCAAATATAAAAGGATAACTTTGCATAGATCACTAAGAATGGTCTAATATAATACATGTTGGCACGAAAGAGTCATAGGGGGAGAAGACCTTGGGTTCAAGCGTGGAGGGCCAACAATGGATCATTGTAGTCTAGGACAACGCTAGCATTTTCACCTCACCCGAGGCGTGCCGCGACCAGAACTAAGAAGGGTTCGTCATGGGATCAAGGATGCATCAGCCGGTAATATATAAACAACATCACATACATAATCGAGATAACAACATACTGTCCAATACTAAGAAACTACTACATGCATGAATCTTATAGGATATTTAAAATTTTAAGTGGGTCGACACATCATAAACGAGACTGGACTTTACTTCATATTAGTTCAACAAAAGACTATTACATGACATATCGACATTCGCCACAGATGATTACAAGGAATACCCGTTTATAGACTCACAGGCTCGTTCTTTAACTCAGGGGTCCTGCTCGGCCATGTCCCTGCATTCTGGTTTTGTCCTGCTGCAACCAACTATCCCATCCGCAACACCAACAACAACAACCAACCCCTCTCCCTTACAAGTCTTCTCCTTTTGTATTTCCCCTGTCGCCTGGACTGTTAGTTCCCACTTGGTTGTTCTTTCCCTTAGCTACCACTCCTCCTTCTTGTCTGCTCGACTGCCTCTATCTTCTACTGACACTTTGCCACAACCACTCCACAACTGCCTGTTCCTGCTTTCCCCTCCAGCTTCCCTCCCCGCAACCTAACCATTGCTGGCGCCACCCATTTCCTTCTCGTTCTCTGGTAAGCCAAAATAATCAAAATCTTTTAAAAATCAAAATGGAGACCCCAACAGGGCCCAACCACAATTCTTTGACTCGTCCCTGAGTCAATTCATTTCGATCTCAGCCGGTCCTGCTGGTGTCTTTGTGGGTGCTTCGGTTGGTGGCTGCACTGTTGGTTGTGCTGACTCTGCTAACAAATGGGCTGGTGCTTCCTTTGTTTTGGCCAACACTTGCAGCGTAGTGTCTGTTCCCATTGCACTTTCCTCCTTTTGAAGCTCCCCCGTTTCAAACGAAGGCTCCAACTTCGGAACAACTATCGTGGTTTGCTGCCTAAATTCTCTGTACTTCTGGAGGGTGGCTTCCCATATGGCGAGGATTGTGTCAGCCCGTTGAGTGAAATCTTTAGCCATATTAGACGTTAACTCAGTTGGCCATTGACTTTGCAGATTGTCCCATTATTCTTTGCTTGTGTTGCAAACCTCCTTTAGAGCCAGAACCAATAGACAGACCAATGGGCGTAGGTCTCTGATCACCTTCTTAGTTCTTGCTGACTCTTCCTTGATCTGATCGACTTGCGCTTAGATTGTGTCTATCTATTCATTAATCTGCTGAAGGTGGAAAAAATCCATGCAGTCCCTCGTGTTGGTGAACAATGCTTGTATCTGCTCTCTCATGGGGTATACCAGATGATTTTTCAACGCCAGGCTTCCTGGCCAATCGTGGACTCTGTTCATCAAGGTGTAGCCATCCGCAAGAGCATCGACGAGTGCTTGTTTCTTTGTTTTGATTTTGCTGATTTTTCCCTCGACTGCCCTCGCGTATATCTCGACTAGGTCCGACAACTCTGATCTTCCCGTCTCCAGTTTCTTTCTCATATCAGCATTGGTGGCTACTAGATTCGAGCATGTTGCTTGGATATGGTCACAATAACTCACTAGTGTGCAGGCTGTGATATCTGTTGGGGCTTCCATGTTTGCGTCAATGATCGTTGGCCATAATGATCAGAATCTCTGTGTGACCTGGTCAATCTGTGCTTGTAAATCTGTGTTTTCCCGTCTCAGGTGATCTCGCTCTTCTGTCACCTCCTGCAGTTGTTGTCTCTACTGCTCGTGCTCTTTGGCCAGATCATCATGGATCTTCTCGGCCCTGTGTGTTACTTGTTGTATGAATGCAAATAGCTATGTCGACGACCAATGTTGTAGTGTGTCGGCTTGCATTGTGCTGGGCTCTGGAAAATGCTGCTGTATGGGTAGGCCGCTGGCTATGGATTTTTCGGAGTGGGAGGCGGGCGAATGAACGGGTTGTGACTGTGGGGTGAACTGGGGAGTAGGGGGGACAATGTTAGGGTTCGGGACCACCAAGAAATTTATAGGAAAAAGTGGCTGGTACGGTTCATCCCTTTCCTCTTGCGGAATAGTTGTGCTTGGGCTTTTCCCTTATGGTGGGTCCTATTGAGCGATAAAGAGGACTCTTTTTAACTCCTATTTGTCCTACGTTAATTATCAATCTAGGTATGATTTTTTATTTCAAGAGTGTACACAGTCTGAGGCGGGAAATTTATTCCAAGAGTAATGTTTTGTAGTACAATGTTCAAATACAAAAGCAAACTGATGCTAGAAATAAATCTAATTGCAATTACAAGAAACTTAATGCTCTGAAACTAAATCATTCACTCAGAAAACTACAACAATCATCAGTCAAGGATGCAGTAGTAGTAACTCTTTCCTCTGTCAACTGATGTAAATGAAATCAACCATAAATAAGATCCTCAATCTGAGAACTTAGACAGTGATTGCCAATGTCCTTTACAGTTGTTGATCTTACACTCCACACTAAGGTAACTGATTAGAAATGAGAACTGAATTAACTCAATAATGTTGCTAATGAAAATGGAGTAAATACGCTCACTGCAATAACACTTAAAAGCATAACTAAATACTTGCAGGAAAGAAATGAACAACAAAATTTATTTGAATAGAAATGGACAGCAAAGTTATCTTTAATCGAAATGAACAACAAAGCTATCTCAGTCAAAATGAACAACAAAGTTATTTAAATGGAAATGAACAACATTCTGTAATGAACTGCGAGGCTTTATAACTGAAATTAATAACAAAGGATAATAATCTTGTTATGATGGAAAGGAATAGTAACGCGATTCAATCACAGCTTATGCAATAAAATGATTCCATAAAATGTTAGAACAGTAAACTGTAAAAACAGGAAACTGTAAAGCAATGCGATTCAAGGAAATGAAAAGTAAATCAAACCATCACACGACTGGAATTGTAAAGTAATGGTACAAATAGCAAGTGGATCCACCAGGGCTGGGCCCTTAGCCGCTAGTGAAGCACCGCCAGACTAATTCAGTAGGAAGGAATGGAACAACAACCAACTTATATATTGATCATGTGAAAATGTTTACAAACAATCGTACTCTGTTTTGATTAACGAGAGTCGATGATCAAAGTAGCAATACAACAATAAGTTCTACAAAATGATAATACATGCCCCTGATTTCTACAAGCGTTGTCCTTTTATAACAGCCAGGCGGACAAAACAAGAATATAGATGAGCTTTGAAGTAGCGATCCCTCAGGATCAAAGGATCCTGAGGGATTCGCTCTATCTTTTATCTCCAGTTATCTTTTTGTCTTCTTGCACTGATGTTGCGCTTTCCCTTTCTTTTCCTTGACTGTGCGCTCCAATCTCGATCTTCTTGTCTAGATATGGCTTCTTGACGAAGGGACAACAATTACAACTGCTTTGTCTTTTCCTCCCGAATGGTGGCTTTCCATTTCTTCTATTTTCTGTATAGAAGAAAAGACAATAATTCATTAATTTGTAACAATCACAAATCTCCTTAATTCTACTATAATTCTTTGATATATTACCATCTTAGAATATAAAGGAGTTATGATTAAAGAAAAAGATAAAGAAATAAATGGCAAATTCATACCTTTTCCATGGCTCAACACACCCCCCTGCTTACCCTTTTTCATGCCCTCATGAAAACCATGTAATTTACATGCAAAGCAGTTAGAGAGTAGGCTGGAGAGGGATTTTCATGAAGTGGTCTAAAACCATGATTTGCAGCTAAAACTTCAAAAATACATCCTGTCTGCCCCTCAGGTAATTCATATATGGCCTTGTACCCTTCTGCAGGATACCAGATAATAGGGCTTCGAAACCTACAACCAAGCCAATACGGTCCCTCCCTCAAGATGAGGTTACTATATGTGATCAGGCAGTCGGCAGCTAACTTAAAATTTTTGTAATTGAATGGCTCTCTGTCCTGAATATTCCGATTGGAAGTCTTCCATCGGAGTTTAGCTGCTGCTACGGCATGGTCTTTGATAGACAGGAAATATTCTACCCCTTGTTGGACAATTGCTTTGTGGATGGGTCCCAATGTCTGGATCACACCCTCCTTTTTCATTAGGCTTTTATGCTTAGTCCATAGTTGTAATGGGTTTTTCGGTTCACCCCTAACCCAAAGGTCTAACCCATTTTCTTGTCTCTGAAAAGTGTTATGGGCCTTGAGCCACTTTAACTGGTTAAAAACAAACGAAATGAATGCTTGAAACTGGACATCTCCCACAAAAGGACTGGGATTCTTCTCCATTTCCTCTTCCAAGATAAAATTATGCAAATAAAATTCATAGAGTAATCACTGAACTTTTACTCCATAATGTTTATAGCAATTTATAAAATCATCAACAGTTTTTAATTCTATAGGTTTCCCTGCCTTAACAACTTTAATTTTTAACTGCGAATATCTTTCTAATAAAAACAAAGCATAATTTTTGGTAGGGGCCCTACTTTCTAGGACATCTGTATATAGAGAACAGAGAATATCCATTTGAATCCTAACTGTTTTTAGTCTATTCCTTACCTCTTCAACTTTTTCTTCTGCCTTCCGACATTTATCGAAGGCTTCTTCCTCTGTTGCATTGATGTCCCTTAATTGTTGCTATAACTCTTGGTATTTCTTCTTAGGAACAATCTCTTCTTCGAGCTTTTCTATAGTCTGCTGAGCCTGTGCCAGATCCTTTTGGAGTTTTACTACACCAGGGTCGTTATCCAACAACACACTTTTGGGTTGAAGAACTACTTGTGCTTTCTTATTATTATTTCTAGTCCCTAAAGTCTGTGTCTCTTTATCATGAAATGTTGGGTTGGTCGTACAGCTGGAGGACAGTGCCTCGGTCTGAACATCTTTATTGCAATCTTGTGCATTTTCCGATTGGGCGGCTACGTTTGTGACAGCTGTGTGTTGTTCCTTGCTTTCTTGAATGAACATGGGCTCGGTTTGAGTTTCTGTGGCCCTTGTATTATGGGGTTCAATTTGGATAGCTGCATCCGCTGTTTTCGGGCTTCTTTTAGGGAATTTCCCCCTTTTCAGGACCCTTATCTTCTGTCTAAGTTGTTTTACTAAATTTAGCAGCCTTTGTTGTTCCTTCCGCAGCTTCTTAATTTTATTCGTCTTTTTCTTTCTCTTCTTGGGAGGAACAACTGTTTCCTTTTCTGGACTTGGCTATTCAGCTGGGTTTTGTTCTTCCAGGACTGTGCCCTTGCCCTGGCTTGCCTCCATATTCTCTGTTTGGAACACATCTTCAATGTTCGTGTTATCCTGACTAGGTTCCTCAGGGGAGGTAACCCTAGTTTGCTCTGCCACTTCCTGGGAGGCTTCTGCTTCTGCTTCTTCCTCCTCATGCATTTCCTCAGATGTGTCCTTGCTGTGGGCAGAGTGTTCCTGCGATTGCTCTGCCTCAATATTGAGGTTGAGCGGGCTCTGGGGTTGAATATACTCACCCATATTGGCCAAAATTTGGGCCAATTCGTCCTCCTTCAATGGGTTCTGTGGTGGACTTGCACTGGAGGTTATGGGAAGTTCTGCTTCCTCCCCTTATTCTTCACCGGTGTGCTCAGTTTCTTCCTCTTCCTGGTTTTCTCCTTCTTCGAGTTGTGGGGGTCGCTCATCTCTAGAACTATGTAATTCTAAGGGTTGGCTGCTGCTACCCTGGAGACTCTCAAACATTTCCCTGCCTCTTCTTAATCTGGAGGACTGTTTGCGTTTTTGAGGTCTAGATGTTGTGCTAGTGGTTCTTTTTCGTTTCAGGGCAGGTAGGGCCATTCCCCCATCTATTGAAAATACCAATTCTTCCCAACTAGTCTGCTGCTGAGCAAGACTATAACTAACTATTAATCAAATTAAACAATGGTGGCTTACTACCGTTCCTATATGATGAGATTTCCTTATGCTTCGAGCAACGTCATGCAGTAAAAAATTTAAATATGCAGGTAAATTTACAGCACATCTCTGTTTTAGTACTGCTAACAATTTGAGGTGGCGTGGTCTTACCACATCCTTTCTCCCATCGCAAGTGATGTAGCTCTGCACTACCCTAGCTAGCTCTGTCCATGGTTCTCCCAGAGTTGCGGGCTGGACTCCTTTTCCTTTGACAGTTAGGTTCTGTCCCTCGTCCCGAAAGATAGCCATGGCATCTTGAAGTCTTACTTTCTTATGTGTCCATACGGGACCAACTGTTGGTAGTCCAGATACTTCTGCAATTACTACATCTGTTACTGTTATTCGCTTTCCTCTTACTGTGGAATGGTCCTCCTGTAAATTCTGCAAAAATTCGATGGCCACAGTTTCATGGGGCTGTTGTAATCGTGTAAGGTAGGCAATCCATCCTGCTCTCACCAAAATTTCTCGTGCAGCATTGGAAACTGTTAGTACTTGTGGTTCGCTGCGTACTAATTGACCTCCCATTTCATTTAAGCTCTGCACACTGTTAATTCTACACAACAATACACAGAAATGACAATGGAACAACAAGCTATGCATATCGGAAAATATTAATACCGTTAAACTTGTTATTTTCCGGGATTTGATGAAGTCGTAGTACCTCCAAATAGGGACTTGACACGTATGCCAGTGTATTTTGGAAGTCACCCGCGCCCCCCTGAAATATGATAGGTCGTCCTCGACTAGAAAATGGAGGAGCAGCGTACTGGACGACAATCGTACAATAAAAAAAGGAAAGGTGTACGTATCCATGACATGATCGCAAAAAGTAGCGAATTACTGAAATCAAAGCTTATGATGAAAATCGTGAATAGATATGGAAATGCTATGAAATGATGTGAAAAATAGGGAAGAGGACAACTGAGGTAAGTAAAAATGCTTATGCGGTCATTATTCACTTGAACCATTATGATTTATTTTTAAACAATATTTCATGTGTAAGAGGTTCAAAAGGGTTTAGAAGCATAATCTCATTTGAAATCAAGATACCGATATAAGAAAAGGGTTTATAGTTGCTATTGATGTCTGAAAAATATGACTTCAATACCATCAGCAGAGCTCTGTTGCCCACAGGTGTTTATAACCTTGACAAAGTTGCTTTTTACCCTTGGAACCATAATCCTTTATGTATGCCTAGGAAAGTGCTTTATGCTATCAGGATGGAGGTCATTGTTCTGGCTTGGTAACCAGATGAATCACAATGCCATTCACCAGGCTGGAGTGAAAGGTGGGCAGGCCGGCTCATGATGAGATCTCCTGTTCCAAGGACCTTTTATTTTTCTGATGTGCCCCTTGGATCATATCCCTGGTGTGGTGGCCATAGTGGGAACGCCACTTCACTACTTCCTTATGATCATGGTAGGCTGGCTCTTGATGAGACTCCCTATCCTTCATCTGACAGATCATAGAATTGTTAGTAATCATATAAATATATTTTTTTCTTTTCTTTTTCTTTTATATAACACTTCCTATTTATATATAGAGGATGGCTCAACACTGCTTAAGAGTAGGGATGGTGGATGAAGTCTGAACATCTCAATAGAGGAAAATATGCCCGTATTCTTATTCGATAATAATGATCAAAGAGAATTATGAAGATTTGGGGAAGAACCAACATGATAAAAATAATCAATCAAATTAGTTTTAGTGAAAATAAAGACAACAAAGTAATATAGATAGTTGTGTCCTTTCCTTTTTTCTTATCAAATACAAAGCAATTTTCTTTTATGATTACAATTTTTCTTTGATTTGCTGATTTCAGTAACCTCTAATTTTTGTATCCTTTCATAAATTTGTATCTTTTCCTTGAAAAGATCATGAAAAGTGAAACAATATTCACAACAAAATCTTAAAAAAGTGTTGTTCCTTAAGAGAAACAACGAAAAATGCACTAAAAGAAGTGTTGTTCCTTAGATGGAACAACTGCTGTTTCTTAAGAGGAACAACAAAAAAACATCTACACACAAAACTGTTGTTCCTTTAAGAGGAACAACAAACTAAATAAAAAGATACACGCGAAACTGCTGTTCCTTAAAAGGAACAACAACTATTCCTTAAAAGGAACAACAGATGTTCCTTAAAAGGAACAACAGCTGTTCCTTAAAAGGAACAATAGCTAAAGCAAGCGAAAAATAAAATGCTGATCTTTTGGCAGAACAGTCTAAAAACAGTCCAAATCGAAATTGTTGTTCCTTGGAACGACAAAAAGTAAAAAAAATGGTGGAAAGGCTGTTCCTTTTGAAAGGAACAGCAAAAAGCAATCGGGCAGAAGTGCTGTTCCTTAAGAGGAACAACAAAAACAATCGCGGGAGTGTTGTTCCTTTCAGAGGGGCAACTGCTATTCCTTAAGAGGAATAGCAGCTGTTCCTTAAGAGGAACAACAAAAACAATCAGCGGGAGTGTTGTTCCTTTAAGAGGGATGACTACTATTCCTTAAGAGGAACATAAAAAACAATCAGCGGAAGTGTTGTTCCTTTAAGAGGAACAACAAAAACAATCGGTGGGAGTGTTGTTCCTTTAAGAGGGATGACTGTTGTTCCTTAAGAGGAACAACAACTGTTCCTTAAGAGGAACAACAAAAAAGTAAACATGCAAAAGCGATGTTCCTTAAGAGGAACGACTGTTGTTCCTTAGGAGGAACAACAACTGTTCCTTAAGAGGAACAACAAAAATAAAAACGCAGAGATGATGTTCCTTAAGAGGGACGGCTGCTGTTCCTTTTAAGGAACAACAACTATTCCTTCAGAGGAACAACAAAAAGATCAACGCGCAGAAAATGTTGTTCCTTAAGAGGAATGGCTGCTGTTCCTTAAGAGGAACAGCAAAAAGATAAACATGCGAAAATGTTGTTCCTTAAGAGGAACGACTGTTGTTCCTTAAGAGAAACAACAGTTGTTCCTTAAGAGGAACAACAAACAAATATAAGCATGCAAGATTGTTGTTCCTTAAGAGGAACGACTGCTGTTCCTTAAGAGGAGCAACACGAAAAAAAAAGGCACGCAAAATTGTTGTTCTTTAAGAGGGATGGCTGTTGTTCGTTAAGAGGAACAACAACTGTTCCTTAAGAGGAACAGCACGGAAAATAAAAGCACACAAAATTGTTGTTCCTTAAGAGGAACAACACGAAAAATAAAAACCTTCTACTGTTTCTTAAATGGAACGGTTGCTGTTCCTTTGAGAGGAACAATAGCTATTCCTTAAATGGAACAACAGTGAAAACCTGTACAAAAAAACCAGTTTATACAAGTGAAATTAAGGAAAAAAAACTTATGTACAAAACTCAGAAACGAAGGAATTGTTCAGTGAATTAATGCTGAGGAGGGGTGATCTTCCTCAGCAAGAATCTGCATAGTGGAATCTTCCCGTAATTGCTGGTAAAAGGATTCCCGAGTAAGCGATTTATGGTAAAGTCACACTCGATGATTGTTTGCTTTAAAGGAATGTCCAGATCCATCAATGGTAGTCAATGTAATGGTGCCATTTTCATGTACATTCTGTATCTCATAAGGTCCAAGCCATCGTCTCTAGAGTTTTCCGGGGAAATCATGAAACCTGGAATCGTATAGGAGTACCCAATCTCCTTTGTGGAAGATTTTCTTTTTAATAAGGGCGTCGTGCCATTTTGCTCTCTGTTGTTGAATTAATGCAATATGTTGAAGAGATGAGAGCCTAATTTCATCTAACTCATTGATTTGCTGTAATCTGTTAATCTTGGCCTCGTTTAAATTCAAACCCACCTCCTGCGCTGTTCTTAATGTTTGAATTTCAAATTATATTGGAAAGATGGGTTCTTTTCCAAATACTAATTGATATGGTGAATATCTGGTGGTATTTCTCCATGTTGTTCAATATGCCCACAAGGCTTCCAACAATATTGAAGCCCAGTCACGTCTGTGTGATGCGACTGTTTTTGTAAGTATTGCCTCTATCACCTTATTCGTGCTCTCTACTTGGCCATTTGCCTGTGGGTGGTATGGGGTTGTAATTTGTGCCGAATGTGGTAATTATTTAATGTTGCAAACATTTTATTGCCTACAAATTGCGGCTCTCCATCTGTAATTATGTCCCTCGGGAGGCCATATCGCACAAATATTTGGAAAAGGAAATGTATTAGAGAGTCCTCTGTAGCTCTTGGAAGTGCCTCTGCTTCAACCCATTTGGTAACATACTCTATTGAAACTAGTATGTATGTTTTCTGATTTGATGATGGGTTAATAGGGCCAATAAAATCGACCGCCCAGCACTCAAATGGCTTGATTACTAATTGTGGATTCAAAGGCATTTCATTGGATTGTCCAGGGTGTCCTGCCCTTTGGCAACTATCACAGGCTTGAACAAACTTTTTAGCATCTTTAAAAATTGTAGGCTAGTAATAGCCTGTTTGTAACACTTTGTGACCAATCCTGCGGTCTGCGAAATGTCTGCCACACGGCCCATCGTGGCATGCTTTCAAAATGTCAAATATTTCGTCTTCTCGGACGCATCGTCTGATGTGCATATCTGCCCCTGTATGAAATAGGTAGCCCCCAATCCAAGAGAATCGGGTACTGCGTTGCACTATCTGTTTCCGTTCATTGGGCGTTAGATGCTTGGGTAATTTACCTACCGCTAAATAATTTGCAACATCAGCATACCATGGTGTCCTGACAGTAACAACAAACAAATGTTCATCTGGGAATTGATCTTCGACTGCTGCTACGTCTGCTAGCTTTGGCATTCATGAGAGAAAATCAACTACATGATTCTCTTTTCCAGGTCGATCCTTTATTGTGATGTCAAATTCCTACAATAAAATCAACCATCTTGTTACTCTACCATTTGTAACAGGTTTATTTTCTAAGTATTTTATGGTAGAGTGATCTGTATATAAAACTACCGGATACCGAGTTATATAATGTCTAAACTTATTTACAACATGTATTACAGCTAAAAATTCTTTTTCAGTCACAGTATAGTTTAATTCATTAGGAGATAGATTCTTGCTAATATAATAAATTGCATATGGCTTTTTATCTTCTTCCTGCCCAAGGACTGCTCCGATAGCTGTGTCTGAAGCATCAAATGAAATTTGGAATGGCAAATCCCAATTTGGGCCTCTTAGCACGGGGGCTGTTGATACAAGCTTTTTCAGATCCTCAAAAGCACAGTCACACTTATCTGTCCAAATAAAATCAACTTTCCCATTTAGCGCGTATAGAGGTGCAGCTATTTGAGAAAAATGCTCTATGAATCTTCTATAATAACTAGAAAAACCTAGAAAATTGCGTACCTCTGTTTGTGTGGTAGGAGTAGGTATTAACAAAATTATCTGAATCTTAGCCGGATCTACCTATATTCCAGCTGCTGAGATATAATGACCTAGGATGAGTCCCTCGGTCATCATCATATGACATTTTTCATGGCTCAAGCAAAGCCTGGTGGCAATACATCTTTGCAACACCTTTTCTAGTGTTTCTAATGCTGGCTCGAAATCATCTCCTTAAAGTGTGAAATCATCCATATATACTTCGAGCCCTTCATTTATTAAATCTGAAAAGATGCTGAGGATGGCCCTCTCAAATGTGGCAAGGGCATTGCATAGGCCAAATGGTAAGACTCTGTAAGCGAATGCTCCCCAAGGACAGGTAAAAGTAGTTTTATCCTGATCTTCAAGGGAAATCTGAATCTGATTGTATCCACTGAAGCCATCTAGGAAAGAAAAGAATTTCTTTCCCGCTAATATGTCTAATACCTGGTCAATGAATGGAAGGGGAAAGTGGTCTTTCTGGGTTGCTTTGTTCAATTCTCTATAATATACACATATCCTCCACTTTCCATTCTTCTTTGGCACCACTATTAGTGGAGAGACCCACTTGCTATCAGATATTGGATAAATAAAGTTTACATCTAAAAGTTTTTGTAACTCAGCTTTCACAATATCCTTAAGATGAGGGTTTAATCTCCTTTGGGATTGGTGAATGGGTCTAGCATCCTTTTCTGTATAAATATGGTGTGTACAAAGTTGGGGATCAATTTTTTTCATGTCTGGATAATCCCATGCAAAAGCTTCCTTATATTTTCTCAGTAGTTGGACCAGCTTTTCTTCTTGTTCAACAATCAGATTTTTGTTAATGTTCAAAGTTTTTCTTGGTTCAATTTCTATAATTTTGCTATTGTAAACAGAGGTGATGGGTATTGATTGATCATGACTGTCTTTTAGGGGATATTCTTCTTCATTACCAAATGCTGCCTCAATCATGTGACATTGAAAATGGGATCTGGTTTCTGGTTGGTTAATGAAGCTGTTAATGATGTCATCCTCTATTTGGTCTTTAAATTCGAGGGCATCTTCTATGGTTAGTGGTGATCTAACGTTTTCTGTTAGGTATGATAGAGATTGTTTCTTTATTTTAATTATTGTGAGGCTTGGCTGGGCTGGAGGGTATAAGGCTAAATTCTTGACATTACTCCCTCTTGCTATAGTCATGCTGCCTTGTCGACAGCCAATGTAAGCATCAACAGTTGCCAGCCAAGGTCTACCTAAGATTAAAGGGTGTCCATCCAGTCGGTTTTTGGGATTAATAATCAAAAATTCGGCAGGGTATTCCCAGGAGTCTACAGATACCATTACATCATGTAGTGTGCCTTCTGGTCTGACTACCGATCGGTTAGCCAACTCCAATAAGGTTGTGGTTGGATCTAATGATGTAATGCCAAGCTTTTGACAAGTGGTGGTTGTTAAAATATTAATTGCAACTCCTAAATCAACTAAGGCATTTGGGAAGGAGCATCCGTTGATTTGCACCGTAACTATGGGATTCCCTGGGTCCTCATATTTTACAGGCGCTTCTCTTCCTAATGGTAAGTCAGATAGGGTGTCGACTACTTGGACAGTTGGGTTAGTTGTTATTCTCCTCTTTGGCTTTTTCATACATAATTCTTTGATGGTTTTTGCGTAAATTGGGATATTTTGGATAGCTTGGAGGAGTGGAATTTTTATACACAAAGTTTTTAGTTCTCCCAGAAGATCAAAATCAAGATGTTCTATTCGGCGATGTATGATTAGTCGTTTTGGAAATGGTGGAGAAGAGGTGGTTGCTTGTTCATGAGTTTGTTTTCTAACCAAATTCTCTTCTTGTAATGTTTGTTCTAAAGGTAACAAATTTTCAACTTGAGCATTTTTGTCTCCCTCTGATTCTATTATGCGCCAAATCTTAATTGAAGGTCGTTGCACTCCCTTAACTCAGTTTCTAGTTCTGGTGCTTCGATTATTTGAACAGATTGAACCGGTCTATTATTAGGGTTCGGGTTGGGTTGGGTTGGGAGTTGTGGTCTTAAGTTGGTCTGGGGATTTTGTTGCAATGTATATGGTGCTGGCAGTGTAGGTTGAGGGAGAAGAATTGTTCCAGCTGGCTGATTTATCGGTATTTTCCAGTTCGACTGCCAGGTTTGACTCTGCAAGGTGGAGGGTGACCATTGTGTTGGATATGCATTGTTTTGCCAAAATGGTGGACAGTAAGGAAAGTTCGGCCAATTGGTTTGATTTGTTTGATTTGGCCATGGTGATGTGGAAAATGGTTGTTGTGACCAACTGGGGAAAGGTGGCTGATTTTGCCACATTCCATTATATTGCTGAGCATTATACTGAGGAGACTGAAAAGAAGAGGATGGATCAACAGGCATACCTATTTGTCGTGGCTGCCATTGACGACGCTGATTGAGTAGGTACACTAGTTCTGTTTCTTCTTCCGCTTCCTTGTAGACTGATTTCAATCCCAGGAGTGAGGGGCAGCTTTCTGTGGAGTGATCTTTCATGCAGATGGCGCAGACTTGGACTGTATCCAGCGGGCACTCTTTATGGTTGTGCTTCTTTCTGCATCTTGGGAAGAATATTGCCAGATTTTGCTCTGCTTCTGCTTGCTTTTGTTTAGCTTGCATAATGTCGAGTTGCGTTGTTAGAGTCCCTAGAATATTAGTTTTGAAATCTTCCAGTAGATTGCCGATTTCTGCGGGGGTTACCCCTCCACCGGAGATCTTGTTATCCCTTGTGATCATGTCATGCTCTGCTAGTTTTAGCCTTGTGCTGCCTCTCGAACTCTTGATACATAAATCAATAATGTCAGCAAAATTTTCCTGATATATGTCACCTTTGCCCATAATGTTTAATGTTTCAACCCATTGTTCCTTCATTCCTTTAATTAATGTAGTTTTTAACACATTATTAGGTAAGGGTAAAGATGCATAAGGTGATCTCTGGAGGTTGTATTGAAAGCGTTCTACATATTCTTCTAGTGTTTCATTAGGTCTTGCTGTCATTTGAAATATTTCATCCTTTAATTCTCTCGACCTACAATAATCCTGATATTTCTTTAGAAAAGCACCCTTCATCTGATCCCAGTCATTTATAACACCCCCACCTAACCCCATAAACCATCGTAAAGCTGCTCCTTTTAATGTGGAGGGAAATAGTTTTAGCTTTTGGGGATCAGTGGTATAGTCATACCCTCGGCATAATACATCAAATTCAAATAGAAATGCATCTGGGTCTTCCGATGTTAAGCCATGGAATGTAGGAATATGTTGGAGAGGAATGGCCTTCATAGGTGCATTAACTGCAGTGTCCACAATGGGATATTGCAGTGTGGAAGTTTGGGGTGTTCACTAGTTCTGGGCCATTTGATCAAATATGTGCCAATATCCTTCTAGGATTTCTAGGGAGTTATTCCTATGTTGACTAGAAGGAGTAGGGATGACCTTAACAACACTTCCTTGGTTTGGGATCAATGTTTCACGAAGCGGGGACGTTTTTTGGAAGCGGGGACGCGGAAGCGTCATTTTCCAAAAATCTAGGAAGCGAAGCGTCTGCTATATATATATATTTTGCATTTATACTCAAAACAAACATCCCAAATACCAAATTAGTTGTAGAAGACATGAAAACATGCATATTTTTGCATAAATCAAGATAGATATAACATCCATTGTACATTAATGATTAATTATTCGAGCATCAACCATTTAGATGCATCAACCATCTAGAATATAGATTCTTCTCCTCTTGTCTAGCCTTTGCCTCTACCTCGATTGTCTAGGGATATTAGTCAACATTGCCCAATTTTGATCAAACTACCTAATTCAAGACTTAAAATATGGTAGAAAAAGCTTAACATGCTTGATCGATGATTTTGACTGGATTGAAAGGTAATTTTTTGCTAAGGGCGTGCTGCGTGACAAAGGAGTTCAACAATTAACACCACCAACACTAGGGTACATATAGGGCTTGGTGCTCTTGATTGAATTCTAATCGCATACCTTCATACTTGATATAATCTAATGAAATGCCACAATCCCATTGATCCTAAATTCCTGAAAACTGTTAAGTCTGCTGAATTTTGAATAGGATATGAAATTCTATTTTCTCCATATGAAGTCCAATGAGGCTGGAACCACTGTCAAACATCCTGAGTCATTTCATGGTAATGTTAAAAAAACTAAGTAAAAGGATGAAAATGAAAAATAAAGGAGAATGTCACTTTTACTTTAAGAATTTAACATTACCATGAGGGAGAATCTGCTATATTTATATTTTTTTTGCCTTCACTCGTCACCCTAACCCAAGGTGGACCCACCCCCAACAAGCTGACTCACCTTAAAAAAAAAAAAAAAACGATTTTCTAAACGCTTTTCCGGAAGCGTACGGGAAGCGTACGCTTCCTCCTCCGAAGCGCCATGCTTCCGACACCCGAAGCGCCGTACGAAGCGCGCTTCCGAGAAGTCCAGGAAGTGGCACAAAAAATAGGAAGCGTGCTTCCGGCGAAGCTTCCTAGGCGCTTCCGCATGGGACGCTCTTCCGGGCTTGGAACCGGGGGGGGCGCTTCGTGCAACATTGTTTGGGATAATGAGTGTTCCTTGCTGAACTATTATCTAGGGGGATTTTGGTTCTTCAACTTTGTTTTCGATGATCTTGACAACACTTCCCTTATCTAGGATGCTTAGTGTTTGAACTACTCCAAGATGGGATCTTGGTTCTTCTATTTCCCCTGTTTCTCCTCCTCCTTTGCAGAGGTTACTAGAGTTCCCTTCTTGTAAAGAAATTGGGCGAGAATTCTCAATTTCTTGAAAATCTTGCTCAGTCTCTTCTGTTTGGCTATGCACCTCAGCAAAGGCTACAAATGGTGATTCTGTGGCCCGAAGGGAACTAGTAGGTTGTCTAGAAGTGATTTTCCTAGGACCTACTGATGGCTGAGATTCAACTTTCTTAATGATATCGTCTATAAAGGTAGATCGACCAAGGGTCACTGGCCCCTTAGCTTTGTCAGGTTTGGGTAATGGTTTTGGATTCTTTTTAGGTTTTTTCTACTTAGTCATGCACACAACGCAAATGTTTATTTCTACCCAAAAAAAAGAATTAACAAATCTGCCAGAAAGTGGGCGGGGGAGCAGGGCTGTTACATGCTCTGTACGCAGGTTCTTACCTTCCGTTTTTAATACCCAATTCTCTCCTAGCAGACACTCATCACACTACTCTTTGAAAGAAAATAAATGGCTACACTCTCCCCGGCAACGGCACCAAAATGTTGAGTGATAAAGAGGACTCTTTTTAACTCCTATTTATCCTACATTAATTATCAATCCAGGTACGATTTTTTATTTCAAGAATGTACTCAGTCTGAGGTGAGCAATTTATTCCAAGATTAATGTTTTGTAGTACAGTGTTCAAATAGAAAAGCAAACCGATGCTGGAAATAAATCTAATTGCAATTACAAGAAACTTAGTGATCTGAAACTAAATCATTCACTCAAAAAACTACAACAATCATCAGTCAAGGGTGCAGTAGTAGTAACTCTTTCCTCTGTCAACTGATGTAAATGAAATCAACCATAAACAAGATCCTCAATCTGAGAACTTAGACAGTAATTGCCAATGTCCTTTACAGTTGTTGATCTTACACTCCACACTAAGGTAACTGATTAGAAATGAGAACTGAATTAACTCAATAATGCTGCTAATGAAAATGGAATAAATACGCTCACTGCAATAACACTTAAAAGCATAACCAAATACTTGTAGGAAAGAAATGAACAACAAAACTATTTGAATAGAAATGGACAACAAAGTTATCTTTAATCGAAATGAACAACAAAGCTATCTCAGTCAAAATGAACAACAAAGCTATTTTAATGGAAATGAACAACAATCTGTAATGAACTGCGAGGCTTTATAACTGAAATGAATAACAAAGGATAATAATCTTGTTATGATGGAAAGGAACAACAATGCGATTCAATCACAGCTTATGCAATAAAATGATTCCATAAAATGTTAGAACAGCAAACTGTAAAGCAATGCGATTCAAGGAAATGAAAAGTAAATCAAACCATCACACAACTGGAATTGTGAAGTAATGATACAAATAGCAAGTGGATCCACCAGGGCCGGGCCCTTAGCCACTAGTGAAGCACCGTCGGACTAATTCAGTAGGAAGGAATGGAACAACAACCAACTTATATATTGATCATGTGAAAATGTTTACAAACAATCGTACTCTGTTTTGATTAACGAGAGTCGATGATCAAAGTAGCAATACAACAGTAAGTTCTGCAAAATGATAATACATGCCCCTGATTTCTACAAGCGCTGTCCTTTTATAACAGCCAGGTGGACAAAACAAGAATATAGATGAGCTTTGAAGTAGAGATCCCTCAGGATCCTTTGATCCCTCAGGATTCACTCTATCTTTTATCTCCAGTTATCTTTTTGTCTTCTTGCACTGATGCTGCACTTTCCCTTTCTTTTCCTTGATTGTGCGCTCCGATCTCGATCTTCTTGTCTGGATATGGCTTCCTGGTGAAGGGACAACAGTTACTTTTGCTTTGTCTTTTCCTCCCGAATGGTGGCTTTCAATTTCTTCTATTTTCTGTATAGAAGAAAAGACAATAATTCATTAATTTGTAACAATCACAAATCTCCTTAATTCTACTATAATTCTTTGATATATTACCATCTTAGAATATAAAGGAGTTATGATTAAAGAAAAGGATAAAGAAATAAATGGCAAATTCATACCTTTTCCATGGCTCAACACACCCCCATTCTCACCCTTTTTCATGCCCTCATGAAAACCATGTAATTTACATGCAAAGCAGTTAGAGAGTAGGCTGGAGAGGGATTTTCATGAAGTGGTCTAAAACCATGATTTTGCAGCTAAAACTTCAAAAATATGTCCTGTCTGCCCCTTAGGTAATTCATATATGGCCTTGTACCCTTCTGGAGGATACCAGATAATAGGGCTTCGAAAACTACAACCAAGCCAATACGGTCCCTCCCTCAAGATGCGGTTAGTATATGTGATTAGGCGGTCGGCAGCTAACTTAAAATTTTTGTAATTGAATGGCTCTCTGTCCTGAATATTCCGATTGGAAGTCTTCCATCGGAGTTTAGTTGCTGCTACGACATGGTCTTTGATAGACAGGAAATATTCTACCCCTTGCTGGACAATTGCTTTGTGGATGGGTCCCAATGTCTGGATCACACCCTCCTTTTTCATTAGGCTTTTATGCTTAGTCCACAGTTGTAATGGGTTTTTCGGTTCACCCCTAACCCAAAGGTCTAACCCGTTTTCTTGTCTCTGAAAAGTGTTATGGGCCTTGAGCCACTTTAACTGGTTAACAACAAACGAAATGAATGCTTGAAACTGGACATCTCCCACAAAAGGACTGGGATTCTTCTCCATTTCCTCTTCCAAGATAAAATTATGCAAATAAAATTCACAGAGTAATCGCTGAACTTTTACTCCATAATGTTTACAACAATTTATAAAATCATCAATAGTTTTTAATTCTATAGGTTTCCCTGCCTTAACAGCTTTAATTTTTAACTGCAAATATCTTTCTAATAAAAACAAAGCATAATTTTTGGCAGGGGCCCTACATGCTAGGACATCTGTATATAGAGAACAGAGAATATCCATTTGACTCCTGACTGTTTTTAGTCTATTCCTTACCTCTTCAACTTTTTCTTTTGCCTTCCGACATTTATCGAAGGCTTCTTCCTCTGCTGCATTGATGTCCCTTAATTGCTGCTGTAACTCTTGGTATTTCTTCTTAGGAACAGTCTCTTCTTTGAGCTTTTCTATAGTCTGTTGAGCCTGTGCTAGATCCTTTTGGAGTTTTACTACACCAGGGTCGTTATCCAACAACACACTTTTGGGTTGAAGAACTACCTAGGCTTTCTTATTATTATGTCTAGTCCCTACAGTCTGCGTCTCTTTATCATGAAATGTCGGGTTGGTCGTACAGCTGGAGGATAGTGCCTTGGTCTGAACATCTTTATTGCAAACTTGTGCATTTTCTGTTTGGGCGGCTGCGTCTGTGATAGTTGTGTGCTGTTCCTTGCTATCTTGAATGAATATGGGCTCGGTTTGAGTCTCTGTGGCCCTTGTATTATGGGGTTCAGTTTGGATGGCTGCATCCCCTGTTTTCGGGGTTCTTTTAGAGATTTTCCCCCTTTTCAGGACCCTTATCTTCTGTCTGAGTTGTTTTACTAAATTTAGCAGCTTTTGTTGTTCCTTCCGCAGCTTCTTAATTTTATTCATCTTCTTCTTTTTCTTCTTGGGAGGAACAACTATTTCCTTTTCTGGACTTGGCTGCTCAGCTGGGTTTTGTTCTTCTGGGACTGTGCCCTTGCCCTGGCTTGCCTCCATATTCTCTGTTTGGAACACATCTTCAGTGTTCGTGTTATCCTGACTAGGTTCCTCAGGGGAGGTAACCCTAGTTTGCTCTGCCACTTCCTGGGAGGCTTCTGCTTCTGCTTCTTCCTCCTCATGCATTTCCTCGGATGTGTCCTTGCTGTGGGCAGAGTGTTCCTGCGATTGCTCTGCCTCAATATTGAGGTTGAGCAGGCTCTGGGGTTGAATATACTCACCCATATTGGCCAAAATTTGGGCCAATTCGTCCTCCTTCAATGGGTTCTGTGGTGGACTTGCGCTGGAGGTTACGGGAAGTTCCGCTTCCTCCCCTTCTTCTTCACTGGTGTGCTCAGTTTCTTCCTCTTCCTGGTTTTCTCCTTCTTCGAGTTGCGGGGGTCGCTCATCTCCAGAACTATGTAATTCTAAGGGTTGGCTACTGCTACCCTGGAGACTCTCAAACATTCCCCTGCCTCTTCTTAATCTGGAGGACTGTCTGCGTTTTTGAGGTCTAGATGTTGTGCTGGTGGTTCTTTTTCGTTTCGGGGCAGGTAGGGCCATTCCCCCATCTATTGAAAATACCAATTCTTCCCAACTAGTCTGCTGCTGAGCAAGACTATAACTAACTATTAATCGAATTAAACAATGGTGGCTTACTACCGTTCCTATATGACGGGATTTCCTTATGCTCCGAGCAGCGTCATGCAGTAAAAAATTTAAATATGCAGGTAAATTTACAACACATCTCTGTTTTAGTACTGCTAATAATTTGAGGTGGCGTGGTCTTACCACATCCTTTCTCCCATCGCAGGTGATGTAGCTCTGCACTACCCTAGCTAGCTCTGTCCATGGTTCTCCCAGAGTTGCGGGCTGGACTCCTTTTCCTTTGACAGTTAGTTCTAGCCATGGCATCTTGAAGTCTTACTTTCTTATGTGTCTATATGGGACCAACTGCTGGTAGTCCAGATACTTCTGCAATTACTGCATCCGTTACTGTTATTCGCTTTCCTCTTACTATGGAATGGTCCTCCTGCAAATTCTGCAAAAATTCGATGGCCACAGTTTCATGGGGCTGCTGTAATCGTGTAAGGTAGGCAATCCATCCTGCTCTCACCAAAATTTCTCGTGCAACGTCGGAAACTGTTAGTACTTGTGGTTCGTTGCGTACTGATCAACCTCCCATTTCGTTTAAGCTCTGCACACTGTTAATTCTACACAACAATACACATAAATGACAATGGAACAACAAGCTGTGCATATCGGAAAATATCAATACCGTTAAACTTGCTATTTCTGGGATCTGATGAAGTCGTAGTACCTCCAAATAGGGACTTGACACGTATGCCAGTGTATTTTGGAAGTCACCTGCGCCCCCCTGAAATATGATAGGTTGTCCTCGACCAGCAAATGGAGGAGCAACATACTGGATGGCAATCGTACAGTAAAAAAAGGAAAGGTGTATGTATCCATGACATGATCGCAAAAAGTAGCGAATTGCTGAAATCAAAGCTTATGATGAAAATCGTGAATAGATATGGAAATGCTATGAAATGATGTGAAAAATAGGGAAGAGGACAACTGAGGTAAGTAAAAATGCTTATGTGGTCATTATTCACTTGAACCATTATGATTGATTTTTAAACAATATTTCATGTGTAAGAGGTTCGAAAGGGTTTAGAAGCATAATCTCATTTGAAATCAAGATACCGATATAAGAAAAGGGTTTATAGTTGCTATTGATGTGTGAAAAATATGACTCCAATACCATCAGCAGAGCTCTGTTGCCCACAGGTGTTTATAACCTTGACAAAGTTGCTTTTTACCCTTGGAACCATAATCCTTTATGTATGCCTAGGAAAGTGCTTTGTGCTGTCAGGATGGAGGTCATTGTGCTGGCTTGGTAACCAGATGAATCACAATGCCATTCACCAGGAAGGAGTGAAAGGTGGGCAGGTCGGCTTGTGATGAGACCTCCTGTTCCAAGGACTTTTTATTTTTCTGATGTGCCCCTTGGATCATATCCCTGGTGTGGTGGCCATAGTGGGAATGCCACTTCACTGCTTCCTTATGATCATGGTAGGCTGGCTCTTGATGAGACCCCCTATCCTTCATTTGACAGATCATAGAATTGTTAGTAATCATATATATATATATATATATATATATATATATATATATATTTTATATAGCACTTCCTATTTATATATAGAAGATGACTCAACACTCCTTAAGAGTAGGGATGGTGGAAGAAGTTTGAACATCTCAATAGAGGAAAATATGCCCTTATTCTTATTCGATAATAATGATCAAAGAGAATTATGAAGATTTGGGGAAGAACCAACATGATAAAAATAATCAATCAAATTAGTTTTAGTGAAAATAAAGACGACAAAGTAATATAGATAGTTGTGTCCTTTCCTTTTTTTTATCAAATACAAAGCAATTTTCTTTAAAGATTACAATTTTTCTTTGATTTGTTGATTTCAGTAACCTCTAATTTTTGTATCCTTGCATAAATTTGTATCTTTGCCTTGAAAAGATCATGAAAAGTGAAACATTATTAACAATAAAATCTTAAAAAAGTATTGTTCCTTAAGAGAAACAACGAAAAATGCACTAAAAGAAGTGTTGTTCCTTAGATGGAACAACTGCTGTTTCTTAAGAGGAACAACAAAAAAACATCTACATGCAAAATTGTGGTTCCTTTAAGAGGAACATCAAACTAAAGAAAAAGATACACGTGAAACTGCTTTTCCTTAAAAGGAACAACAGCTGTTCCTTAAAAGGAACAACAACTGTTCCTTAAGCGGAACAACAAATAAAGCAAGCAAAAAATAAAATGATGATCTTTTGGCGGAATAGCCTAAAAATAGTCCAAATCAAAACTGCTGTTCTTTAGAAGGAACGCAGAAAGTAAAAAAAATGGCGGAAAGGCTGTTCCTTTTGAAAGGAACAGCAAAAAGCAATCAGGCGGAAGTGTTGTTCCTTAAGAGGAACGACTGTTGTTCCTTAAGAGGGACAACAACTGTTCCTTAAGAGGAACAACAAAAACAATCAGCGGGAGTGCTGTTCCTTTAAGAGGGACGACTGCTATTCCTTAAGAGGAACAACATCTGTTCCTTAAGAGGAACAACATCTGTTCCTTAAGAGGAACAACAAAAACAATCGGCGGGAGTGCTGTTCCTTTAAGAGGGACGGCTGTTGTTCCTTAAGAGGAACAACAAAAACAATCAGCAGAAGTGTTGTTCCTTTAAGAGGAACTGCAAAAACAATCGGTGGGAGTGCTGTTCCTTTGAGAGGGACGATTGTTGCTCCTTAAGAGGAACAACAACTGTTCCTTAAGAGGAACAACAAAAAGGTAAACACAAAAAAGTGTTGTTCCTTAAGAGGAACAACAAAAATGAAAATGCAGAGATGTTGTTCCTTAAGAGGGATGGCTGCTACTATTCCTTAAAAGGAACAACAGTTGTTCCTTCAGAGGAACAACAAAAAGATCAACACGCAGAAAATGCTGTTCCTTAAGAGGAACGATTGTTGTTCCTTAAGAGGAACAACAACTGTTCCTTAAGAGGAACAACAAAAAGATAAACATGCGAAAATGCCATTCCTTAAGAGGAACGACTGTTGTTCCTTAAGAGAAACAACAACTGTTCCTTAAGAGAAACAACAGTTGTTCCTTAAGAGAAACAACAGTTGTTCCTTAAGAGGAACAACAAACAAATATAAGCACACAATATTGCTGTTCCTTAAGAGGAACGACTATTGTTCCTTAAGAGGAATAGCAGCGGTTCCTTAAAAGGAACAACATGAAAAATGAAGGCACGCAAAATTGTTGTTCCTTAAGAGGGACGCTGCTGTTCCTTAAGAGGAACAACAACTGTTCTTTAAGAGGAACATCACAGAAAATAAAAGCACACAAAATTGTTGTTCTTATTAAGGAACAACATGAAAAATAAAAACCTTCTGTTGTTTCTTAAATGGAACGGCTGCTGTTCCTTTGAGAGGAACAACAGCTGTTCCTTTGAGAGGAACAACAGCTGTTCCTTAAATGGAACAGTAGTGAAAACTTGTACAAAAAAAACCAGTTTATACAAGCGAAATTAAGGAGAAAAACTTATGTACAAAACTCAGAAACAAAGGAATTGTTTAGTGAATTAATGCTGAGGAGGGGTGATCTTCCTCAGCAAGAATCTACATGGTGGAATCTTCCCGTAATTGCTGGTAAAAGGATTCCCGAGTAAGCAGTTTATGATAAAGTCGCACTTGATGACCGTTTGCTTTAAAGGAATGTCCAGATCTATCAATGGTAGTCAATGTAATGGTGCCATTGTCATGTACTTTTTGTATCTCATAAGGTCCAAGCCATCGTGTCTGGAGTTTTCCGGGAAATCGTGAAACCTGGAATCGTATAGGAGTGCCCAATCTCCTTTGTGGAAGATTTTCTTTTTAATAAGGGCGTCATGCCATTTTTCTCTCTGTTGTTGAATTAATGCAGTATGTTGAAGAGTTGAGAGCCTAATTTCATCTAACTCATTGATTTGCTGTAATTTGTTAATCTGGGCCTCGTTTAAATTCAAACCCACCTCCTGCGCTGTTCTTAATGTTTGAATTTCAAATTCTATTGGAAAGATGGGTTCTTTTCCAAATACTAATTGATATGGTGAATATCCGGTGGTATTTCTCCACGTTGTTCGGTATGCCCACAAGGCTTCCGACAATCTTGAAGCCTAGTCACGTCTGTGTGATGTGACTGTTTTTGTAAGTATTGCCTCTATCACCTTATTCGTGCTCTCTACTTGGCCATTTGCCTGTGGGTGGTATGGGGTTGTAATTTTGTGCCGAATGTGGTAATTCTTTAATGTTGCAGCGATTTTATTGCCTACAAATTGCGACCCTCCATCTATAATTATGTCCCTTGGGAGGCCATATCGCACAAATATTTGGAAAAGGAAATGTATTACAGAGTCCTCTGTAGCTCTTGGAAGTGCCTCTGCTTCAACCCATTTGGTAACATACTCTGTTGCAACTAGTATGTATGCTTCTGATTTGATGATGGGTTAATAGGGCCAATAAAATTGAGCACCCAGCACTCAAATGGCTCGATTACTAACTATGGATTCAAAGGCATTTCATCGGACTGTCCAGGGTGTCCCGCCCTTTGGCAACTATCACAGGCTTGAACAAACTTTTTAGCATCTTTAAAAATTGTAGGCCAATAATAGCCTGTTTGTAACACTTTGTGACTAGTCTTGCGGTCTGCAAAATGTTCGCCACACGGTCCGTCGTGGCAAGCTTTCAGAATGTCAAATATTTCGTCTTCTCGGACGCATCGTCTGATGTGCATATCTGCCCCTATATGAAATAGGTAGCCCCCAATCCAAGAGAATCGGGTACTGCGCTGCACTATCTGTTTCCGTTCATTGGGCGTTAGATGCTTGGGTAATTTACCTACCGCTAAATAATTTGCAACATCAGCATACCATGGTGTCCTGACAGTAACAGCAAACAAATGTTCATCTGGGAATTGATCTTCAACTGCTGCTGCGTCTGTTGGCTTTGGCATTCGTGAGAGAAAATCAACTAAAGGATTCTCTTTCTAGGTCGATCCTTTATTGTGATGTCAAATTCCTGCAATAAAATCAACCATCTTATTACTCTACCATTTGTAACAGGTTTATTTACTAAGTATTTTATGGCGAGGTGATCTGTATATAAAACTACCGGATACCCAGTTATATAATGTCTAAACTTATTTACAGCATGTATTACAACTAAAAATTCTTTTTCAGTCACAATATAGTTTAATTCATCAGGAGATAGATTCTTGCTAATATAATAAATTGCATATGGCTTTTTATCTTCTTCCTGCTCAAGGACTGCTCTGATAGTTGTGTTTGAAGCATCAGATGAAATTTGGAATGGAAAATCCCAATTTGGGCCCCTTAGCACGAGGGCTGTTGATACAAGCTTTTTCAGATCCTCAAAAGCACAGTCACACTTATCTGTCCAAATAAAATCAACATTCCCAGTTAGTGCGTATAGAGGTGCAACTATTTGAGAAAAATGCTCTATGAATCTTCTATAATAACCATAAAAACCCAGAAAACTGCATACCTCTGTTTGTGTGGTAGGAGTAGGTATTAACAAAATTATCTGAATCTTAGCTGGATCTACCTGTATTCCAACTGCTGAGATATAATGACCTAGGATGAGTCCCTCGGTCATCATCATATGACACTTTTCATGGCTCAAGCAGAGCCTGGTGGCAATACATCTTTGCAGCACCTTTTCCAGTGTTTCTAATGTTGGCTCGAAATCATCTCCATAAGGTGTGAAATCATCCATATATACTTCAAGCCCTTCATTTATTAAATTTGAAAAGATGCTGAGGATGGCCCTCTGAAATGTGGCAGGGGCATTGCATAGGCCAAAGGGTAAGACTCTGTAAGCGAATGTTCCCCAAGGACAGGTAAAAGTAGTTTTATCCTGATCTTCAGGGGCAATCTGAATCTGATTGTATCCACTGAAGCCATCTAGGAAAGAAAAGAATTTCTTTCCCGCTAATGTGTCTAATACCTGGTCAATGAATGGAAGGGGAAAGTGGTCTTTCTGGGTTGCTTTGTTCAATTCTCTGTAATCTACACATATCCTCCACTTTCCATTCTTCTTTGGCACCACTACTAGTGGAGAGACCCACTTGCTATCAGATATTGGATAAATAAAGTTTACATCTAAAAGTTTTTGTAATTCAGCTTTCACAATATCCTTAAGATGAGGGTTTAATCTCCTTTGGGGTTGGCGAATGGGTCTAGCATCCTTTTCTGTATAAATGTGGTGTGTACATAGCTGGGGATCAATTCCTTTCATGTCTGGATAATCCCATGCAAAAGCTTCCTTATATTTTCTCAGTAGTTGGACCAACTTTTCTTCTTGTTCAGCAGTCAGATTTTTGTTAATGTTCAAAGTTTTTCCTGGTTCAATTTCTATAGTTTTGCTATTGTAAACAGAGGTGGTAGGTATTGATTGATCATGAGTGTCTTTCAGGGGATCTTCTTCTTCATTATCAAATGTTGCCTCAATCATGTGACATTGCAAATGGGATCTGGTTTCTGGTTGGTTAATGAAGCTGTTAATGATGTCATCCTCTGTTTGGTCTTTAAATTCGAGGGCATCTTCTATGGTTAATGGTGATCTAATGTTTTCTGTCAGGTATGATACAGGTTGTTTCTTTGTTTTAATTATTGTGAGGCTTGGCTGGGCTGGAGGGTATAAGGCTAAATTCTTGACATTACTCCCTCTTGCTATAG
Source organism: Pinus tabuliformis (assembly GCA_031772625.1). Taxonomy (NCBI): domain Eukaryota; kingdom Viridiplantae; phylum Streptophyta; class Pinopsida; order Pinales; family Pinaceae; genus Pinus; species Pinus tabuliformis. The sequence goes on from CM062816.1 coordinate 1,518,787,437, forward strand.
TCATGCTGCCTTGTTGACAGCCAATGTAAGCGTCAGTAGTTGCTAGCCAAGGTCTACCTAAGATTAAAGGGTGTCCATCCAGTCAGTTTTTGGGATTAATAATCAGAAAGTCGGCAGGGTATTCCCAGGAGTCTATAGATACCATTACATCATGTAGTGTGCCTTCTGGTCTGACTACCGATTGGTCAGCCAACTCCAATAAGGTTGTGGTTGGATCTAATGATGTAATGCCAAGCTTTTGACAAGTGGTGGTTGTTAAAATATTAATTGCAGCTCCTAAATCAACTAAGGCATTTGGGAAGGAGCATCCGTTGATTTGCACCATAACTATGGGATTCCCTGGGTCCTCATATTTTACAGGCGCTTCTCTTCCTAATAGTAAGTCAAATAGGGTGCCGACTACTTGGACAGTTGGGTTAGTTGTTATTCTCCTCTTTGGATTTTTCATACATAATTCTTTGATGGTTTTTGCATAAATTGGGATATCTTGGATAGCTTGGAGGAGTGGAATTTTTATACACAAATTTTTTAGTTCTCCCAGAAGATCAAAATCAAGATGTTCTATTGGGCGAGGTATGATTAGTCGTTCTGGGAATGGTGGAGAAGAGGTGGTTGCTTGTTCATGAGTTTGTTGTCTAACCAAATTCTCTTCTTGTAATGTTTGTTCTAAAGGTAATGAATTTTCAACTTGAGCATTTTTGTCTCCCTCTGATTCTATTATGCGCCCAGATCTTAATTGAAGGTCGTTGCACTCCCTTAACTCAGTTTCTAGTTCTGGTGTTTCGATTATTTGAACAGATTGAACTGGTCTATTATTAGGGTTCGGGTTGGGTTGGGTTGGGAGTTGTGGTCTTAAGTTGGTTTGGGGATTTTGTTGCAATGTATATGGTGCTGGCAGTGTAGGTTGAGGGAGAAGAATCGTTCCAGCTGGTTGATTTATTGGTATTTGCCAGTTCGACTGCCAAGTTTGACTCTGCAAGGTGGAGGGTGACCATTGTGTTGGATATGCATTGTTTTTCCAAAATGGTGGACAGTAAGGAAAGTTCGGCCAATTGGTTTGATTTGTTTGATTTGGCCATGGTGATGTGGAAAATGGTTGTTGTGACCAACTGGGGAAAGGTGGCTGATTTTGCCACATTCCATTATATTGCTGAGCATTATACTGAGGAGACTAAAAAGAAGAGGATGGATCAACAGGCATACCTGTTTGTCGTGGCTGCCATTGACGACGCTGATTGAGTAGGTACACTCGTTCTGTTTCTTCTTCCGCTTCCTTGTAGACTGCTTTCAATCCCGGGAGTGAGGGGCAACTTTCTGTGGAGTGATCTTTCGTGCAGATGGCGCAGACTTGGACTGTATCCAGCGGGCACTCTTTATGGTTGTGCTTCTTTCTGCATCTTGGGCAGAATATTGCCAGATTTTGCTCTGCTTCTGCTTGCTTTTGTTTAGCTTGCATAATGTCGAGCTGCGTTGTTAGAGTCCCTAGAATATCAGTTTTGAAATCTTCTAGTAGATTTCCGATTTCTGCGCGGGTTACCCCTCCACCGGAGATCTTGTTATCCCTTGTGATCATGTCACGCTCTGCTAGTTTTAGTCTTGTGCTGCCTCTCGAACTCCTGATACATAAATCAATAATGTCAGCAAAATTTTCCTGATATATGTCACCTTTTCCCATAATGTTTAATGTTTCAACCCATTGTTCCTTCATTCCTTTAATTAATGTAGTTTTTAACACATTATCAGGTAAGGGTAAAGATGCATAAGGTGATCTCTGGAGGTTGTATTGAAAGCGTTCTACATATTCTTCTAGTGTTTCATTAGGTCTTTCTGTCATTTGAAATATTTCATCCTTTAATTCTCTCGACCTACAATAATCCTGATATTTCTTTAGAAAAGCACCCTTCATCTGATCCCAGTCATTTATAAAACCCCCACCTAACCCCATAAACCATTGTAAAGCTGCTCCTTTTAATGTGGAGGGAAATAGTTTTAGCTTTTGGGGATCAGTGGTATAGTCATACCCTCGACATAATACATCGAATTCAAACAGAAATGTATCTGGGTCTTCCGATGTTAAGACATGGAATGTAGGAATATGCTTGAGAGGAATGGCCTTCATAGGTGCATTAACTACAGTGTCCACAATGGGATATTGCAGTGTGGAAGTTTGGGGTGTTTGCTGGTTCTGGGCCATTTGATCAAATATGTGCCAATATCCTTCTGGGATTTCTAGGGAGTTATTCCTAGGCTGACTAGAAGGAGTAGGGATGACCTTAACAACACTTCCTTTGTCTGGGATAATGAGTGTTCCTTGCTGAACTATTATCTGGGGGGATTTTGGTTCTTCGGCTTTGTTTTGGATGATCTTGACAATGCTTCCCTTATCTGGGTTGCTTAGTGTTTGAACTACTCCAAGAGGGGATCCTGGTTCTTCTATTTCCCCTGTTTCTCCTCCTCCTTCGCAGAGGTTACTAGAGTTCCGTTCTTGTAAAGATATTGGGCGAGAATTCTCAATTTCTTGAAAAACCTTGCTCAATCTCTTTTGTTTGGCTATGCACCTCAGCAAAGGCTACAGATGGTGATTTTGTGGCCCGAAGGGAACTAGTAGGTTGTCTAGAAGCGATTTTCCTAGGACCTACTGATGGCTGAGATTTAGCTTTCTTAATGATATTGTCTATAAAGGTAGATCGACCAAGGGTCACCAACCCCTTAGCTTTGTCAGGCTTGGGTAATGGTTTTGGATTCTTTTCAAGTTTTTTTTGCTTAGTCATGCACACAACGCAAATGTTTATTTCTACCCAAAAAAAAAGAATTAACAAATTTGCCAGAAAGCGGGCGAGGGAGCAGGGCTGTTACATGCTCTGTACGCAGGTTCTTACCTTCTATTTTTAATACCCAATTCTCTCCTAGCAGACACTCATCACACTACTCTTTGAAAGAAAATAAATGGCTACACTCTCCCTGGCAACGACGCCAAAATGTTGAGCGATAAAGAGGACTCTTTTTAACTCCTATTTATCCTACATTAATTATCAATCCAGGTACGATTTTTTATTTCAAGAGTGTACTTAGTATGAGGCGGGAAATTTATTCCAAGTGTAATGTTTTGCAGTACAGTGTTCAAATAGAAAAGCAAACCAATGCTGGAAATAAATCTAATTGCAACTACAAGAAACTTAATGCTCTGAAACTAAATCATTCACTCAGAAAACTACAACAATCATCAGTCAAGGATGCAGTGGTAGTAACTCTTTCCTCTGTCAACTGATGTAAATGCAATCAACCATAAACAAGATCCTCAATCTGAGAACTTAGATAGTAATTGCCAATGTCCTTTACAGTTGTTGATCTTACACTCCACACTAAGGTAACTGATTAGAAATGAGAACTGAATTAACTCAATAATGCTACTAATGAAAATGGAATAAATACGCTCACTGCAATAACACTTAAAAGCATAACCAAATACTTGTAGGAAAGAAATGAACAACAAAACTATTTGAATAGAAATGGGCAGCAAAGTTATCTTTAATTGAAATGAACAACAAAGCTTTCTCAGTCAAAATGAACAGCAAAGCTATTTTAATGGAATTGAACAACAATCTGTAATGAACTGCGAGGCTTTATAACTCAAATGAATAACAAAGGATAATAATCTTGTTATGATGGAAAGGAACAACAACGCGATTCAATCACAGCTTATGCAATAAAATGATTCCATAAAATGTTAGAACAGTAAATTGTAAAAACAGGAAACTGTAAAGCAATGCGATTCAAGGAAATGAAAAGTAAATCAAACCATCACACGACTGGAATTGTAAAGTAATGGTACAAATAGCAAGTGGATCCACCAGGGCTGGGCCCTTAGCCGCTAATGAAGCACCGCCGAACTAATTCAGTAGGAAGGAATGGAACAACAACCGACTTATATATTGATCATGTGAAAATGTTTACTAATAATCGTACTCTGTTTTGATTAACAAGAGTCGATGATCAAAGTAGCAATACAACAGTAAGTTCTGCAAAATGATAATACATGCCCCTGATTTCTAGAAGCGTTGTCCTTTTATAACAACCAGGCGGACAAAACAAGAATATAGATGAGCTTTGAAGTAGCGATCCCTCAGGATCCATCCTAAGGGATTCGCTCTATCTTTTATCTCCAGTTATCTTTTTGCCTTCTTGCACTGATACCACACTTTCCCTTTATTTTCCTTGACTGTGCGCTCCGATCTCGATCTTCTTGTCTAGATATGGCTTCCTGGCAAAGGGACATTAGTTACTTCTGCTTTGTCTTTTCCTCTCGAATGGTGGCTTTCCATTTCTTCTATTTTCTGTATAGAAGAAAAGAAAATAATTCATTAATTTGTAACAATCACAAATCTCCTTAATTTTACTATAATTCTTTGATATATTACCATCTTAGAATATAAAGGAGTTATGATTAAAGAAAAATATAAAGAAATAAATGGCAAATTCATACCTTTTCCATGGCTCAACAGGTCCGTCCCAAAAAGTAGTGATACTAGCGATGTTTGCTAGCAGAAGTGGTGCCCTTATCCCGCTCCGCTGACTCAACTTCCATTTCTATAGTTGTTCATCATCAGTCCGAAGGAAGGGTTTCTGATAAGGTCGCAGAAGTAGAGGTTGTGTGTAGGGAAGATTCCCGTGACTTATGTAAGGCAACGGAGGTGGTGGGGGGAATTTCTTCGACTATCGGGGATGCAGAAACTAAGTGTCCGACCTCATCAGTAAGGTCGACAATTGGGATTGCCGGAGCAGTTCTCAACTTTTTAACGACCGGGTTGCGAATGACTCTTTTCTTCTTTGGCTTGGGGACTGTTGGCTGGGATGGAGTGTGAGCAACCCTAGTGGGAAGTTTCATAGCCAACGGAGTTGTAATGATGGGCGAAAACATAGTGGAACCTTGAAATTACAAGGGCTAGTTACTCTCACCTGATTGGTCGTCGAAACTTGCAATTGTCTACCTAAGTGCAAAAATTTTCTCCTCCATCTGCAGCACCATAAGGTGGAGGTCATATTCAACTGGCCTTTTCCTACTACTTTCCCCTACTTCTCCCTCTTGCTCCTATGACTTTAGGGCCCCAAACAGATATTTGTACTTCCCATCAGTAATCTCGCAGGCCACCCCCGACCATGATCCCATCTCACTATGTAGTGCTACTTCAGTCAGAACGAATTTTTGTGGCCTCATCTTGAATGTTTCTAGATGGACGCACTGTGGTCGAATGTAGGTGTGCCCATGCGAGGCTTCGAACTAGACTTCTTCAGAAAACTCATCTAGCAGTTTTGGGTATCCTCTGCATCGACCTTACTACAATTAGTATCATTTCATACCAGTCTCTGAAAGTCATTTCATTTACTTCCTTCGTGCTCAGATCCCCCGACGCTCTCCATGGTTCATACTGGAGTGCTAACGGTTGTCCTTCGACGATAGGCATCATTTCCCTCCCTCTTGGCGGCCTCCATTTCCACATGGCCAGAGACATTAGAATGTACCCAAACAGAAAATTGGTACTCCGCCTATAAACATCTTCGCATGCTTCAAAAAGTTCGTTGAGAACAAAAGTAGACCAGTTGAGTACCTCCCCGTTGCAGCAATGCTCCGCAACTGAAATTGCGTCCAGTGTGCATTCGTTTCTCAAGAAGTGTCTCATAGTTTTCCCTGCTATGATGTAGCAGGAAAATCTGATGTCAACTCTTCTTATCATGTCAATCTTTGCTCCTCTTCCACCTCGTTCAGTTCCATATTTCGCATAGTAGTTCTCTTCGCCCTGCTTCTTGGCTCTTTTAGCACCTGCCTAGAACGTTATGGTTACTGTGTTCCCTCTGGCTGACAGCCCTGTTAGACGATGAATATCGTCTACGTGAATGGGGTACTCTTTGTCAAGCCACAAGGATCCCCCATGCATTCTGCTGGCTAGTAGTTTAGTACATTGCATGGTAGCGAACTGAGTGTCGAAAACTGGTAAACTTCTCAAGTTGATTAATGTCGACCTCTGCAATCCTCTGAATTCCTCCCTAACTCTGGAGGTCTTGGTGTCGTCTTCCTTTTGGACGTCTTTTGTGTAGACCTCTCTCTTCAAAGTTGGGAACTGGAAGCAATCTGTAAGGTCATTGTCGATTAAAATCAACTTATCATATTTCCCATACAGATTCTCCACCAGCTCAATTTGTTCATCTAACTTATCTTGTGGAACTGAGATAATTCCCTTCGCCATCTCTCTACGTCTTTGGTAAACAATTGTCACTTGAGGCTTCGCACTCCTGCGTCTCTACAACTGTTCTTCAGAGTGGGCCTGGATTTCTTCTACTATCTGCAATTGAAACTCTGTAGTTTCCTTCATTATCCTGCAAGTTAAGTAGTCGGGCTTGACACGACGTTTCCTGACTGGACTTTAGCAACTAATTACTCTGACAACTTTCCCCATGTGTTCTAGCCATGCTTTGCCGCTGTCGGCTGACCCGGACCTACAATTCGTGACATGGACTGGGGAAGGACAAAGTGGGCCGAATGGCATATTAATTTTGTCATGATGGGGGTTATTTATTAACTAAACTTGTTCCTAACGGGAAAAGATTTTATAGCTCCCACTTGACAGTTGCATTATTGGTTACTTATTATGGAAATGACTACTCGTACGATGGAAAGGATGGAGACTGTGCGTGACCATAAAGACTGGAAAAGCATCTATGTACGTGTAACTTACGGGCTATGGAAGCATATGCCTATGAGTGACTGCTACCTCTACTCCCCCCTGGACCACAAATGGGTTGCGGCGTGATGATAATGTTGCCGCAACCTTATTGACGCTTTTGCTTATTTCTATGAAAAGGATATAAAAGGCATGACTGCAACTAACTGTTTAACATGACTGACTAACTCTTATTACCTCCTACCTACTTGTGGGCTCGTTTTTGAGACCCCCCTTTATCTTGAATTTGTGTTTGATGACTTGTGGAAGGGCTTTAGGCATGCATCGTTTACCCATCCTTGTAGCATTTCTCTGTCTAATTGCGCCAGTCTTACCGCTCCATAATCTCTGATTTCCGCAACTATGAATAGGCCCAGCTAGTGCATCTACAATTTACCTGGGAATTTCTGGAACTTGCTGTCATATAGTAATACATGATCCCCGACTTCGAATGTCTTCTTCCTGATATGCCTATCATGCCAAGCTTTTTTCCTTCTCTGCTCCACTGACTGGTGAAACTCAGCCAAGAACTGTGATTCGTCAAGTTCCATTAGTTGACTTAGTCTTTCTCTCAATGCTACATTGTCCATCATTCTCGTTGCTTCAGAGATGAACATGCTTGGTATTATGAACTCTGCTGGCACCACTTCTTCCCTCCCGTATACTAGCTGAAACGATGTTTGTTTATGAAGTCTCTTCACCGTTGTTCTATATGCCCATAGAGTTGCTGGTATTCTCTCATCCCAGTCATCCCTGTTGGCTGATATAATATTTGTTAGACCTTTCTCCAAGATTTTGTTGAATGCTTCAATAGTCCCGTTGGCCTGTGGATGATATGGACTACTTTTATTATGCTGAATCATGAAATTATTTAGAAGAGCCTCAATGGTTTCATTTATAAAATGTGTTCCTTGGTCACTTGTGAGGCTCTTCGGGCATCCAAATCTCGAGATTATGTTCTCGAAAATAAACCTTGCGGCAGTGTCAGCTGTACAGTCTCTGACGGGTGCTGCTTCTACCCATCTGGTGAGGTATTCAGTAGCGGTTATTATGTATCTTACGTGTGAATGCCTTGTTGGTGGTGTTATGGGTCCACTGAAATCTATTGTCCACTTCTTGAATATTTGCACTGTATGAACATAATTTAAAGGTAGTTCATCCCATCGGGAAGGCTTCCCAACCCTCTGACAGACATCGCAACTCTTAGCATATTCCTTAGAATCTTTGTGAAGGGTTGGCCACCATAGTCCTGCATGTAGTATCTTCCTTGCGGTGGCTTTTCCTCCCACATGGCCTCCTGCGACTCCCGCGTGACATTCCCATAACACATCTTCTCTTTCATGCTGAAGTATGCAGTGTCTCAGGACTTGATCCAAGCCCATCTTGTAGAGGTTTCCTGCAATTAGTTGGTAGTCTGCTTCCCTTACTATTAAGTGTCGCCTCTGTGTTGCTGTATACCCCTCCGGGCATTGCCCTGTTGTCAATAGCATAGCAATCTCTTCTAAGTGATCTGGGACTGCCTCTACTTTGAAAAATTTGGCATTGGGCAACTGATCATCCAATGCTCCTTTGTTCTCTCTAGTCTCCAGTCATGACAAATGGTCTGGCCCCACATTCAATCTGCCTAGTTTTATGACCACCTCGAAAGTGAATTCCTGGAATAGTAATAACCATCGGCATATCCTACCCTCTAGTACTGGTTTGTTTACTAAGTACTTCAGTGTGGAATGGTCTGTGAAAAACTTGAATGGTGCCCCCAATAAGTAATTCTTGAACTTTTGCAGAGAATAAACCATGGCCAAGGCCTCCCTCTCGGTTGTCGTATAGTTCTTTTCTGCAGTTGACAACTTTCTGCTGGCATAATACACCGGGTGATCCATATTTCTTTCCCCTAGTTGCGCTAAGACTGCTCCTAGCACTATCCCTGACGCATCAATATGTACATGAAACATTTTGTTCCAATCTGGATAGACAAGGATCAGGGCACTTACCAGTTTCTCTTTCAATTTATCTAATGCTGCCTGGCAGTCCTCGGTCCAAGTGAACACTTCCGTCTGCTTCAGTAATTTCTCCATTGGGGCTATGATCGATGCATAATTCTTGATGAAGCATCGGTAGTACCCCATATGGCCCAGAGTGGACCTCAATTGCTTTACATTGTGTGGTGGCTCCATGTTGACAATTGTTGCAACCTTCGCAGGGTCTACACACACTCCCTCTTTGCAAACGATGTGTCCTAGCAACGTTCCAAACGAGACTGCGAAAATGCACTTCTTAAGGTTTAAGGAAATTTGCAATTGTTGGCACCTTTCAAACATAACCCTTAGTAAGCTTGTGTGTTTCTTCAACAGGCTATACACTGTCCAGTCATCCATGTACACTTCTAGAAACCTGTGAATGTAGTCTCGGAATGCAGCTATGACAATCCTTGAGAAGATTACTGGTGCATTTTTCAATCCGAATGGCATTACGTTGTATGCGTACGACCCCCATTCGGTAGTGAATGTTGTCTTCCTTTTATCCTCCTCGACTATTCGAACCTGATGGTAACCCGAGAATCCATCTGTAAGGTTTAAGGAAATTTGCAATTGTTGGCACCTTTCAAACATAACCCTTAGTAAGCTTGTGTGTTTCTTCAGCAGGCTATACACTGTCCAGTCATCCATGTACACTTCTAGAAACCTGTGAATGTAGTCTCAGAATGTAGCTATGAAAATCCTTCAGAAGACTGCTGGTGCATTCTTCAATTTGAATGGCATTACGTTGTATGCGTACGACCCCCATTCGGTAGTGAATGTTGTCTTCCTTTTATCCTCCTTGGCTATTTGAACCTAATGGTAGCCCAAGAATCCATCTATAAATGGATATGCTTCATTACCCGCTACGTTGTCCAAGACTTCATCACTGAAAGGTGTCGGGAATGGATCATGCACACATGCATTGTTGAGACTTCGGTAATCAATGCAGACCCTAATTTCTGTCGCATCCTTCTTGTTTTGTATGACTATTAGACTTATCCACTCTGCTTCATCTACTAGGAATATTATCCCTTGTTCCAACATTTTGTCGATCTCCTTCTTAACATTTTCCTTCACCCTAGGGTTTAGTCTATATGGTCTGTGCTTCACCGAACGAGCATCCGGTCTCAGAACAATATTCATCTCCCCTATATCTCATTTTATTCCTTTTAGCTCTGCTACTGACACTGGAAACAAGTCCTAATACTCCTGCAACAGGTCGAAAATTTCTTTTGTCATCTGTTCATCCCAATAATCTCCCACAGACGCCATTTTGGGTTTATCCTCTGTCCCAACATTTTGTTTTCTTAGCTTCATCGGTAGAAGATGAGCACCTTCTCTTGAGGGACTCTCTCGGATGTCTCTTTCTCCTATTTCCTCAAAGGTCAGGTGTCTCAATCTGTCTAACCCATCTTTGTCTAGCTCTGCATCCACCTTGTCACAGGTCACATATTCTGGAGAATCTGTGTCGTACAGACACTGTAGGAAGTTTTCATCCATACAACCTTCAATCAACTATCCTGGGGTGAACAAAACCCTCTTTATCGCATGGAGTGTCTCAGTCATGCATGCATCATCGCCTTTGAATGAGAAGCTGCTAACGAACTGTGCCTCCAAAACATCCCAATCCGTCGTTTTCCTACGGAGTTCCTCTTACACGTACCAAGCTCGGGGAATGGTACCTAGGGTATGTATGAATATATGTACCCATAGTTCCTTTGGGATCCCCTGTCTTTTCCAACCTTTTATGCAGGCCTCTACGTGCCTCTCGGGACTTGAATTCCCTCTGTATTTCATATTATCTTGCGATTGGTCTTCCTCCTGGCCAAACCTCTCCCTCATGGCTTGCTTTATGGCTTCCCACTCCCGCAGTGTGTTGCGGTGTGTTCTCCACCACCTTGTCGGCGTGGCCAGGAGCGCGATATCAAGCAATGGAATCTTTTGGTCTTCCCTCATTTCTTTGTCTACTTTGTTCAAAAATATGTCTACTAGTTCAATGCCATGGAACTTGGGATAGTTTCTTACCTCTGCTCCTATCCAATTGATCCGACCTATCATTTCACATCGTCTAGTATTGAGTTCATATCTGCCTTGCTTCCATGCATCCCCTGCAACCTCTGAACTGGTCTCTGAGCTCTGAATACTCCTTCACCTGATTTATCCTCCTACAGTAGGATTTATGTAGTCTTCCCTTTTTCCTGTTGTTAGTGTGTATAGCTGGTCTAGCATTCTTGGCTCGTCCCTGTCATCTACAAGTTCTGTGAACCTGGGTCCTTGATACAGATCCAAGGGTTGGATCACCCTCATTCCTTCTGCTTTGAAAATCATCAATTCTTTCTTTAGGTCGATGACAACATAGTTTTCATAGTCATAGTCGATCCCAAGGAGTGCTGGGTATGGGTTCTTATCTCCCATTATGTCGATCACTTTGAATTCAGTATGTGTCTTCACCCCTACCACATCTACTTCTACATTTTCTAGCCTTCCAATGGGCAAGATATAATATTGATTCGCCATTCTTAGTTGAATCAGTGAGTATTTTAGTTGCGGCTTCCCCATTGCCTCCCATGTTTTCCTGGGCAGGATGTTTACATCCGATCCCAGGTCTAGCATCGTGTCCCTGATTTGGAATCCTGCAACCTGAGCATTAATTCAGAATTCCTTTCCGCTTCTCTTCTTGTTTCACCACACTCTTCTGGTATGCTTTTCTGGTAGGTTGGCAGATGATCGTTCCGCTTCCCCTTCCTCCACTGATAATGTTGCCTTTAAACTTTTCCACAACTCCTTTAACATGTATTCATCTTTGACGATCTGTAGGAATAATTTAAACCATTCTTCAATCAGATGATTACTATTGAGCGCGTGGCCATTCTGTCTCTGATCTTCCTTCATCTTGGTCATCCCCTCGAATAGCTTAGCTGCCTCGTGATAATACTGTTTTTGTCACTCAGGTTGGTATGATTTCTTTGGGGATGTTGCCTTAACTATCAAGGGTGGGTCCACCGTACCATGATCCTCCCCTGTTTTCTTTCCCCCTCTTGTAACTATATTGATATTGGTTGTGGGAAGACTGTCGTCGGTACAAGGTTCGGCGTTAACCAGGTTAGCCCCCCTCTGTCTGGTCCTTTCCTCCCACTTTGCAATGAGTTTTGGGCAATCCTCTGTGGCATGAGTATTGATTCGACATTGTGAACACCATGGTCTCCTAGGGAGCGGGCATTCCTTGGCGACGTGTCCCTCTTGGTCATAGTTGTAACACCTTACGGGGCCTCTTCCTCCCGTTCTTCCTCCTCTCCCATTTCCTCCTCGTCCTCCCTGGTTGGACTCATTAATCCTGAACGTCGACCTGTCTAGCCGTTCTGCTAGAGCATCCAGTGCTCGGCACTAGTCAGTGTGATGTGTTGTGGATGCACAAAACTCACAGTAGTTGTTATTAGGGACATTAGAGTACTTCTACAGTATCAGACACATCTGTGGTAGATGTCCATACATTCTACAGATCTCATAATATTCTTAGTTGTTTCGTCCGTGACAAAACTTCTTCCGCTCCTGCTGCCGCAACTCCTGTGGTTGGTGGGGTCCCTAATGATCCCGCAACCTCCCCGGATGGTTATTCCCCACAACCTTGGGCACTCTGTCATGACATGTCCTCCCACCATGTAGTGTGTGCACCATACGTTGGGTCTGGTTGGCCACACTGGTTGAAGATCCTTCAATTTCTCCATTAAAGTTGCGATCTGATTCTGAAGGCCCACAATTGATGAATCTTGCAAACTCGTCCCTCCTCGATATTCATGAGGATATCCAGCCATGGCCTTTATGTGTCATGCTTGCTCCAAAGCATCTGGGAGAATCCCGATCTTCTGTTGTGTCAATGGCTTTCTTGTGAGGGGAATGTAGGAATTTACAGGGTAAGTTCCTCAGAAAGAACACCAAAAGGACACCGCTCACAACCAGATCACAGATCAATACACCAGTATTTTTGACGTGGTTAAAACCCTCAAAGAGGGAAACAGTCCACGGCTGTCCCAACATGGGTACTACAGGCAATTTATTAATCAAAGAATGAAAATTTACATAAGCTTCTCTCATGCACGGATTACCCGAACAATGACCCTCCATGCGCTTTAAATAGAACTCATGGACCAATCGGGTGTCAAGCCACGGATCAAGTGTCGGTAATACCGAGGTGAGAGTGAACCGTCGGATCACTACATATCGTGACCGTCGGATTGTAAGTTACAAAATGTACAACGGTAAAGAAAGACACTTTACCTAACTCTATACTAGACCAAGTTGAACTTAACTATATCCTATGTGTCGGAATATCCTAACATCCCCCCTTAAGAACAACTTGGGATAGGATTGAAGGATTTACAAATATGACACAATAGGAGAAGGAAGGAGGCACTAGAGCCTATCCCCCCTTAGTGACAACTTCCTGAACTCCAAGCATATATCGAAGTTTAGTGAACTTCGCCTCTGTGAGAGCCTTTGTGAAGATGTCTGCAACCTGATCATCTGTTGAACAATATTGCACTTCAAGAACATGGTCATGAATGAGCTTTCTGATGAAGTGCATGTGTAGTTCAATGTGTTTGCTGCGCTGATGCTGGACTGGATCTTTGCATAGCTGAATGGCACTTTGATTATCACACCAAAGTGTGGTTGGATGCTGCTGCTCAAAGCCAAACTCTGATAGGATCTGACGAAGCCACAAGGCTTCCTTACTAGCTTCCACGGCACCACGATACTCTGCTTCTGTTGACGAAAGAGAAATGGCAGCCTGTTTCTTACAAGCCCATGTAATAGGTCCTGAACCAAGAGTGAAGACATAACCGGCAGTGGACTTCCGATCATCAGGGTCACCAGCCCAATCAGAATCAGTGAAACCAACTAATAGAGGAGCTGCTTTGGCACTGTAATGAATCCCAAACTGTACTGTACCTCGAACATAACGAAGTATTCTTTTAGCTGCTTTCCAATGACTTTCACGGGGGTTTTGCATAAAACGAGCAACAAGGCCAAAAACAAAGGAAAGATCAGGACGAGTATGGGTTAAGTACAAGAGTTTTCCTACAAGTTGACGGTATAAGGTAGCATCAACTTCAGGAGAAGTACAAGAGACTGAAAGTTTGACTCCAGACTGAAAGGGAGAAGGGGCTGGCTTACAGTCTTCCATGTGAAAATGACGAAGAATATCACAAGCATACTTGGACTGGGAAAGGGAAATACCCTCCTTGGATTGCAAGACTTGAAGACCGAGAAAATAGTGTAAGTGTCCTAAGTCTGTCATTTCAAATTTCTTTTTGAGGCTAGACTTCACATGGTTTATAAGGTTGGGATCACTACCAGTAAGGATAAGATCATCAACATAAAGAACAAGGATGATAAGAGAGTTGCCCACTTTCTTGGTGTAGACAGTATTGTCAGAATGACACCTAGAAAAGCCAGATTCTAAAAGAAAGCTATCCATTTTGGCATACCAAGCCCGAGGAGCTTGCTTGAGACCATAAAGGGATTTCTTAAGTCGACAAACAAGGCTGGAGTCTGTTTGTATGAAGCCAATGGGTTGTTCCATATAGATTTCTTCCTTCAAGTGCCCATGCAAGAAGGCAGATTTAACATCCATCTGATGGACTTCCCATTTTAAAGAGGCAGCAAGGGAAAGAACAAGGCGGATAGAGTTCATTTTGGCAACAGGGGAGAAGGTTTCAGTGTAGTCAATGCCTTCAACCTGTGAAAAGCCCTTAGCAACAAGACGAGCTTTATGTTTATCAATTTTCCCATCTGGTCCATACTTGGTTCTGTAAACCCATTTACATCTAACAAGTTTGCGTCCCTTTGGTAGAGGAACAAGATCCCATGTATCATTTGTCAATAATGAATGATATTCTTCATTCATAGCTGCTTCCCAATGTGGATGGCCTGAAGCTTCTGCAAAAGTGTCAGGATCATGATTTACTGGAGCTTGAGCCAGTAAAGAAGAGGCTCTTTCAAACTGAGAACGTGTACGTCGCTGATCTGTAGGATCACCGGCAAGATCACCTGCTGCATCCCGAGTAGCACGGACCCATCTTGGAAGTTGAGGATCCTGAGAAGGTGGGGGAGGATTATCATCCTCGCTTTCATCATCTGAAGAAGAAATGTTTTCAAAAGTAGAAGAGATAGGAAGAGGTGGCACATCCGCCGGACTAGGCTCGCAGGCCGATTTATTTTCATCAAATTTTACATCTCTTCTAATGATAACATTTTTGGACTTAAATGGAATAAGTCTATAACCTTTTACATCTTCAGAATATCCAACAAAAGTACATTTCTCACTCTTAGGTTCTAAAGCTTTATGCTTTTCATCTGGAATATGGGCCCATGCTTCACTTCCAAACACACGAAAGTGACTTACATCTGGTTTAATGGAACTCCAAGCTTCTTCTGGAGTGATATTCTCTAGAACCTTAGTAGGAGTGCGATTGATTATATAATTTGCACAATTAATTGCTTCGGCCCAAAAACTAAGACTGAGTCCTTTAGATTGCAGCATACAATTAGCCATTTCCTTTAAGGTGCGATTTTTCCTTTCAGCTACACCATTTTGTTGTGGAGTGTATGGAACAGTATGTTGCATTTGAATTCCATTTTCGGTGCAAAAGTTGATGAATGTGTTTTTAACATATTCTCCACCATTATCAGTTCTTAGCTTAAGAATTTGATGTCCAGATTGTTTTTCAACAAAGGCTTTGAAGGCCAAAAATGTGTTAAATACTTCGCTCTTGAGTTTTAAGAAGTATACCCAAGTGCGTCTGGAGAAATCATCAATGAAAGTTAAGAAGTACTTGCAGCCAGAGAATGAAGCAACAGGAAGAGGACCACATAAATCACTGTGCACAAGCTGTAAAGGGGCTGAGGCGTGCCAAGAGGCACGTTTGTAAAAACTGTCCCGATGATGTTTTCCGAGTACACATCCGGAACAAACACCATCTCTGCAAGATACCATAGGAAGACCTGTCACCATATTTTCTTTACATAGATGCTGAAGGGAGCGATAGTTTAAGTGACCAAATCGCTCATGCCAAAGTTTGCTCACTTCATCATTATGAGCAACAAATACTGAGGGAAGATTGGATGACCCAAAGTTGTGAAACTTATACAACCTTGTGGAATCATCAGCAAGACCAGTAGCTAGAATCTGTTTAGGATCTTTTAGATCCTTGATTACAACATCATGAGGTGAAAATTCAACAATTTTACCTTCACCTGAATGAGTTATCTGATAGACAGATAGAAGGTTGCAGGATAAGGTTGGAACACATAATACATCATTAAACTGACCATTGTCTAGATGAACAGTTCCAGTCCCTACAACATTAAGAGATCTATCATCACCAACATATATATTTTTGGTGTTACAATCATTTAAAGAAGAAAACATGGCTTGGTTTTTGGCCATGTGATAAGAGGCTCCAGAATCAATGAGCCACTCATGAGAATGAGAAGAAGAAGAAGATACATTTAATGCATAACCAGACTGAGATGATTGACAACGACATGCAGAAAGTGCCATTCCGGAAGTTGAAGTTGAAGTAGGCTCCACATGGATGTTATGTTTCTTCATTGCGGCTTCCAAGGCTTCCATCTTCTTAAAGCATTTAGATTCTAAGTGGCCATCTCGATTACAAAAGTTACAATGTCTATCAGTCTTCTTCCATTTGTTTTTATTGGTCTTATCATTTTGCTGAAATGATCTTTCATTTTGAGACTGAGTTGGTTTAGGACCATTCTTTTGAGGATATGACTTCTTAGGATTCTTTGAATTTGGTTGCTGCTGGGCGGCTAATGCTTTCGTGGAAGAGTTTCCAAGATTAAGAAGACCAAGGTGTAAGAGTTTTTCTTGTTCTCTTATTAAGGAATCACAAAAGGAGTCAAAGGAAGGGGCCTTGTAGTCTTTTCCTTGACAAATGAAAGCTTCCCTTGTAGAATGGAAAGTGGAAACAAATACAGAGTAGGCTGGTCCCAACTTAGTAAGGATGGAATAAATAAGGTTACCATCTTCTTTCTTAACTTTAACACCTTCCAAGAGATATCTAAGGGTCTTGAATTTGGACAAGAAATCTTCAATGCAAGAAAAATTATTAGGATCCAAAGTAAGCAATTCATTTTCAAGTTGATGGGCTCTAATTTCATTTTTAATCCCAAAAACTTTAGCGAGTTTTTCCAATGCTTCATGAGGAGTCTCAAGTTCTGCAATATGGAATCTAAGATCAGGAGAAATAGACATCCCTATCAAACCACGTGCTTGATCTTGTCTATTTTCCCATTTTGCAGCCTTGTCTTCATCTTTGGGTTTCTTCTCTTGGTCTGTGGCTATTCTGAAGAGACCTTTACTTCTAAGTAAATCTTCCATGTAGGCTACCCATTGGAAGTAGTTAGTGCTGTCAAGAATGACTTGGCATGGACTTTCCATTTTTTTTTAAAAAACTGAAGCTGAAGATGCTGAAAGTAAGTGTTCCAATGGATAGATCTCGAAAAATTAGGCTGTTTTAAAAAAAACGGCTCTGAAAAAGGCTTCCGGATGAAGAAGTTATGGCTTTTTGAAAAAAAATTGTTGAAGTTGCCGGCAAAGTGCGCGAATGTGCGGGAATGAAAAAATCTGCCCCCACAAAATGGAAACTTGAACCCAAGACCTCTACTCTCTTAAAATAGCTTTGAACCAATTGATCTATACAAAAAATTAGAGAGAGAGAGAGAGAGAGAGAGAGAGAGAGAGAGGGGGGGGGGGCCTTGGTTTGCGTGCTTGCCTTGAGAAAGCTCTTTTTCCCTACAAAACACAAAACACAAAACCCAACACGAATATGCAAAGAAAAACGAACCTTGCGGCTCGAAGTTAGCTTTAGCCAAAAAAACTAGAAATTTTTAAAAAAATCTCAAAGTTAGCTTTAGCCGAAAAACTAAATATTTTTCTCAATGTTTCTGATTTTCCGAGATCACACTAAGGTGCAGGGAAAAGAGCATACGCATGAGAAAAATCCTTCCTTTCTGTTTCTGATTTGCCCAAATCGCACAGAGTCGCAGGGTAAAGAGCATACGCAGAAATGAAAGGTATAGATCCGGTAAAAAAAAGAGGCTAAATAAACCGAAACCGAAATAAGCAGAGAGAAAATAACAGAAAACTGCAAAAAACACTGTATACCTCCCGATCTGAAAAATGACGCAGCTAGGGCTACTGGAAACCTTTTCACGTGAAATGAAAGGGGTTCCTCACTGGAACAGATGCTCCGAACGCAACAGAGCAGTCCTCTCGGCCCGAAAGCAGTCAGAAACAACAGATCTAGGAAACGACAGCCGCATGCAGTTCTACCGGCTTCAGATTTGGATCACCAACGGACGCGGCCCTCAAATAGCTCTGATACCAAGTAGGAATTTACAGGGTAAGTTCCTCAGAAAGAACACCAAAAGGACACCGCTCACAACCAGATCACAGATCAATACACCAGTATTTTTGACGTGGTTAAAACCCTCAAAGAGGGAAACAGTCCACGGCCTGTCCCAACGTGGGTACTACAGGCAATTTATTAATCAAAGAATGAAAATTTACATAAGCTTCTCTCATGCACGGATTACCCGAACAATGACCCTCCATGCGCTTTAAATAGAACTCATGGACCAATCGGGTGTCAAGCCACGGATCAAGTGTCGGTAATACCGAGGTGAGAGTGAACCGTCGGATCACTACATATCGTGACCGTCGGATTGTAAGTTACAAAATGTACAACGGTAAAGAAAGACACTTTACCTAACTCTATACCTAACTCTATACTAGACCAAGTTGAACTTAACTATATCCTATGTGTCGGAATATCCTAACAGGGAAGGAGTGCCTTGATGAACCAATCTCGCTGGTGATTCAGATCTAGAGTGTAACTCAACTTAGCAATGGCATCCTTAAACCTTTGCATGAGTTCCCAAGTAGTTTCACCCTCCTTCTGCTTGATTTCCCATAGCTCCGATAGCCCTTGTTGGTCTGTCTGAGGTACTTTGAATTCCTGTACGAATCCTCTCTTGATATCATCTATCGTGGGATTCTAGTTTTGTTCCGCCCATTTTATAAACCAACGCAGAGCTCTCTCCCTCAACATGGTTTGGAACTCAACTGTTTTGACGTTGTCTGGAGTCTGTCATGCTCTCCAAATAGCTTCACAGAGATACTAGTGCTGTTCCACGTCTTCGTTTCTGTCAGGCGGAAAGAGTCGATAGTGCGGACACAACCAACCTCCCTAGGAGCCTAAGACTCTCTAGTGACAAACAAGACAAACAAGAGCAATCCTTCTCTAAATATGCATTTACCATACAAGAAATCAAGTGTTTAGATCCTACCTGTAGTCTAACGCTGTTGTAGTAGTCCAGCCTCGCCGATCCGGATGAGCTCCTCCTTCACTTCGAAACCTGCATTCACTAACAATCAAACGATTAAATAGCACTTGATAATCTCATAAAATAAAACATATTTAACATATAGACCAAGGAGTACATGAAACAACTCATAAATAACAAGTTATTGAGAAGAATGGACTCATTTGCATTAATAGGAAACAAAAGGAACAATTACAACCTGAGCCTTGGTGTTGTGCAAGTCCCTCCCAGGGTCCATCAAGAGTTCTCCTTTACTTTGACAAAGCTCACCCACTTCCAAATGAAACAAGAAAGGATGGGAATCTCTCCTCACAAGCTTCTAAATGGGAGTCCTAATTCCAGCAGCATCTACCCTTAGAAATGTTTAGCTTTCAACCTCCCCTCCTTCTGGCCCAATGCCTGTATTTATAGTGCTCAAAAGGAAGTTAATTAGGTCCACCATCAATGGGATAATCCCCTCTTTGGAT
The DNA here is from genome assembly GCA_031772625.1 of Pinus tabuliformis. Classification (NCBI taxonomy): domain Eukaryota; kingdom Viridiplantae; phylum Streptophyta; class Pinopsida; order Pinales; family Pinaceae; genus Pinus; species Pinus tabuliformis. The sequence goes on from CM062816.1 coordinate 1,518,807,045, forward strand.
GGGATAACTCCTCTCTTGATGGGATAAGTTCCTCTTTCATAGGGGTACATGAACCATCTGGAGGCGCTCAATACACGTCGAACAACCTTCTAGAATGCTCTAGAAATGACCACAAGTAACTTTTTAAAGATGAAACTCGCGCCTTTTGACCTTTACAGGGGTACGCACCTGCCCCTTTACATACAGAGCGTACAAGTACGCAGTTTTTGTGAACATTAGGTGCGTACACGCAGGTAAGGCCGAGAGAATCTGCGTACCCAGAGATAAACACATTTACAAAGACTTTCTCTCTTTTTGGAGTCTGACATGAAGAGCAGAGGCATAAGACTTGCCCAGGAGGATAGCATGACTGTTGATAGAGCCATACTGACTGTAAATAGCCATGGTGACATTTTTTAGTCTAACAGATTGCCCCCTAAAGTGCGAAGCCTGTAGTAGATTAGGGTTTTGTATTATCTAGGAAGGGTGAAGCGCTTTATCATTTCAAGGATTATCTCGTGGAGAGCCTGGTCAGAACCTGCAATTTTCAACACAAAATACATGTATAAGATTATATCATCGCTGAGGTAGGCATTCCCATACTCAGATCAAAACTTTAACTAACTGACTAACTACTCTGATACAGGAATGATCTTGCAGTACATCATAATCATAGACTTGCGTAGACACAGTATGGACGCAGCCATCTGTTTATAATTGGTCTATTATATAATGAATACAAAACTCCTCGCAGCCTGGATGGTGGGAACTAGATCCAGGGTCTTCATTTCTACTTCCCGAATTGGTATGATTCTAGCCATGCAAATAGATGAGTTGATGTCGAACATGGTAGAAACCACTTGATTACCAGTCGATGATGTAAACTGTTAACAAGTGTGAGAGAGACCACCAGTAATGTCAATGGTTCTCAAAGTACCCAGTACAATCCATGAGATGTGAATGAATGAGTTGATGTCAAACATTTCATGGAATCCTTCGATCAAAAGTCAATGATGTAAACTGACGTCAAAGGCGAGAAACCTGCCATTGATGCATGCAGACTTCAAGGTACTGACGATTTCTAAGTCATCTCTCTAGATAATGTGCTGATGTCGATAGAAAGCGACCCGTTGCAGGCAAGCCCACAACACGAAATCATAGTTAAAGTTAGAGAAAATGTTGCTGTAAGGACTGACTCAGGGATGGTCAAAATGGATGACAAGTATTTTGTAGATGAAAGTTTTGTTTGCAGACCTCTTGAACACATAACGACACAACAGATGGCTTGGTAACGAATGACTCAAAGTTAATCCCCGGAACCCGGCTGAAGACTTTCAATGTGGTTTGATCAACTGTGAGGCAAAGGATTTCCCAACCCAGGTGAATAATAAGTGTCGTGTTCAAGAGTGGTAATAAGGTTTCTTCTGAGACAAAGGATAACAAATAGGCTCATTCTTCTCTCTTTTCCCCCACCATTTCTGGCAAGTACCTCTTTATTTTTTACAAGCTTGAGGAGGATAACATATGCTTGATTATAAGCTCATCCTTCGGATGAGTCCAACCTAGTTTTGATTCGAACCCTAGGAAGGAGTGGTTCGTTCCTGTTTGTAATTGAACAGGCCCTTTACTGTGAAATTTTAACGAGCCCAGTATAGGAGAAACTCGGCGTTTTTCAATTTTAGAGAGTCTGAAAAACTTAAGAAGACTCCAGGTTGAACTTTTTCGTAAATTTGTGTCTCCCAAGCCCGAAAAAGTATAAAATAATACCTGAGAGAACCGCTTGATCTTGCGACCAAGGAGTACTTTCATGATTAGTGCCTTTGACCTGAAAAGTAAAAAGCGATCAAGGACACGTCGTTTTATTTCCAATATCGAGTTTGAAACGACAAAAACCCGGCAATCTTTTTGTGTTTTTACGGTCAGAAAAGGGCTATAAGAGTACCGTCTTTTAATTCCATTTTAACGAGTGTAAAAGAAACGCTCGACAATCTTTTCATGTTTTAGGAGTCAGAAAAGGGCTTAAAAGATGACTCTGAGGTTTCACTTTTTCGTATGTTTTAACGAGTTCAAAAAAATGATAAAAATGTACTCATGGGGCTTTCATTTTTTCGTAAGTTTTAATGAGTTCGAAAAAATGATAAAAATGTACTCATATGGCCGACTTTCAATTTAATTTACGAGCAGGAAACGACGGAAAGAACTCGGCATTTTCATTTGTTTTACGAGAATGAAAAATAGCAAAATAATCTCGGGATTTTCATGAGTTTAACGAGTCTTGAAAATAACTGAAATTGACTCAAGATAGGTTTCATTTTTACAAAATCTTGAAACAGAGAAAAACTATGCTTCAAAGTAGTTTCATTTTTACACAAGCTTGAAACAGAGAGAAAACTGTGCTTGATGCCCCCTAAGCATAACTGCTAGAGCGCATGCCCCCCAGCTTCATTTCATTCAACTAAGTACAAGCTGGATGGAATGAAGGTTCATGTACGAGATCATTTGAAAGACCCGACATAAAACTGTAAGAAAATTATGCAAAAACTGAAATAACTAATCCTAAATATACAACTTAACATTTATGAGATCTAGTCAAACTCTCGATTCAAGTAGAGGAGGATTTGTTTCATTTTTTAACGAGCTTGACACAGGAAAAGAACTATGCTCGGATTCGGTTTCATGTTTACGCAAGCTTGAAACGAAAAACTATGCTTGTTATAAGTTCGCATGCCCCCAGCATAATGACGCAAAACGAGGTACATGCCCCCAGCATAATGACGCAAAACGAGGTACATGCCCCCCAAGCTTCATTGCATTCAATGAGGTGGATGGAATGAAGCTTTACTTTCAAGATCTTGGAAAGACTTGTGGGAGTTGTTTCATTTTTTAGTGAGGTTGACACAGGAAAAGAACTATCCTCAAAACCCTTGTTTCATTTTTTAAACGAGCTTGACACAAGATAAGGAACTATGCTCATAACTACTTTCTATAATCTACCTAACAAAAAAAACTCTACTCTAAAAACCTTGATTCATTTTTTAATGAGCTTGACACAAGACAAGGAACTATGCTCTAAAATCCTTGATTCATTTTTTAATGAGCTTGACACAAGACAAGGAACTATGCTCATGACTACTCTCTACAATCTACCTACTTAACCTACCCTTGTTTCATTTTTTAACGAGCTTGACACAAGACAAGGAACTATGCTCAAAAAGTTCGCATGCCCCCAGTATAATGATGCAAAACGAGGTACATGCCCCCCAGGCTTCATTGCATTCAACCAGATGGATGGAATGAAGGTTTACTTTCAATATTTAACTTGAAAAGGGAGTTGTTTCATTTTTAAGGAGGTTGACACAAGAAAAGAACTATCCTCATACCTGATTCATTTTTTAACGAGGTTGACTCAGTAACAGGAACTATCCTCATACCTAATTCATTTTTTAATGAGGTTGACTCAGTAACAGGAACTATCCTCATACCTGATTCATTTTTTAACGAGGTTGACTCAGTAACAGGAACTATCCTCATAATCCTACTTTCTACAATCTACCTACATATCCTAAAATCTACCTGATTCATTTTTTAATGAGGTTGATTTAGTAAAAGAACTATCCTCATACCAACTGATTCATTTTTTAATGAGGTTGACACAGGAAAAGAATTGTCCTCATACTAGCCTGTTTCATTTTTTAACGAGGTTGATACAGGAAAAACTATCCTCGCACTCACTGATTCATTTTTTAACGAGGTCGACACAGTAAAAGGAACTTTCCTCGTACTCACTGATTCATTTTTTAACGAGGTCGACACAGTAAAAGGAACTTTCCTCGTAGTTTGATCATGGCTTCCAACTGGGAGAAAGACATGTCAATGGACACACCTTGATCATGGCTTCCAAGAGGTCTTCATCAGAAGGAAGAATACTTCTCTGGAAGGAATACATGTCAAGGGACTCAAAAGGAATAAGAACATCGTGTTCAAGTAATCCCATAGAGTTTTCCATGTCAATTACCGGATCTAAATCAAAGGAAGATGAGCAAACAGTGAGAGGCTCATTTACATCGGTAACTGAAAACATGGGACCAGTTGCCACATAATTAACCCGTGGCGGGGTAGATACCACTTTAGAATCAGCAACATTTAAGGCTGTCATATTATTGGTAGTTGAAACAAGACTAGGGAAAGAAAGCTGGTCTACAGTCACAATATTTCCATTGTGAGGGAAAGACATCACGCGAAAGAGTGTCGATACGACAGCTTTCATTGCATAAACATAGTCTCGTCCAAGGAGTAAATTGAAATCCAAGGGAGCTCGAACTACTATAAGATCAATACAGACAGTTTTACCTTCCAAGGTAATAGAAAACTTAGGAAGGATCCCTAAAGGTTCACTAATGGTTCTGTTAAAAGCTTTCAGATTCTGCGTAATAGGCGCAAGCTGAGGGGAACCCAAAGCTTTCCAAACAGTTGAGGATAAAATACTAACAGAAGCACCTTCATCTATCTGAGTACGATGTATGTCCCTACCACTAGCCTTGACAATGATTTGGAAAGGGATGGAGGAAGGAAGACGAGGTTCTGTCAGTCTATTCCAATCAAAGGAAAAGACCTCAGTACTTGGAGGGGGTTCTGTAGAAACAGGTGAAATGCCCCCCGGCGTAGAAGAATTTGATGTAACAAGAAGAACATCAGCGGTATGAAATTTACTCTCGAAAGGGAGAGTGTGATCGACCGAATGTGAAATTATATCGACCACTTGATCAACTAATGGATCATCAACCTGAGTGACATGAGTTTCACTCTCCAATGGAAGAGTGTGATTGACTGTACTTGAAATTAGATCAATCACTCCGTCAGTTGACGGTAGGTTGGGAGAAAGTTTACGGTAACCAGTTGGAAATTCTTGCTGTGGAACAGTAAGGTTTTCCAACAATTTTGAGGCTTCATCCATGTGAGGGCAAATGTGAGTTTGATGACTCCCTTTGCATAACTTACAAGGAAACCTAACTTTACCCTTTTTCCCGGGAACCTGACTATCACTGGTTGATGGATCAATAGAAAGTTGATGAGATTTTTCTGACCATACTTCCAGGACCTTTGGAATACCAGGACAATTGACAAGGAAGTGGTCACCCTTACAAAGCCTGCAAGGGTATTTGGGTTTACGATGCATGTCGGAGTTTTCCTCAACACAACTAACACTTACAGCCACGGTTGGTTGGTTGACTTCTTTCTTATCTTGCTTCTTCTTCTTCTTCTTCCCTTTCTTCTTCTTCTTAGCCTCCTGGTTACTAGCATCAAGGCTTTTACCAGGCAAAGAGGAAGAAATGGAGGAAGAAAAATTAGGCGAAGAAGGTAAAGGGTCAACAGAAGGTTGGTGATGTTGAGATGGTGAACTCTGTTGAGGTGAAGCATCCGGTTGAGGTGGAACAATTGGAGTACTTTGGGCCAACGAAGTTGAAAATAACCATATCGGTAATCCTATTGTAAATCCAGGTAATGACAAAGTAGCCATATAAGGAGGACCAACATTTCCAAAGTAAGGAAAAGTACTAGGATTCTCGTTAGGAGGGGTTCCTAGGTTGGTAAATTCCGGAACATTTGCCATTATATTCAACTTCAGTGAATTTTATTAACAATTTAAAACTAAAATTAACAATTCACAATTCACACCTAACAATTAAAATTCACAATTCACACCTATGGTCTCTAAAAGTAAAACAAACAAATTAACACGCGCTATCAAATCTAGGAGTCAAACCACACACAAACAGTAACCTTCCAGACCGAAAACACTAGTTGGTAATGAAATCCAACATCGCAGAATTCAGTACAGAAGTGGCGGGTGGAACAGTTACCCCGGCAACCTGCTTAATGAATAGATTGGACCAAGTTCCTCCACTTTAACCGTCTCGAGTGAAGTGAACCCCCCAGAAAATCCAAGTGAGTCTAGCCGACGTCTGCTCTAGGTACAGTGGGATCTTCCCTCCACCGTCACCTTGGGTAGAACCCTAAAGATAATAGTCACTAAGGTTACCAACAGCAACAAATATACCTGGGGGAACAGTCTACGACCCGATAGCACGCAAGGGCAGAGTAACAAGCTCAATCCCCTTGCCGGCTCCTTGACAATAATCCAAGGTTTACCGACAAGTGACCCCAGGCTCCTCAACAATAATCCGAGGTTTACCGTTTGTAGTACGTGCGTATCAGGCGTCTTTCCCAATGAAGGAGGATTGATCCCCTCACTGGTTCGGACACGGTCTCGTGCTTCTCCTTTAGGAGGAGCTTTCCCAGAGTACAAATGAAACAGTTGGATTTATCCTACCACAAGATGAGCTACTTGTTTGGTTTACTGTCTTGGATTGTTAACTAGATCCTAATCCAAGACACTAGCCTAAGCTAGTTGGTGTATCAAAGCCCTAGAAATGTAAAAATTACTAGATGAATTTTAATTAAGTGCTGTGTTATTAAGGCTGTTATTACTCAAATGGGTAAATGGATACGAAACCAATGGTGTTATGACCCGACTCAACTGAATGCAATCGAATATGATAATGTAATCTTTTCAATTCGATGAATCCTAACTAAAGTAAGGAGAGAGTTTCCATTCACTTCCGACAATGCAAAAAATTGATCACTAAGAGAAAATATAACAAATTCTCTAATGCACTAATTTTATCAAGAAAAACTAATGCAAATCAATTCCAAACCATTTTTTTCATTTTTATTTTTTGTGTAAATTCAAATCAAAGAAAGCTGATCTAAATCTACGATTGATTTTTCAGAATGTAAACTATGCAATGGTAATCTAAGCACAATTCACTTGAAAAGTATGCAAATGTAATCTATGCACATTTTTCATTCATATTCTGAAAATGAGAATTCTAATTATGCAAATGTGATCTATGCAAGAGAATTCTCAAACACAAGACAATTCTAATGTAATCTAAGAATCAATCAAGTGCAAGTCGAGAAAATTGGGTGAGAGTTCCAAAATGAGGGGGAATTTTTTTTGCAAAAACACAAGCAAAAAGATGCAAAATTGTGAAAAGACTGAGAGAAACCTCCAAGTAATGACCAAAGGAAAACAAATCAAGAATTTCTCAAAAAAGAGACTCAAAACACCCAATTGATAAAAGCTGAGAGCAAGAATGCCAATGAAACAAGCTTAGGTGAAGATTTATGGCAGATAACCAGTGGATCTGGGCAGAAGAAACAAATTAAAAACAAAATCTAAAAGGCAAAAAAGAAGAAAATTGAAATTTTCTTAATTTTGACAGGGTACGCAGGCGACCTGTTTGCACAGGTGCGGGTACGCTCTGTGCACAAAGCTGCAGTGCGTATAGGTACGCACTGTGCTCAACGCAGAGGCTGCGTACTTCTAGCAAAACGAAGAAAAACTAAAATCTAATTTAACCCTAAGCTAGCCCACCCAAAAACACAGTCAGACAGCCAAAAACCAGAAAACAAACGACTTTTCTCAGATCAAAGTTTCAGACAAAGGAAAAATCATTCACATCAATGGAGTCCTCAGTGGAGTCGCCATTTTGTCAGGCGGAAAGAGTCGATAGTGCGGACACAACCAACCTCCCTAGGAGCCTAAGACTCTCTGTGACAAACAAGACAAACAAGAGCAATCCTTCTCTAAATATGCATTTACCATACAAGAAATCAAGTGTTTAGATCCTACCTGTAGTCCAACGCTGTTGTAGTAGTCCAGCCTCGCCGATCCGGATGATCTCCTCCTTCACTTCGAAACCTGCATTCACTAACAATCAAACGATTAAATAGCACTTGATAATCTCATAAAATAAAACATATTTAACATATAGACCAAGGAGTACATGAAACAACTCATAAATAACAAGTTATTGAGAATAATGGACTCATTTGCATTAATAGGAAACAAAAGGAACAATTACAACCTGAGCCTTGGTGTTGTGCAAGTCCCTCCCAGGGTCCATCAAGAGTTTTCCTTTACTTTGACAAAGCTCACCCACTTCCAAATGAAACAAGAAAGGATGGGAATCTCTCCTCACAAGCTTCTAAATGGGAGTCCTAATTCCAGCAGCATCTACCCTTAGAAATGTTTAGCTTTCAACCTCCCCTCCTTCTGGCCCAATGCCTGTATTTATAGTGCTCAAAAGGAAGTTAATTAGGTCCACCATCAATGGGATAATCCCCTCTTTGGATGGGATAGCTCCTCTCTTGATGGGATAAGTTCCTCTTTCATAGGGGTACATGAACCATCTGGAGGCGCTCAATACACGTCGAACAACCTTCTAGAATGCTCTAGAAATGACCACAAGTAACTTTTTAAAGATGAAACTCGCGCCTTTTGACCTTTACAGGGGTACGCACCTGCCCCTTTACATACAGAGCGTACAAGTACGCAGTTTTTGTGAACATTAGGTGCGTACACGCAGGTAAGGCCGAGAGAATCTGCGTACCCAGAGATAAACACATTTACAAAGACTTTCTCTCTTTTTGGAGTCTGACATGAAGAGCAGAGGCATAAGACTTGCCCAAGAGGATAGCATGACTGTTGATAGAGCCATACTGACTGTAAATAGCCATGGTGACATTTTTTAGTGTAACAGATTGCCCCCTAAAGTGCGAAGCCTGTAGTAGATTAGGGTTTTGTATTATCTAGGAAGGGTGAAGCGCTTTATCATTTCAAGGATTATCTCGTGGAGAGCCTGGTCAGAACCTGCAATTTTCAACACAAAATACATGTATAAAATTATATCATCGCTGAGGTAGGCATTCCCATACTCAGATCAAAACTTTAACTAACTGACTAACTACTCTGATACAGGAATGATCTTGCAGTACATCATAATCATAGACTTGCGTAGACACAGTATGGATGCATCCATCTGTTTATAATTGGTCTATTATATAATGAATACAAAACTCCTCGCAGCCTGGATGGTGGGAACTAGATCCAGGGTCTTCATTTCTACTTCCCGAATTGGTACGATTCTAGCCATGCGAATAGATGAGTTGATGTCGAACATGGTAGAAACCACTTGATTACCAGTCGATGATGTAAACTGTTAACAAGTGTGAGAGAGACCACCAGTAATGTCAATGGTTCTCAAAGTACCCAGTACAATCCATGAGATGTGAATGAATGAGTTGATGCCAAACATTTCATGGAATCCTTCGATCGAAAGTCAATGATGTAAACTGACGTCAAAGGCGAGAAACCTGCCATTGATGCATGCAGACTTCAAGGTACTGACGATTTCTAAGTCATCTCTCTAGATAATGTGCTAATGTCGATAGAAAGCGACCCGTTGCAGGCAAGCCCACAACACGAAATCATAGTTCAAGTTGGAGAAAATGTTGCTGTAAGGACTGACTCAGGGATGGTCAAAATGGATGACAAGTATTTTGCAGATGAAAGTTTTGTTTGCAGACCTCTTGAACACATAACGACACAACAGATGGCTTGGTAACGAATGACTCAAAGTTAATCCCCGGAACCCGGCTGAAGACTTTCAATGTGGTTTGATCAACTGTGAGGCAAAGGATTTCCCAACCCAGGTGAATAATAAGTGTCGTGTTCAAGAGTGGTAATAAGGTTTCTTATGAGACAAAGGATAACAAATAGGCTCATTCTTCTCTCTTTTCCCCCACCATTTCTGGCAAGTACCTCTTTATTTTTTACAAGCTTGAGGAGGATAACATATGCTTGATTATAAGCTCATCCTTCGGATGAGTCCAACCTAGTTTTGATTCGAACCCTAGGAAGGAGTGGTTCGTTCCTGTTTGTAATTGAACAGGCCCTTTACTGTGAAATTTTAACGAGCCTAGTATAGGAGAAACTCGGCGTTTTTCAATTTTAGAGAGTCTGAAAAACTTAAGAAGACTCCAGGTTGAACTTTTTCGTAAATTTGTGTCTCCCAAGCCCGAAAAAGTATAAAATTTGGTATGTCTGAGATACTTTGAATTCCTGTACGAATCCTCTCTTGATATCATCTATCGTCGGATTCTAGTTTTGTTCCGCCCATTTTATAAACCAACGTAGAGCTCTCTCCCTAAACATGGTTTGGAACTCAACTGTTTTGACGTTGTCTGGAGTATGTCATGCTCTCTAAATAGCTTCACAGAGATACTAGTGCTGTTCCACGTCTTCGTTTCTGTCAGGCGGAAAGAGTCGATAGTGCGGACACAACCAACCTCCCTAGGAGCCTAAGACTCTCTAGTGACAAACAAGACAAACAAGAGCATTCCTTCTCTAAATATGCATTTACCATACAAGAAATCAAGTGCTTAGATCCTACCTGTAGTCCAACGCTGTTGTAGTAGTCCATCCTCGCCGATCCGGATGAGCTCCTCCTTCACTTCGAAACCTGCATTCACTAACAATCAAACGATTAAATAACACTTGACAATCTCATAAAATAAAACATATTTAACATATAGACCAAGGAGTACATGAAACAACTCATAAATAACAAGTTATTGAGAAGAATGGACTCATTTGCATTAATAGGAAACAAAAGGAACAATTACAACCTGAGCCTTGGTGTTGTGCAAGTCCCTCCCAGGGTCCATCAAGAGTTCTCCTTTACTTTGACAAAGCTCACCCACTTCCAAATGAAACAAGAAAGGATGGGAATCTCTCCTCACAAGCTTCTAAATGGGAGTCCTAATTCCAGCAGCATCTACCCTTAGAAATGTTTAGCTTTCAACCTCCCCTCCTTCTGGCCCAATGCCTGTATTTATAGTGCTCAAAAGGAAGTTAATTAGGTCCACCATCAATGGGATAATCCCCTCTTTGGATGGGATAGCTCCTCTCTTGATGGGATAAGTTCCTCTTTCATAGGGGTACATGAACCATCTGGAGGCGCTCAATACACGTTGAACAACCTTCTAGAATGCTCTAGAAATGACCACAAGTAACTTTTTAAAGATGAAACTCGCGCCTTTTGACCTTTACAGGGGTACGCACCTGCCCCTTTACATACAGAGCATACAAGTACGCAGTTTTTGTGAACATTAGGTGCGTACACGCAGGTAAGGCCGAGAGAATCTGCGTACCCAGAGATAAACACATTTACAAAGACTTTCTCTCTTTTTGGAGTCTAACATGAAGAGCAGAGGCATAAGACTTGCCCAGGAGGATAGCATGACTGTTGATAGAGCCATACTGACTGTAAATAGCCATGGTGACATTTTTTAGTGTAACAGTTTCCTCTCCCCGCAAACTCTGGATATCTGGTAAAAGATCCCGCCATGCTTACTTGGGTACACACTAGTAACACGAACCCCTTGTTCCCTGGTTGTTGGGATCCTTGCAATCCCAAGTTACTAATACCACTGGTTCCTTTGTTATTTCCTGTATTAAAACTGGCCTTATATTTCTCGCGCACGCTGTGTACCTGTATTGCCTTGGCTAATTTAATAACAAATTTCTCCGGATTATAGTAAGGTACCAGGGGAAGGTTGGGAGGAATACTACCTGTACCTTGGGGGTATTGCTGCTGACTCCTAGTGGATGCTTCTCCTTCAGCAAATAATCTTCTCATGACACTGCCCATGTCCTCTTCTCTTTCCTCTTCATACCTACTCAGCATTTGTTCCTGCACTATCCTTCCCGCAACCTGTAAGGAAGGATCCTCTTCATCATCCTGGCTCCTATCCCTCCTGTTGCCAATCTTGCTTTGTCCTACATCTTCTTTCCCTCCCCCCTTCCTCTTGGGGTTTTCCCGACACCGCTCCTACTTGGTGGGGTCCCATCTTTCTCTTCTTTAGAGTCTAAACCACTCTCGCTTGCCACTTGTCAGCTAACAACGCTCTCCTCTGTGCTTTAATGTCTCTAGCTTTTCACAACCCTTCTACATCCATTTGTTCAACAACATCTCTATTCCCCAACCGGTAGAATTCGCCCCTTAGGTCTTTCCCCAGGTACTGGGGTTTTATGCTCCCATCTTCACGGTAGGTGAGGGAAGTAGTCCTTCTTCTACCATAAACATTTTAATCCACAACAAAACTTCCCTCATTAACCTTCCTCTTAATCCGAACCCGAACACTGCTTCTGCCTTTGAGAAAGATTGATAACTTTCGATGACAAACTCGACTATATACCCTTCCACCATAGTCTTCACCCAAAAATCGACTGCTTTAGTCAGCTCACTGTCTAACTGCTGGAGTGATATGAGGTGTGAGGGCGTCCAATTGCGGTGAGCTGACGTCAGCCCCCCTGACTGATTCTGCACTTTCAACCTTTTTAACCAATTATATAAGTCCTCTGGGAACTTGCACCAGAAGATCTCATACTGGTCATTAGCACCCTCGGCATATAAAATCTCTTCACTCACTTTTTCGATCAGTTGATTCCTTTGGATAGCTTTCTCTACTATAAACTGATCTATTCTATGATCCCACCAATCCCTAATCTCTTTCTTGAATATCCTCGACACCATGTTCCGAACTAGTTCTTGTAGCTTCAGGTCTTGACAATGGAACCATTTGTTGGCACAAAAGAGTCATCAGGGGAGAAGACCCTGGGTTCAAGTGCGGAGGGCCAACAATGGATCGTTGTAGTCTAGGACAATGCCGACATTTTCACCTTACCCAAGGGGTAAGGAGTCTCACTCGAGGGGTAAGGAGTCTCACTCGAGGTGTGCCGCGACTAGAACTAAGAAGGGTTCGTCATGGGATCAAGGATGCATCAGCCAGTAATATATAAACAACATCACATACATAATTGAGATAACAACATACCATCCAATACTAAGAAACTACTACATGCATGAATCTTACAAGATATTTAAAATTTTAAGTGGGTCGACACATCATAAACAACCATACACACCATGCTAAGAAACCAGTCTGGAATTTACTTCATATTAATTCAACAGTAGAATATTACATGACATATCAGCATTCGCCACAGATGATTACAAGGAATACCCATTTACAGACTCATAGGCTCATTCTTTAACTCAGGGGTCCTGCTTAGCCATGTCCCTGCATTCTGGTTTTGTCCTGCCGCAACCAACTATCCCATCCGCAACACCAACAACAACAACCAACCCCTCTTCCTTATGGGTCTTCTCCTTTTGTATTTCCCCTGCCGCATGGACTGCTAGTTCCCACTTGACTGTTCTTTCTCTCGGCTACCACTCCTTCTTCTTGTCCACTCAGTTGCCTCTGTCTTCTACTGACACTTTGCTGCAACCACTCGCAACTTCCTGTTCCTGCTTTCCCCTCCAGCTATCCTCCCCGCAACCTAACCGTTGTTGCTGCCACCCATTTCCTCCTCATTCTTTGGCAAGCCAAAATAATCAAAATCTTTTGAAAATCAAAACGAAGGCCCCAACAATAAATGATAGACAAAGCTCATTCATTCGGCTAATCATGATATAATAATACACATCATCGTGATGGCACATCCAATTATGGTACTCCAAAATCTGATATCATCAAGGTAGGAATAAGGTATGCTCATATGCTGAAAACATATTTGGTGAAGAAAAAAGGTACAATTGAAGTGAAATTGAAGGGTAACAACTAGCTCCAACTCTAGGACATGTGCTTTGCGTTAGAGTGCATGAGAAATCTATAATTTGTAAAACTTGTTAGCCTTGAAACATTCTCCCAAAATGGATGTCAAATACATGGAGAAGGATGAAGAGATAAATGCCTTGTCCCTTTCAAAGATAATAAGAAATGAATGCATGAAATGAACATTGAAATGAATTAGTAGAATCCCATCTCAAAGGAAGAACATATGGCATGAGATAATCACTTCAAATTTATTCCAAAACAAAAATTTAAATACAAAACTAAATAAAGTTTCACAAGTAAATCTATTACTCATATAGAGATCTTATTCATCCTATCTAATTTACAAGGATGCTCCATGGCAATAGATTTCATCTTCATGGAGCAATTTTAAAGGCTTTCCTATTTACGAGTAAGTGAAATTCCTCATCATCCAAGTGACTAGGATAAAAATAAATACTACTTGCAATATCTTGGGTTCTATAAGGTCTCAACCACAAAGTTTTAAACTTGCCTGGTTTTCTTGACCTTTAGGTCTTTTCATTATGTATGAGAACAAGATCACCCTTTTGGAAACTCCTTGGGCAAGTCTTTTTGTCAATTTTTCGTTCAAACTTTTTCTAATTTCTTGCAAAGTGGTCAAAGGCTTTTCTATTTCTTTGATCAAGTTGGGTAAGTTGGTCGATTTTGATTTAAACCAAAACTTGGTCAAATATTTTTTTTTGGAATATCTAGTAAATTGAGATCTTCGAGGAGATTGGCAAAGTAACTTCAATCATGTAAACCATTTCAAATGGGATTTTATTAGAGGGTTACTTCTTAGTATTCCTTGTAAATTGGCATGACTTTAACACATTTAGTCAAGTAATCAATTGCAACAATTGATGACCATTTCTTAAGTTATCCTTGAGTTTTCTTATAGAGTTAAGACCTCATTATTGGAAGGGCATGTTCATCATGATAGTTCCAAATGTGAAGCAACATACTATTGCATATTCACATAAGGTTGATTATAATTATCACACACACACACACACAAATATATATATATATATATATATATATATATATATATATATATATATATATATATATATATATATATATATATATATAATGGGGAAAGTCTCAAAGCAAGTTGGCTATATTTTATCTCAAGTTCCTCCAAGTATCCCTTTTCTTATTCTTTCCAATCTATGTGGCATTTCATGAATTCCTCCATGTTGTTTAAATACTTCATCATTAGTAAATAGTTTTCTAAATCTTGCCAATGCAAAAAATATTAGGAATTGTAGGCATAAGGGTTTTCTTCATTCCACCTTCCCTTAATAGTTGTTCCCAAAGTTGGAGAATTAATGTGAAAACTACCAAGTCGTGGGATTACTCATTGATGTATTTCAATTGGGATACCTAAGGTAAAGTATTGGCATCTTCTTATGGCACTATGGAATTCACCACCACACTAAAGGTTGATATATCCTCTTCGTATCTTGAAAATCCATTCATAGGACCATGAGGGTCCTCTACATGGTACTTCTTCTTTGGTTCAAAATGCAGGGTCACACAAGTATTCTCATATGTAGGAGTAGTAGCATAAGTCCATTTGGATGCTACTTCCTAGGTTGGTGACCCACTTATGAGATAGAAGCATTCCCCACGCATCAAAAACATCTACGACAACTATGTGCATTAATAATGAGATTTTTGAGTAGACTAACAACTTAACCTTAAGGTCCTTGAATATGACACATACTATGATTTATCTTGAATCCATGGCACATGCATTCCTATATGGCTAGATTGTCTCTAAACCTAGTTGATTCATCACTTTAAGGGGCATGACATCAATGAATGCTCTAAAGTCTAATATACAATTTTGGAGGAGCAAGTCATTTTCCATTCACAAGATGAAGAAGGGGATATGATTACCAGTTCTCCTACCTTCTTGGGTCATGCCTTTTAATATTACTCGATATTCTTCATCAATATAAATCTTCTCAATTCTAAGCCATTCTTTTAGCTTCTTGTTTATTGAGGGAAGCTAGCCAAATCAGTTAAAGAACATAGACCTTAACATTACCAACCCAATTGGTTATATCAAATTTAATATTTTAGAGGCACTTGTTAAAGTTCACATTTTATACAACTTGCTACTTGACTTAGTGGGTTGATTTGTTTTCCCTAAGAACCCTATTAGGTTTGGTCTATGTTAGTGTCAGTCTTTCCAGCCTTCCTCCAGTGATCAAATATGCTCTTACAAAGTGATTTTGAAGTGTCAAGGTCAAATTTTGTCATTTCAGTGAGTCTTCAAGCAAAATTTGGTCACTAGGCATTAGGTCTAGGGTTTGCCCAAATGTCAGTCCATGTCATCATTCAGCTGAGCTTATCATCATTCATAGGGTTGTCATTATCATGTCAGTGTCTAATGAGTCATTTTACACCTTGTTCATGCTTCAGTTGTGCCTAAGTAAGGTCATTTCCCTCTCCTAGGGTTTTGAAGGCAATTTCTCTTGGACGGTCAAATCATCGGCAAAACTTGTTTCCAGATGTTCATACACCTTCCCCTATCCTTCATGTACCTTATCAAATGCTTCCCATCACTGAGATCCCCCAAATTCCTCATTTTTGCACAAACCCTAGTTTCTAGCTACAACTTGGCAATTTTCTAGGTTGGGCCTGTGTTTTTCCCTTTTGGACCCCTTCCCCTCACTCGATCTCCACCATTCCACTTTCCCCTACTTCCTAACATCCCTCCCTACTCCCAACAATTTCCTCAAGAATTTAGAAGCCTCTTATCCCCTTCATTTCGCTCCATTTCGACAAAATTCCTTGTTTCACACATCGGGATAAGTTTCACTCAAAAGCTGTTTCAGAGCAATCAAAGATGAATTTTGGGAAACTGAGAGAGGTTTTTGTCCAGAACATGCCAAAGAAGAAAAAAATCCTTCACTTTTTGCACAGGTGTCATGGTTTGAGAGAAATTTCAAGAATATCGTTGGCTAAGGAGAATCAAAGACACCTCTGAAGTGACCTTGGGAAAATCAAGTTTTCTCCTAGCTTGGTTGGCCAAATGATTTTCTTGATGGGTAAAATGATACCTAGACACAAATATATTTCCAATGAGCTATCATGAGCTCAATTTGGGGTTGAGTAAGACATTCAAAAGTTGACTGCAACAACACTCTTCCTTGAGGCAGCCTCATTTGGCACTTTTTGACCAGTCTTGGGAGATTTGATTTTTGATAGGACAAATCAACTCCAAATTGAAAATTTCCAGTTGAGTTTGAAAGTAGACTTAAATACCTTTCCAACGAGCTATCCGGTGCCTAATTCCGACACCGGGAAGGCCTCCAAAAGCCTCCTGCAAAAGCGCGACCCGTTGAGCCAGGGGCGCGACCCGTCAAGAGGCTGCCTGCAGTGTATTTTTTCAACGGGCGCGACCCGTCAGGCGTGCGCGACCCGTTGGGCGTGGTGTGCGACCCGTTGAGCTGTCTCCCTGCAAAATTATTTCAAATTTGCTCAAACGCCCTCCAAGCCATCAAATCGTTTGAGGTAGGTGTTCTAATCATGCAATGGTTGCTGGTTATGATTGGTGGATAGTATGAACATGTTTTAAGAATCAAATGGTGCAAGAGAAACCTCTTCATATGACTGCAATGTTAATGGGTAAAATGTGTTAGCGTTTGTGTTGTTTCACGGTATTTCCCTTGGTAAATTGTTTCCCTCCTTCCCTTTGTACTCATATTTGCATTCATATCCATTTTCCCCATGCTATGTTGTAAATAATTGCAAACCCTCCCCTCTCCCTAATCACCAAAAATACAAACCCTACCCCCTCCCAAAGCATCAAAAACTCAAACCCTACTCTTGCTTCACCATATGCATGCTATAAACATAAAATTTCTTGGTGAACATGTGAAAGGTTTTGTAAATAAGTTTCCAAATGTCCCCTTGTTACATACATGTATTCCCTTATGTTCATTGTTTATACATGTATTCCTATATGCAGTGATTTTGTAAATGATTCCCTATATCCTTGTTATGTACATGTATGCCTGTATATATGCAAATATTTGTTTGCAATGTATTCCTTAAATTCCCTGTTATTCATATATTCCCAATTCCTTGTGCAAGAGGTCCCTCCCCTAACATTTCCCTCATGTCATTTTCCCCTTGAAACAGCATAGAGTTCAGCACTTTTACAAGCAGAAACAGCAGTACATTTTGTCCACTCTGCTCCTCAAACATGTCAGAAACCGAAACATATGAGCAGAGTGATGACCAAGCATCAGTGTCTGAGGTTGAGGTACAGAGGAGGCCACATAGGGGTGGAAAAGGTGGCCATCACAGGAGAGAGGAACCTACTTCTTTGGCAGGTCTACAAGCTTGTCCTATGGTAGTTTCTTGCTTTCAGCACATGTCATGTTATGAGATTTGGTAGAGAAGCTGTTGGCGGAGGCCAAACAAGACAAGAGGCTGCTAAGAAACATGAAAAATCATTATTGGGTAAGAATGCATGTGTGCAAGGCCAAAATGAAGATGTTTCAAAGGCGGTTGTCCGAGGCCCTAAAAGGGAAAAAGAAGACCGATCCCCTCCATATCTTGGCTGAGGCTTCACTCAAGGATCATGGCACTCATTAGCCTAGCCACAGCTCAAATCCCAAAAAATTCTGAAAGTTTTGGGTAATTTTGGCAATTTTTGGAAATTTACAGGTTTTGGCTCCTCAACGGGTCTCACCCCCGGTGAGACCCTTTGTCATGGCAGCTCCTTTTTGCAAAAACTCAGCATTTCTAGATTTGTTATGCAAAGTTACATATGCCTATGGATGGACTTGAGTTTTTATGGGGTTTTGGGCCTCCAGAAGGTCAAAATACATGCAAAATTTGACTTTCTGCCCCTTTTTTGAGTTGCAGAAAGCTGTCTTGGGAGAATTAAGTTTTGACAGGGTAAATGACCTCCAAATCCAAAAATTCCAGTTGGGTTGGAAAGTAGACTCAAATACCTTTCCAACGAGCTATCCTGCACCCAATTATGACACCTGGAAGTGCTCCAAAAAGATCTCCAAAGGGGCGCGACCCGTTGAGCAAGGGGGCGCGACCCGTTGAGCAGATTTTGCCAGAATTGACTTGTTCAGCCCAGAAAACGCAGATTTGACTCTTTTTGACTTTCTGAGGTTAATGATGGTCCTCTTGGATGTAATTGTGACAATTTTTAGATACTTTTACTCTTGTTTAACACTTCTAGAAGATTCATTCATGTAAAGGGTAAAAATTTAATGTAGGAACTGGTTTCCAAGTTTATAGAGGCAAGTTGTTTTGACTGCCTAGTTTGTAGTGCTTAGTTTAGAAGTGGTTGAAACAGCTCCTAGGATAGTGAGCTCGACCCATGGAGGTAGGGAAAGAGGTTAGATCATCTATATTATGTACTTTCTTGCTCATTTTCATGGTTGGACTCTTGAGGGAGAAGCTATCATTGTATATTTTCACTGTATCTCTGCAATTTTTGGCTAAGGAAGACCAGGGTTTTGCAGTCATCTTTGGGATTCTTGTGGACTCATGTGTTGATGGTGTGTTTCTCAATGTTCTTGTAAGCTTTTTTATGTGATTCATTTCCTTTCTTTACTTCTGCACATTAAACAAATGAAGTGTTAAAGTATGAATTCATGCTAACCATGCTCTGCTTTTAAATTTGTTTAATTTCAATGTTTTCTACTGTATAAAGGGAATTCAAAGTCATTGTTTGCTCTCTTTAGCTCCTCATTTTTCATTCCTGATCATCCATCTCAATTTAAGGCATCAATACTGTTTCCTACCTCGCCCCAAAGAACCCCCTGCAGAAACTGTGTCAAATCCCCGCACCCAAAATTGCCATACCCTCAATTTGCCACGAAAAACCCAAAAAACCCCAAATCAACCTTTTTAATCAGTTTACTAGCCTAATATCAGTGTTACTTTGTTGGTCATCTCATCCCATTGAAGATCTGCCGAGATTGACCGGAGAGAGCCTTCTCCTGCCCCGTAGGGCTAGCTACGAGGCTGAATGGTTTGATGTAGCCTTGAGGTTTACCTTTCTCAGCCTGAGGTGAAATTTCAAGCGCTAACATACTGGCGACCATACTGGGGAGAACATCTAATCCTTTGCTCATTGATGTGTTTGTTTCATAAGTCTTAGACGGAGCCTGAAGTTACGCCAGGTAGCCTTTGAAAACGCTCTTGTTTTACATCAGCGTTAGTAGATAAACGCTGCTTCAGTCCATCTCCGTGAGCTTGTGAATACATCACTTCATTTGTATTTTACCCCAATACATGTATCAAGTTTAGATCTGATTGTTGATGGTGAACAACGATCAGACACTTGAAAGGCTGAAATCATTCACTTGGCGACTCTAAATCAGTTTTGAGATCAGATCCAAAGACTCCACTGGAGGATAATCTCGACCAGCAAAAACATGAAAGGAGAATATGGACAGATCAGGTACTCAAGTTGGAATTTCATCCAAGATATTTTGTTCTTTGTTCTAAATTATTTCTCCTCTTTTCCTGAGAATGTTGTTGGAGAGGTAAATCCCCTCTACGGATAGAGGCGATCCCTACTAGCCCAGCAAGGGTCTAGCAACAATCAAACAATGCTGCTATGCATGTTCCTAATTGCAATTAAACAAGAGGTAAAAAGCACCTACTTGGATTCCAACGCTGTTGTTTGACGAAGAGATGTTGCCTTCGCTCCTTCGCTTTGGCTGGTCACAATCCTCCGCGATCTTCGCGAATAGATACCTGCACACACGAAGAGGAAACAAACACAAGCGTGAAATCTAGTAAAAGCAACCATACATCGGTCAGAAAAGATGTAATTCACATTTAACCATTGCAAGTACAAATGAGAATGGAACAATAATAACAGTCATCTATTATTAATCAGAATAGAGAAGAGTACAACCAAATGTTCTGACGTCGGTAACCTTCTCGGGAGGGGCCAGTCAGCATGTATCTTAAGCATTCACCATTGAGGATGATTCTCCCAAGACAAACAACTCTCTCTCTCACACAAGCAACACAAAACAACCTTCCCTAAGCAATCAATCACTTCCACACCTAGCACATCAAATACCTATAGTAGCAGCAATCTGAGCACTATAAGCTCTATACAATCCAAGCTATGTCTCACTAGCTGCTCATGGTAATGGTGGAAGTTTATATAGGAGAAGGAGTCTCCTAAAAGGGTGGAAGGATGAGCTTATCATTGAGGGAAACGGTTGCAAAGGGTCGAACAGTCATGCCATAGAAGGGAGTCGACATTCACAAAGCTAACAACCAAGCCTGGAGTTATCTGGAAGGCTGGTTGTTTGAACAAATTCGCCCAAACTGGATCAGCGCGGATAATGAGGAAACTGACGCGATGTCGCCGCGTCTACATAACTGGGACAGTCATGTCAGCGCGGAAGCACATGGGGAAGGCGCGCTGGCGACCAGCGCGGAAAAGTGATGTCCTTCCGAGCTGTCAGCGCATTGAATACACTATGGAGCGCCAGTAATCGCGAATATTTTTCAAACAGACGCGCTGATGTATAAAACTTTAGAAAAATGGGTTTCTGGGCTAGTTCAGAAGGCATGAAGCTTAGTGATTGACACAGCAGGGTGACTGACAGGAAGGCAGTGACAAATTACTGTGTAACAGATGCCCCCTAAAGCATGAAGACCGAGAGAGTAGGAGGGGTGAAATGCTTTACAACACACGCCGAACTGGAACACCACCAGGAAGGACCGAAATATCTCTGATAATCAAGTACATGCAGTCTAGGCATGGGCGCAGCCATCCACAAAGACATGCGAAAAGGTCTGTGGAATGGACGCAGCCACCCAGCTAAAGAGACCATAATAATGATAAGGTATGGTCGCAGCCATCCATGAAGACTCAGGTATGGGCGCAGCCATCCATCAATGAGTCACGTAATGATCATCCACAAAATCGCAACCTGGACCATAACAGACAGGGATCCAGGGTCTTGCGCTCCGTCCCGATCCGAACGAAGTACAAGTTCAAGCATGTGAATATATGGGTTGAAGTCGAACATGCATGAACATCGTCTGATTACCAGTCAATGATGAAAACTGTTAACAGACGCGAGAGGCACCACCAATAATGACAATGGCCCTCAAGGTACTATAGGTACAATCCGCAGCATGTGAATCAATGAGCTGGTGTCGAACACCCACAGAATCGTTCGATCGGAGGCCAATGATGTAAACCTCGCGTCGAACACGAAGAACCTGCCATTGAGGCATGCAGGTTCTAAGGCACCTGAAGGGAGTCTCTAAGTCACCTTCCCGGATAATGAGCTGAAGTCGACAGGAAGTGACCTTGATCGAAGGTGGGCCATAATGTTTCCCACATCATCGACGCGAGACAGAGGAAAAATGATTTGTGTGAGATAGCAGATGAGGTTGTATTATTGCAGAGGTCAACTTCTCTTGAACATATCGGCGGCACTATAACGGATTTGGCAGTATTTGACATCAAATGAGCAGAGGTCATGGTGACAGGGCAATGAGCAGATGAGAGGTCAAAACAGGGTAACCCAAACCCACGGAGGCTAATGTGAAATGAGATGAGATATCCCCACCCAGACACGAATGCAGGCTAGTGCCATGTTCAAGAGCGACATACTGCCGACACGACAATTATTACAGTTCCATTTTCCCCACCATTTCTGGCAGGTACCCCGGTTATTTTTGGATGACAAGCTTGACGGGGATAGCATATGCTTGAAGAGTGTCATTTTGACAATGTCTGATGTCATCAAGTGTTTAACGAGCCTGACAAAGGAAAAACTCGGCGTCTTTTCTTGTTTAGAGAGTCTGAAAAGACAGCGGAAAAGGAGACTCCAGGGGGGTCCTTTTTCGTACAGTTGTGTCTCTCGAGCCCGAAAAAGTATAAAACAATGCTCGAAAGAACCGCCCGACCATTACGATCGAGGAGTACTTTTCGTAAATAGTGTTCTTGACCCGAAAAAGTAAAAAAGCGGTCGAAAACACGTCGTTTTAGAACCAATAACGAGTGCGAAACGACAAACACCCGGCAATCTTTTTAAGTTATACGGTCGGAAAAAGAGCTAAAAATGACCGCCTCTCGTTCCCTTTAACGAGCTGAAAGGAGGCTCGGCCATCTTTTCTCGTTTCATGTCGGAAAAGAGCTTAAAGACGACATCGTGGGACCAAGTGATTTCAGGACCATAATGATTTTCACCTTTTATTCGAACCTGCACAAGAGCACTACCCGCATAAATCCATTCGATATGCGTAAAAAACATATTAAAACATGTATTTGACAAAACTAGGGCTAAATTTATGGCAAAAGATGGCAAAAACCCAAAAATATGACAATTTTATGAGTTTTTGCTATAAATAGAAGAGGGTGAAAACTCATTTTTACCATTTTACCATTTCTGGATGTGAAGGACGTGGAGAAGCCAGAAAGTTGACGGAGTGATTTCCAGCCCGTACGGACACCATTTCTCGAACCGCTTCCTCCAGGTAGGTTCTCGCTCCTTTGCCCTGCATTTTGGTTGTTTTTGGTAGAATTTTAGCGGTCGAATCTGCCCAATCGGGCGAATTCTTGGTGCATGGATGCGCTCTCGGTCAGCGCGGATATCCCACGCGAGTCCGCGCTGGCCGAATTAGGACAAAACGTGGCCAACTTCGGGTCAGCGCGGAAAACCCGTGTTCTTCCGCGCTGACCTCGAAAATTAACAAAGGTCTGGCGCGGAAAAATTATTTTATTTTAATTTGGACGTAAAAAATCCAATTCCAGCACTTCTAATTTCTTTTCATGGTTTCTGCAGGACGTAATGGCTTTCCAATGGCAGGAAAGAGTGCACGATGTCGAAGATATTGCTGCTTGGGCAAATGTGGATTGCTGCAATGCCATGCGGGCTTGCGGTTTTATGAAATTTTTCCTCACACCTCGCCTAAGAGCTCAGCATGATCTTCTCGAGCTACTGATCAGGGCATGGAACCCGGTGGATATGAAATTCACTATCCGGGGCCAGGATATCGAATTTGACCACATGGATATCTTCTTTTTGACCGGGCTGTCACGCCGAGGTGCGAGGCCCATCATAGAGGGGCAGCGACCTAGCGGCGGCACGCTAGATGATCTGATGGCTCGGGTATGTCCGGAGGCTGAGAAAGCGCGAAGTGGGAAAGTAGCAATCCCCACAGTGGGAAACATAGTGCTTCGCACCATTCTGTTCATGGTGACCCGGGCAGCGGGTAGTATGGCTAACCACGAGGCCTCAAAGACTCATCTATTGTTAGCTCTCGATTGCCTTGAGCCTACAGTGTTTGATTGGTGCACAACAGTGACCAATAACATGAAGAGGCAGCTGAGCAACTGTCGTCGCGGGGAGACGAAACAGTTCGGCTACGGGTCCATCTTAGTCCCGCTCATTCTAGAGCGAGTGCCAGCCATGCGGCTGCAGACGATGGCCGTGGATGCTCCCAGGGATCCTCGGGAGACGAGGGCCTCACGATGGGCTCGAATCATGCCACGCGGAGGTGGCGGCCGGCCACATAGCTGGGGAGCATTTTTCCGAGACTGGCTGGATCAGCAGGAGATCTTTGTGGAGGACTGGCCATATGCGGGCATGGATTTCCGCAATGACCCTGATCTGGTACTGCCCCCAGGTGAACAGTGGGATGATGCAGGTATAACACTTTGACTTTTGAATTTTTTAAATGTTTTTTGGATTTTTTTTTTTTTATGTACATGTCCTAACAAATGTCATGGTATGCAGATGTGGGGCCTACTAGACCGGTTGGCCTGGCTGCCACGGCACGGAGAGAAGGACAGGGAGGTGGGGTCCTGGCCTTAGCCCCTCCAGGGGTTGATACGTCAGAGGCTGTGGCTCGCAACCTTGAGGGGTTGCTGGAGGGGGTGCCTGACTACCAGGGGGTCGAGGAGGTCCCCATAGAGCATCAGATCCATACAGTGGGGGTGCAACCCAGGGTACACCGCCTTCTGAGGCGGGTGGCACGAGCAGCTGTGTACTACAGAGAGCATCATCCAGCCGAATAGTCGCCTAGGCTTTATTTCCACTGTTATTTTGAGACTCATGACTCAGACATACTGATTTTTGGACATATACACTTATTTTTGAGCGCCTTAGTGCGCCACACGATATATATATATATACATACTGGATCATTGTTACATGTGATGATGTTTTGTTTATGTTATGCATTTATTCAATACAATTGTGATCTTATGTATGAATTTGCACGACACATGACCCATGGATTTTACATTTTTTGATGCAAGCTAAAAAGCATCTATATGCAAACTATGCTTGAAATGATTTATTTACATATGCTTAACTTTATTATGCTTTCTATGTCTTCTTGCATGATGTTTATCTGTTACGCAAATGTCTATCTAACACATGATTGGCCAATGTGTCGGTCAACGTATTTAATCGTCTCGGAATGTGTTGATAAGTAATGTAATCAAAGTTCCGTTCCAACAATCTTACACGTAGGTACAACCTTAATATGCGCTGGTCTCTGACGGAATATCGCCCGTTGAGTTGATGGATAGCTAGCTGGGAGTCCAGGTTCACCACTAGTTCGCGGATGCCAAGGTCAACCGCTTCGGCAAGTAATTCAATTACAGCGCTGTATTCGGCAACGTTGTTAGTGGTACGACCTAGGCAGACCCCCTGAAGGTCTAACAATTCTCCGTGAGGATCGTAGATCACCCACGCCGCAGATGACAAATTGCAAGTACTACGGCAGGCGCCATCAGCGAAACCAACATAAGGTGCACTAGACATCTGCACAAGAAGAAGAAAACACAATAAGAGGAAAACATGCTTGCACACCAAGGCAAAATGAAAACATGCACAACACACAAAACACACGTATATACAAAGTGAGTGCGCGAAGTTATGCATAATATTTCTTCAGATACAGCCCGTTGCGGGGCTTGTCGAGAGGATTTCCTTCATAATCAATCAACTCATATGCGCCCTTTTGTAAAACTCTTTTCACGATGTAGGGACCTAACCACATAGATTCGAGTTTCCCTGCCCCCAGCTTATCCTTAGCTTGATCGTAGAGCAGTACTAAATCTCCCTCAACAAAGGAACGCGGATGGATATTCTGGTCGAAGTGAGCCTTGACTCTCTTCTTCTGTGCTTCGATAGCCAGAGAAGCCAAACGACAAGTCTCGTCTAACCGTTCTAGGTAAAGAAGCCGTTCCTCCACCGGAGTGGTGTTGGGGAGTAACTCGACAGCTAATTTTAATGAAGGAATCTCACATTCGACGGGAAGGGTAGCCTCCAGTCCATAAACCAACTGGAAAGGGGTGAAACCGGTGGCATCCTTCACAGAAGTCCGGTAGGCCCACAAGGCTGGGAAAAGCATAAGGTGCCAGTTAGACTTGTGCGTATTGACGGTGCGCTGAAGCATAGTGATCAAGACTTTGTTCACGGCTTCAACTTGGCCGTTAGATTGTGGATAGTACGGTGACGAACTATCTTGGCGCAAGCCTAGCTGGGACGTTAGCTCCGTCATCATATGATTTCGGAAATGCTTTCCATGATCTGTAACAATAGCCTGAGGGACTCCGAAACGAGTGATAACATGATTGAATAAAAACTGCGCCGCGGTGTAACCGTCTTCATTCAATGTAGGCATCGCTTCGACCCACTTGGTGAAATAATCCACAGCAACGATAATGTACCCATGCCCCCCGGCCGAACGAGGGTTACAGGATGTATAATCGATGCCCCATTTGGCAAATGGACCTACGGTTACAACAGGGTGCAGTGGTGCAACAGGTGCACGCATCTTCCGGTGGTAAACCTGGCATTCGTGACATGCACGTACAGCAAGGATGCAATCCTTGAAGATGGAAGGCCAGAAATAACCAGCCCGGAGGATCTTCTGAGCGGTAGCATATCCGGACATATGTCCGCCACAAGCGCCGGAGTGGCAGTCATTCAAGACTCGCTCAGCCTCCTCGAGAGTTAAGCATCGGCGAAGAACAGAATCGACGCCGAGGCGGTACAGGGTATCGCCCAAGATACGATATGGTTGAGCTTGGTGACGAATTCGTCGTCGAGCATCTTTCGATACGTTGGGACAGAACGAAGACGTCTGTAAATATACGATAATATCCCCGTACCACGGGTCGAGGGTGCTAATGAGAAACAAAGTTTCATCCGGAATGTGCTCCTCTGAGGGGGATGGTGCAGAGTTAGATGGTAAGGAACAGAGCAGTTCAGCAAAGACCAGAGATTTCTTAGACTTGGCTGCAGTGAATTCCAAGTCGAACTCTTGGAGGATTACAATCCACTTCGAGTATTTGCCCCCCAGCAGCTGACGTGACAAAATGTAGGTCATGGGGTTGCAATAAGAGATCACGGTCATTGTGCGCAACAGGATATAATGCCGGAATCGTTGGACGGCACAGACAGCTGCCAATGCCAACTTTTCGACGTATGCGTAGCGAGTTTCCGTATCCAGAAGGTTGCGGCTAAGATAATAAATAACATGCTCGGTGCCAGCATCATCGTCCTGTACTAGAACCATACCGATGGTGGTGTCAGCGGCGGCTAAATAGAGAATATAGTCGCGGTGATAGTTCGGAGGTCTTAAGAGCGGAGCTGAGACAAGAAGGTCTTTAAGGCGTTCAAAAGACTCCTGGGCGATGGCATCCCAACGAAAGGGTGTGTCTCGCTTTAATAATCGCGTGAAGCCTTTAGCCACCTCGGCATAATTCGGGATAAATCGTCTGAGAAAATTAGCTTTCCCTTGCAAGCTCTGCAATTGCTGCAAAGAGGCAGGGGGAGGAAGATTCAAAATGGCCTCGACTTTCAGGGGATCCAGACGGATGCCTTCCCGGGAGACGATAAACCCGAGTAGTCGGCCAGCTTCCACGCAGAAGACACACTTGTGCGGATTAAGTCGAATACGGTAGTGTCGACAGCGGAGGAAGATTTCGCGTAAATGAGATGGATGGTCTTGACGTTTAGCTGAATGAGCTGGGAGGTCATCCAAGTAAGGCTGAACGATGTGTCGGATATCATGAAAAGCATACGACATCGCACGCTGGAAAGTGGCACCGGCATTTTTGAGACCGAAAGGGAGCTTTTTATAAGCAAAGGTACCCCAAGGACAAATGAAAGCTGTCTTGTGCTGGTCTGCGGGGGCTATGTTGATCTGGTTGTAACCAGAGAAGCCGTCCATAAAGGAATAAATCTCGCTTCCTGCGCAGTCATCAATAAGCTGATCAATAAAAGGCGTAGGAAAGTTATCTTTTGGACAGGCGCGGTTGATATCGCGGTAGTCAACACAGACCCGAATAGTACCCTGCTTTTTATTCACAGGGACTATGTTAGATACCCATTCCGTGAGAGGAATGGCATAGATGAAACCAGCTCGAAGAAGCTTTTCAACCTCGGCCTTGATGGCTGCTGCCTTTCGAGGGTGCACAGGACGTAAACGCTGACGAACAGGTTTGGTGCCTGGGTAAGTAGGAATTTCGTGCACCACAATACTAGGGTCGATGCCGGGCATTTCCTCGTAAGACCATGCAAAAACATCCCAGAATCCACGAAATAAAGTGGTATAAAGTTGAACTTCCTCAGGAGTGCATGTGACTCCAATGAAAATATTCTCGACAATCCCTGGTTTGACAGAGATGTCGATTGGCTGGGTTTGCGTTATATTTCCAAAATTTCCCTCCGACGACAGTTGATATAGCTGGATAGGTGTTTGGAGGGGCGGAGACGGGACGCATGAAGCAAACTGCTCGAGACATGTGGCCATTTCCGGATGGGGAGGGAGAAACGAAGAGCGATGGTGGTGATCTAACCAAGGGAGCTCTTCTAGAGACATAGTCTCTATAATGGCCTCATCGGACGGGAAAATCTCTTTCAAAGGGTCCGAAGTAGGCTCATCTCCTAACCATGGGAAATGATCATATGAATCGGGAACACTGCTTAGAAAAGCAGGTTCAGGGGGTGGAGCCGATGCAGCGACAATCTCGATGTAATTGAGCTCGGCAGGACTCAATGGCATCATATCGCCCCAAGAGTCTTCCTGATTCGGGGGAGGAAGAACCCATGGATCTGAACGTACAAAGATCATATTGACAGAGGCGAAATTGGGAGGTGGGAGGGGAAAAACTCCCATCAAAGCAGGATCTTTGAAAAGTCCGGCTCCCACAGATTCTAAGGACTTGGAGGTATGCTCCACAAATGGCACATTACATTCGGAGGACGAGGCGAAGAAAGAGAGCTGGTCCACCGTGACAATCTTTCCTTGGTGAGGGAAATGAACGACACAGAATAAGGAGGACGCTACGGCCTGCATGGCATATGTCCAGCTGCGGCCGAGGAGGAGGTTGTACGTGAGATTTGCGTCAACGACCTCTACCTCTACTTCGACTGTCTTGCCTTCTAAGGAAATGGGTAAACGTTGGAGAATACCGTAAGGGCGAGATTCTCTTCCATCGAACGCTTCTAGGGTCGTAGGAGACTGACTCAGAGCAGGGGAACCAATAGCCTTCCAGCAAGCGACTGACATGATACAGGTTGAGGCACCTTCATCAATAACGGTACGATGAATCGTTTTGCTATTAATGATGACCTGGATAAGGAATGCTACTTGGTGAGGCAGTCTCTGGGAAAAACCCTCGAGATCAAAAGTAATCAAATCCGAATCTGCCGGGTCGATATCACCAATGGCTGATAGCAGGGACTTCCTCTGAGAGGGGCAACTCTGGAGGACTTCTAACGCGGACATAGCAGATGGAGCCTGAGCTAAGTCCTTGACAATGCTATAGTGCTGGGCGGCACGAGCATTCGGGTTATAGGATGACTTCCTGAGTACACCTTTGGGAGGGGGTCGGGGGATCGTCTCAGCGCTGGGCCGTTCGATGTGAAGGGGACCAGAACTGGACGGAGGAGCGCTGGAGGGAATCTCCGGCTCTTTCCCGGCTGAAGAAGGATAATCTTTTGCTCGAGTCGAAACATGGATGGGGATGGTACCAGCCATGAACACTTGAGAACCGAACGAGGGAGAGGACTGAGAGGGGTCAGCCACCTGATGCGTCTGTTGGGAAGGAAAAGGTTCTTTCAACACGGCAGGAGGTCCAGGAGCGCCTTTCAATAACCGACTAACCTCGGACCGCCTAGGGCAGTCTTTGGTATAGTGATCCTCCTCACAGATGAGGCAAGGATACTTAGGTTTTCGCTTGGCTCCATCTTCAGATGAATTTTTAGAAGGTTCCTGCTTGGGTTGTTTATTCTCATTTTTCGGTTTTCCTTTCCCCTTCCCTTTCCCTTTCGAGGATTTGTCCGCCGCGGTGGACTGAACGGCGTTAACCTCTGAGGTACTAACAGAATTCGATGGGCCCTGAGAAGCATTTTCATTGGAAGCATTTTGCTTTTGCTTTCCAGGGTTTGCGGAGGATTTCTTCGACGACGAATTGACAGAGCCAATGACTCCATCTACTGATGGTTTCGGCGGAGCCTTGGTCTGCCCAGGCCTCGGAGCATCTGGCAAATACTCATATAGAGTACCTGACTGAGAATAGACTAAGTCTAGGTACTGAGCTCGCGCGATCGCTTGCTCTTCAGTTACACACGCTCCCATGGCAATATCTTTTGCAATTTTAGGCACAAAGGAGGTTGTAAACCAGTCGGTCAGGAGTTGATCAGGAATCCAGAATTTGATCAAACGACGACGCCTTCTCCATTCATGAATATGATCAGAGATGTGCGTGGCCGTGTCCTGTTTCAAAGACGTGAGGAGATTAGTCCCAGTCTCGTACCGAATGGGCAACTGAAAATGGGTTAAAAATGCCACAGCTAACGAGTTGAAGTCTTGAAACATACCGCGATTCAGCTCAATATACCATTTCGCAGCTGCACCGGTGAGAGTCCTCTGAAAGAGGCGAAGCCGGATAGAGTCATCAAGCCATGAGTTCGATGAACACCAAAGATGATAAGTCATAACATGTGCTTGAGGATCCTCTCCTGCCTTACCGTCAAACTTTGGACAATCACCAGGTATTTTAGTTGGAACCGGCGGCCAATATGGATTATGCAAAATGGGATCATTTGTTAACTTGGACACATCCGGAAGTTCCAACGTCGCTAAAAATGGTAGCTGAGGATTAAAGGACATCCGAGGCTGAGGGTTCGAAGCAGTATTAGGGTTCCAACCAGATTGTGGTTGCCCCCAGGGATCTTGTCCAGATGGACCTGGCCCGAAAGGGCCTGGAGCATAAGAACTTTGTCCCGACGGGCCTGGCCCAAAAGGGCCAGGCGCATAAGGACCTTGTCCCGACGCGTAGGGTCCTTGTCCAGAGGGGTTTTGTCCATACGGATTTGGTCCATATGCAGACGATTGACCCTGATACTGCCCCCTAGCACCCCATGTATTAGCAGCTTGGCCCGCAGGTACTCCATATTGATAGTTTTGGTAAGGAGTGACCTGTGGTTGCTGATAATTTTGATAAGGAGCAAACTGATTCTGCCCCTGGGGTTGCTGGTAGCCATATGGTTGCTGGGCCCCATACGGAGCCTGATAGGCAGGCTGCGTTTGGTAAGGAGGTTGATAACCTGTTTGAGTTTGAGGCCCAGGGTAATGTCCTTGAACCGGCTGAGGTTGAACCATCTGTCCCGAAGGTTGACTTGGTTGGATTTGAGATGGGCCTGGTTGGCCAGCAGGATAAACTTGCTGGGCGCCAGGTTGTCCATGCGCCACCAAGGGTGGTCTTTGCGGAACGGATGACTGAGCTGGCTGGATAGCTGGTTGACGCCGAGGTTGGCCAGCTTGTCCAGCTGGACGATTAGGGCGGACAGCGGGTTGACCTTGTTGCATAGAAGGTTGGCCCGTTTGCCCCCCAGGGTGACCAGACTGAGTAGAGGGCTGGGCTTGCTGCATAGCAGGCTGCCCTCCTTAGTGCATAGGCTGAACAGAGGGTTGGCCTTGCTGTATAGCAGGTTTCCCCCCTTGCCCAGAAGGATTCATAGATTGAGCAGTGGGTTGACCCTGCTGTACATAGGGTTGCCCACCCTGCCCAAGAGGATATCCCTGCTGGACTGCTGGTTGATTTTGAGGATTATAAGCTGACCCAGTTTGTCCAGATGGGTACCCTTGCTGGAAACCGGGTTGGCCTTGCTGAACGGAAGGCTGCCCTGGTTGTCCAGTCAGGTAACCTTGCTGAGTACCAGGTTGCCCTGGATACCCAGTAGGTTGACCTTGATATGAATACGACGGACCTCCAATGGCCGAGGGTTGTCCTTGGTAGGGTTGCCCCTGTGGGCCCCCAGATTGTCCTGGGTAAGGCGGGCCATAAAGTGGTTGCCCTTGGGGTTTGCACATAGAATGGCTGACCTTGATTGGGAGGTCCTATGGGCTGCCTGGGAGGATCCCGGTTCCCTTTGAACATATGAGTAGCGTAATCGTACGTGATATTCAAGGGTTCCTCGTTTTCTTCGAAAGGGCGATGAGGGAGGCCTGAGACGCTCTCAAGGAACTCACCGTTTTCATCATAGAAAAAGAAGGGACCTTCGTAATCCGTGTCCGTTATGGGTTCCCCATAAGCATCATACGGCCCTGATCCTGGAATTCCACCAACAAAGGAACCAGCTTGAGGGATTTCAGACGAGGAAACCGGTACAGCACTGACGACCGGAGTCGAACGTGCTACACAGACAGTAGGTTGAGTGGGAACTGAGGTGACGGGCGTGTTAAGCCATGTCGTAAGGGGTGTACTAAGGGGCTGCGAAACAAAAGGCCCGGTGGAGGCAGCAAGACTAGGATCCCATATAGTTGTAGAAGTCGTTCTAGCGGCATACCTATCCCTCAGTGATTGATATCGTGGAGGGAGGGGAGAGGAAGCCGGGATCGGGGTCTCGATGTCTGTGACCACGGGTGTCTCACCAGTGCTGGAAGCTGTCTCATCCATGTGGGAAGAAGACATTGGAGACGACATACCAAGAGGGGTACGAGGGGTATAATCGGGCTCCCAGATAGGATTCCAATCTTCTATATAATCTTCGTCGCCTGGGGCACGTACGTTGATAGGCTGGATACTCGGAACAATGGGAAGAGTACCGCTTACAACTGGTACCTCTGGAGCAACAGAAGATGGAGAACCCTGATCACTTGGACCGGGAGTTGACGGGTCAGCCAGGATGACAAGACCCCTTAGAAAACCTAAAGGAAACTAACGATAGACAACCCTACTCAAACTAGCGCACACAAGATCTAACAGGAAATGTTATCGTAGCCGATTTTTTTTTTTTTAAGACATTGGAATTAGACTTGACCTTTTCATGTTTCAAGAGTCGAGAAAAGGACGAAAAGATGACTCCAGTCTCCTTCGAATATTTAATGAGCACGAAGTGACAAGACACTCACTTACACCTTTTCATTTAGGGAGTCCGAAAAGGATCAAAAGTGACTGCTCTGGAGATTCTAGGTAAAAGGTGTGCCAGACTTTTCGCAAAACCACAGAATACTTTTTAGGGTACGGGTGGTCAATCTTCGTGAATGCTGTGTTCACTGCATTGCGAATCGTAAGGCGGCAGACTCGGCTTCCTATGGCTCAAGGATAAAAGCCTAGTGGGGTCTCCCTATATACGCGACGGTACGTGGGAGCACAGTCCGTGTTAGACCACTATCGAGTCACAGAAGGAGGAATCACCCAACCGTAATGTGAAACAACAGTGACTATGTTTAAAGACGCCGGAACACGTCTCTAACCTAGACCTCTAGATATTTGCGTTTAGTTCCAATGTGTTTTTAGATTCATTCGGTTCATTTTATAGTTGATCTTGAGATTAAGTTTCGATTTCAGGTCCTATCGTATGTTCTCTCACAATTACCTAGATGCAAACTACATGCCAAAGAGAAATCATTTTGTTCGATGAATTCTAGCTATGGAAGGGTAAAGAGATTTCAATCAAACAAAACGAACACAATCAATCAATCAAACAGCCTAATGCAACTTGAAAGCGAGGAAAGGAAACTTTTTCTTTTGAAAATGCAAATCAATGAAACATTCTTTTCCTTTTCAACTTTTTAAAAGCAAAGCCACTAGTTTGATTTTCTTTCAGTGACACAAAGCATCCAAAATAATTTGGAGGAACTAGAACACCAAGCAAAATGTAATTGCCTAATGAAAGCACACAAAGTTCCCAAAACACCCAACAAAGATTTCCAAATCAATGAGAAGATCAAGTTCCGCACGAGCTACGTGATCTAAGCTCGGCAAGACAAGCAAGGATTGAAACGAGGGGAAAAGCGAGAAATACTCGGAAACACAACCCAAAGAACTTCAACAATCACTGAACGAGTACACAAACGAATCTGAAGTTGGCTGATCAAACAAGAAAGCAAGATCCCTACGGAAGGCTTGACACACACACGGCCACTAGATACCCTAGGGCTAGAGTGCAAAATCAACAGAAAAGGGCAAACACCCGAAGGAAGAGAGTTATAACCAGTCAATTAGAGACTCGAAACCATTCAGCAATCGAAAAAGTGACGGTGTAAACACAAACCAAGCAGCGAAAGCAAAAGGGAAGGTGTTCGCAAAACCAAAAACTAAGCAAAAACGGAACCCTATGGATCCAGACTTCGCAATCAAGGAGTCCAGAGTTCAGACAGTGAAAAGCAAGTCACAGACAGGCGGAGAGAAGAAGGGAAAGTCACAGCAAGAGGTTCAGGAGGCCAATTTGGTCAAAAATGAATTTTACAGGATCAGCGCGGGTAGCCTTCAGCAACTCGGCGCTGACAAGGGGATCCCTGTAGCAACTTTGCGACGTCAGCGCGGAAGAACAGGAATAAAGCGCGCTGTCTCGGAAAAACGAGGTCAGCGCGGAAATAAAACACACAGACGCGATGACAGGAAATACAAAGAAGCGGGGGCGCGATGTCAGCGCGGAAGGACACGTATGAAGCGCGCTGTCTCTGAAAACGAGGTCAGCGCGACTGTTAGACGTACAGGCGCGATGGAAAGAAAACCAAAGAACAGGGTCGCGATGTCAGCGCGACTGTTCGGAATTAAAACGCGCTGAGAGCAAAAACGAGCAAGGCCAAAATAAAAACTTCCCAAACCAAAAGCAAGAGCCTCTTAACAATAAAAATGCTTCCCAGATATACCCAGAAAGTTCATAAGCAAAGAGACAATCCCAAAAACTCGAAAAGAAATCAATCAAAGCCAAGTACAAAAGTGGACTCAAGAGACAAAAAGGCTGATTCCCCAGCGGAGTCGCCAAATTGTTGGAGAGGTAAATCCCCTCTACGGATAGAGGCGATCCCTACTAGCCCAGCAAGGGTCTAGCAACAATCAAACAATGCTGCTATGCATGTTCCTAATTGCAATTAAACAAGAGGTAAAAAGCACCTACTTGGATTCCAACGCTGTTGTTTGACGAAGAGATGTTGCCTTCGCTCCTTCGCTTTGGCTGGTCACAATCCTCCGCGATCTTCGCGAATAGATACCTGCACACACGAAGAGGAAACAAACACAAGCGTGAAATCTAGTAAAAGCAACCATACATCGGTCAGAAAAGATGTAATTCACATTTAACCATTGCAAGTACAAATGAGAATGGAACAATAATAACAGTCATCTATTATTAATCAGAATAGAGAAGAGTACAACCAAATGTTCTGACGTCGGTAACCTTCTCGGGAGGGGCCAGTCAGCATGTATCTTAAGCATTCACCATTGAGGATGATTCTCCCAAGACAAACAACTCTCTCTCTCACACAAGCAACACAAAACAACCTTCCCTAAGCAATCAATCACTTCCACACCTAGCACATCAAATACCTATAGTAGCAGCAATCTGAGCACTATAAGCTCTATACAATCCAAGCTATGTCTCACTAGCTGCTCATGGTAATGGTGGAAGTTTATATAGGAGAAGGAGTCTCCTAAAAGGGTGGAAGGATGAGCTTATCCTTGAGGGAAACGGTTGCAAAGGGTCGAACAGTCATGCCATAGAAGGGAGTCGACATTCACAAAGCTAACAACCAAGCCTGGAGTTATCTGGAAGGCTGGTTGTTTGAACAAATTCGCCCAAACTGGATCAACGCGGATAATGAGGAAACTAACGCGATGTCGCCGCGTCTACATAACTGGGACAGTCATGTCAGCGCGGAAGCACATGGGAAAGGCGCGCTGGCGACCAGCGCGGAAAAGTGATGTCCTTTCGAGCTGTCAGTGCATTGAATACACTATGGAGCGCCAGTAATCGCGGATATTTTTCAAACAGACGCGCTGATGCATAAAACTTTAGAAAAATGGGTTTCTGGGCTAGTTCAGAAGGCATGAAGCTTAGTGATTGACACAGCAGGGTGACTGACAGGAAGGCAGTGACAAATTACTGTGTAACAAATGTAAAAAGGGCTTTGCAAAGTATATTGTATTTGAGAAGAGATCCTCGACCTACAGTTAATTCTTTTCCTTCGAAGATTGTGAATACCAAAGATTTGCATACCTTTGAGCTTGATCAAGACCTTTCTTCCGAATTTTATGATGACCATCTTCAAATTGATGAATCTCCAAAGACCAAGAATAATTCTATACCTGCTGTACATACCCCTACACCTTGTAAAATTCCAGATCGGTATAAACCTCTTGTTTTACCTTCTGTTCTTCATGCTTTCCCCAAAAACTATGATCTATACTTGCCGATGTTTGATGGTGAATGTAAGAATGTCAACGCTGAGCAACATGTCCAGAATTTTGAGAATTTTCTAGATCTTTTTGAAGTTGATGAAGAAGATGTTAGTATAAGGCTTTTTGCTCTTTCTTTGCAAACCAAAGTGAAGAGTTGGTTCAAAGCCCTGCCTGATGCGAGCATCTCAGATTTCCAGCAGTTCGTCAAAGTTTTTCTCGATAGGTGGATGATTGGGCAGAACCTTTTCTTGATTGTAGAAGAGTATAACCAGCTAAAAAGATTGCCAGGGGAGACAGTACAACAATTTTCAGCCAGATTTAACCAAGTTTATTATTCAATGCCAGTTGATATAAGGCCTACTACTAGATCTGCTCTCTTGCACTACCCGAGCGCCTTTGATCCGGAGATGGAGTTTCAGCTGAGAGAAAGGGATATTGCAACACTTCACGAGATGCAAAACAGTGCAGTAAGTGTAGAGGCACATCTGCTGATCCGACAGGCAAGGTTGAACGAAGAAGAGATGAAAAACATAGATCCGGGAAAATCAACATCTCTAGAGGTAAAGCTTGATATTTTGGTTAGTGCAGTAGAAAAGATGATGGACAATGATTATGATGTTCAAGCTCATGGCTCGCTGATTGAAGAAGAACAAGTTGCTGATCCAAAACATTTTGTTTCTTACCCTAGTTGTCATAGATCTGATAATGATTGTTTTGTAGATCACCTTGGAGAAGAGAGATCTGTTGATATGACCTGCATGCTTGATGATATGTTTTATACCGATGATTTGCCTCAGTATGATTAGTATGATGATGATTATGTTCTCCAAAAAGAAGCTAATCTTGCAATCAAATCAGCAGCTAGTTGGTGGGAGGAAAAAGTTCATTTTCAGCAGCTTGAATACAATGTTCAGCCATCACATATCAGCTATGACATCGATGAGGAAAGTGCAGCAAATTTTGAAGTAAGTGAAGGATCTTTACCTTTTTGTTTTGATTCATGTCAGTTCATTAAAGACAACTTCCATGAAATTAGAAATCAGCTGTCAACAAGTCTTGATCTAGACCATCTTGGAGGCAATAAAAACCTTGTTCCAGACTTCTCATATTCAGATTTGCAGCCCCCAAATGCCATTGGTTTTCAAGTTGCAGATGAAGGCATGGAAGTTGACATATTTGATCAAATGATACAAGAAGGTTCCCTACCTTTTTGTTTCGAATCATTTCAGTTTTTGAAGGGTAGGTTGTATAGTAAATCTTCAAATGAACAGCCTATAACAAATCAGCAATCTCTCAGTGTAAATGTTGAGGATGAGACAGATGACAAAATTCTTGAGCAGCCTGTAGCATCAGATTTGCAACTACCAAATGAAATTGAAAGGCAGATTACAGATGAAGCTGTGGCAGCCAAAATACATGATTTGATGATACAGGAAGATTCTATACCCTTTTGTTTTGAAGCATTTCAGTTTATAAGGCAGAATTCTTATAAAATCTCTCAAGAACAAGATGAACAGCTAGAAGGATGTCATACATTTTCAATGGATACATTGCAGCAGTCTTTTTAAGTTTTTCATGATCCAATAGCTGATGTTTTGGATGAGGTTTGCAGTCAAAGTCTTTCTCCATTGACCACATGTGAGCTTGAAACATGTGTTGATATGAATTTGATCCGGTAGCTGGTTTCTTTGTCATTTTCAGCAGAGGTCTCATCACAAGGCTCAGATCAAAGTTTGCATTCATGGTATGAGGAAAAGAGAAGTAATCCATTGGATGAGCTAAGTTCCAGTGTGCTTGAATTTCAAGATCCTTATGCAGTGGTTTTGGAGGCGGATAGAGAATTCATATCATTCAATGGGTCTGTTTCTAAGTTGTCATGGGAGTTGCCTTTCAGTAGTTCTCTCTTGTTGTTCATAAGCAAGCACTTGTGGAGAATTCGAACAGCAGATGGGACACTTACTTGGTTACATTGGTTGTTTCATTTCACTTGACCAGGTGATGAATGAAACTGTTAGAGTAGGTTTTGATGAATAAGCTCCACTTTGAGCATCATTTTCAGTTGGTCGATTGTGTTTAAGTATCGAGTCAGTTTTTAGTTGAGTCATGAGTCCTTTATGAGTCAATTTTTAGTCTTGTTGTTAAGTTAGTTTGTGTCAGTTTTCAGTTATGCATTTCAGCTTGAGTTTATGACTCCATTGCCCAATGATTGAAAGGCACTGGTCTGCTCTCCCAGAGGTCTAAGGTTCTTGGCACCTCCAAGGAGCTACCATCCCCATTGGAGCCAATGTTAGTGTCAATCTTTCCAGCCTTCCTCCAGTGATCAAATATGCTCTTACAAAGTGATTTTGAAGTGTCAAGGTCAAATTTTGTCATTTCAGTGAGTCTTCAAGCAAAATTTGGTCACTAGGCATTAGGTCTAGGGTTTGCCCAAATGTCAGTCCATGTCATCATTCAGCTGAGCTTATCATCATTCATAGGGTTGTCATTATCATGTCAGTGTCTAATGAGTCATTTTACACCTTGTTCATGCTTCAGTTGTGCCTAAGTAAGGTCATTTCCCTCTCCTAGGGTTTTGAAGGCAATTTCTCTTGGACGGTCAAATCATCGGCAAAACTTGTTTCCAGATGTTCATACACATTCCCCTATCCTTCATGTACCTTATCAAATGCTTCCCATCACTGAGATCCCCCAAATTCCTCATTTTTGCACAAACCCTAGTTTCTAGCTACAACCTGGCAATTTTCTAGGTTGGGCCTGTGTTTTGCCCTTTTGGACCCTTCCCCTCACTCGATATCCACGATTCCACTTTCCCCTACTTCCTAACATCCCTCCCTACTCCCAAAAATTTCCTCAAGAATTTATAAGCCTCTTATCCCCTTCATTTCGCTCCATTTCGACAAAATTCCTTGTTTCACACATCGGGATAAGTTTCACTCAAAAGCTGTTTCAGAGCAATCAAAGATGAATTTTGGGAAACTGAGAGAGGTTTTTTTCCAGAACATGCCAAAGAAGAAAAACCTCCTTCACGTTTTGCACAGGTGTCATGGTTTGAGAGAAATGTCAAGAATATCGTTGCCTCAGGAGAATCAAAGACACCTCTGAAGTGACCTTGGGAAAATCAAGTTTTCTCCTAGCTTGGTTGGCCAAATGATTTTCTTGATGGGTAAAATGATAACTAGACACAAATATATTTCCAATGAGCTATCATGAGCTCAATTTGGGGTTGAGGAAGGCATTCAAAAGTTGACTGCAACAGCACTCTTCCTTGAGGCAGCCTCATTTGGCACTTTTTGACCAGTATTGGGAGATTTGATTTTTGACAGGTAAAATCAACTCCAAATTGAAAAATTCTAGTTGTTTTGGAAATTAGACTCAAATACCTTTCCAACGAGCTATCCTACACCCAATTCCGACACCGAGAAGGCCTCCAAAAGCCTCCTGCAAAAGCGCGACCCGTTGAGCCAGGGGCGCGACCCGTCAGAGGGGCGCGACCCGTCAGGAGGCTGCCTGCAGTGTATTTTTTCAATGGGCGCGACCCGTCAGGCGTGCGCGACCCGTTGGGCGTGGTGCGCGACCCGTTGAGCTGTCTCCCTGCAAACTTATTTCAAATTTTCTCAAACGCCCTCCAAGCCATCAAATCGTTTGAGGTAGGTGTTCTAATCATGCAATGGTTGCTGGTTATGATTGGTGGATAGTATGAACATGTTTTAAGAATCAAATGGTGCAAGAGAAACCTCTTCATATGACTGCAATGTTAATGGGTAAAATGTGTTAGGGTTTGTGTTGTTTCAAGGTATTTCCCTTGGTAAATTGTTTCCCTCCTTCCCTTTGTACTCATATTTGCATTCATATCCATTTTCCCCATGCTATGTTGTAAATAATTGCAAACCCTCCCCTCTCCCTAATCACCAAAAATACAAACCCTACCCCCCTCCCAAAGCATCAAAAACTCAAACCCTACTCTTGCTTCACCATATGCATGCTATAAACATAAAATTTCTTGGTGAACATGTGAAAGGTTTTGTAAATAAGTTTCCAAATGTCCCCGTGTTACATACATGTATTCCCTTATGTTCATTGTTTATACATGTATTCCTATATGCAGTGATTTTGTAAATGATTCCCTATATCCTTGGTATGTACATGTATGCCTGTATATATGCAAATATTTGTTTGCAATGTATTCCTTAAATTCCATGTTATTCATATATTCCCAATTCCTTGTGCAAGAGGTCCCTCCCCTAACATTTCCCTCATGTCATTTTCCCCTTGAAACAGCATAGAGTTCAGCACTTTTACAAGCAGAAACAGCAGTACATTTTGTCCACTCTGCTCCTCAAACATGTCAGAAACCGAAACATATGAGCAGAGTGATGACCAAGCATCAGTGTCCGAGGTTGAGGTACAGAGGAGGCCACATAGGGGTGGAAAAGGTGGCCATCACAGGAGAGAGGAACCTACTTCTTTGGCAGGTCTACAAGCTTGTCCTATGGCAGTTTCTTGCTTTCAGCACATGTCATGTTATGAGATTTGCGAGAGGCTATGCTCATCCGGGTCAATGCACACTTAGAGAAGCTGTTGGCGGAGGCCAAACAAGACAAGAGGCTGCTAAGAAACATGAAAAATCATTATTGGGTAAGAATGCATGTGTGCAAGGCCAAAATGAAGATGTTT
The DNA here is from genome assembly GCA_031772625.1 of Pinus tabuliformis. Classification (NCBI taxonomy): domain Eukaryota; kingdom Viridiplantae; phylum Streptophyta; class Pinopsida; order Pinales; family Pinaceae; genus Pinus; species Pinus tabuliformis. Next base: position 1,518,847,936 of record CM062816.1, read on the forward strand.
CAAAGGCGGTTGTCCGAGGCCCTAAAAGGGAAAAAGAAGACCGATCCCCTCCATATCTTGGCTGAGGCTTCACTCAAGGATCATGGCACTCATTAGCCTAGCCACAGCTCAAATCCCAAAAAATTCTGAAAGTTTTGGGTAATTTTGGCAATTTTTGGAAATTTACAGGTTTTGGCTCCTCAACGGGTCTCACCCCCGGTGAGACCCTTTGTTATGGCAGCTCCTTTTTGCAAAAACTCAACATTTCTAGATTTTTTATGCAAAGTTACATATGCCTATGGATGGACTTGAGTTTTTATGGGGTTTTGGGCCTCCAGAAGGTCAAAATACATGCAAAATTTGACTTTCTGCCCCTTTTTTGAGTTGCAGAAAGCTGTCTTGGGAGAATTAAGTTTTGACAGGGCAAATGACCTCCAAATCCAAAAATTCTAGTTGGGTTGGAAAGTAGACTCAAAGACCTTTCCAACGAGCTATCCTGCACCCAATTCTGACACCTGGAAGTGCTCCAAACAGAGCTCCAAAGGGGCGCGACCCGTTGAGCAGGGGGGCGCGACCCGTTGAGCAGATTTTGCCAGAATTGACTTGTTCAGCCCAGAAAACGCAGATTTGACTCTTTTTGACTTTCTGAGGTTAATGATGGTCCTCTTGGATGTAATTGTGACACTTTTTAGATACTTTTACTCTTGTTTAACACTTCTAGAAGATTCATTCATGTAAAGGGTAAAAATTGAATGTAGGAACTGGTTTCCAAGTTTATAGAGGCAAGTTGTTTTGACTGCCTAGTTTGTAGTGCTTAGTTTAGAAGTGGTTGAAACAGCTCCTAGGATAGTGAGCTCGACCCATGGAGGCAGGGAAAGAGGTTAGATCATCTATATTATGTACTTTCTTGCTCATTTTCATGGTTTGACTCTTGAGGGAGAAGCTATCATTGTATATTTTCACTGTATCTCTGCAATTTTTGGCTAAGGAAGACCAGGGTTTTGCAGTCATCTTTGGGATTCTTGTGGACTCATGTGTTGATGGTGTGTTTCTCACTGTTCTTGTAAGCTTTGTTATGTGATTCATTTCCTTTCTTTACTTCTGCACATTAAACAAATGAAGTGTTAAAGTATGAATTCATGCTAGGCATGCTCTGCTTTTAAATTTGTTTAATTTCAATGTTTTCTACTGTCTAAAGGGAATTCAAAGTCATTGTTTGCTCTCTTTAGCTCCTCATTTTTCATTCCTGATCATCCATCTCAATTTAAGGCATCAATACTGTTTCCTACCTCGCCCCAAAGAACCCCCTGCAGAAACTGTGTCAAATCCCCGCACCCAAAATTGCCATACCCTCAATTTGCCACCAAAAACCCAAAAAACCCCAAATCAACCTTTTTAATCAGTTTACTAGCCTAATATCAGTGTTACTTTGTTGGTCATCTCATCCCATTGAAGATCTGCCGAGATTGACCGGAGAGAGCCTTCTCCTGCCCCGTAGGGCTAGCTACGAGGCTGAATGGTTTGATGTAGCCTTGAGGTTTACCTTTCTCAGCTTGAGGTGAAATTTCAAGCGCTAACATACTGGCGACCATACTGGGGAGAACATCTAATCCTTTGCTCATTGATGTGTTTGTTTCATAAGTCTTAGACGGAGCCTGAAGTTACGCCAGGTAGCCTTCGAAAACGCTCTTGTTTTACATCAGCGTTAGTAGATAAACGCTGCTTCAGTCCATCTCCGTGAGCTTGTGAATACATCACTTCATTTGTATTTTACCCCAATACATGTATCAAGTTTAGATCTGATTGTTGATGGTGAACAATGATCAGACACTTGAAAGGCTGAAATCATTCACTTGGCGACTCTAAATCAGTTTTGAGATCAGATCCAAAGACTCCACTGGAGGATGATCCCGACCAGCAAAAACATGAAAGGAGAATATGGACAGATTAGGTACTCAAGTTGGAATTTCATCCAAGATATTTTGTTCTTTGTTCTAAATTATTTCTCCTCTTTTCCTGAGAATGTAAAAAGGGCTTTGCAAAGTATATTGTATTTGAGAAGAGATCCTCGACCTACAGTTAATTCTTTTCCTTCGAAGATTGTGAATACCAAAGATTTGCATACCTTTGAGCTTGATCAAGACCTTTCTTCCGAATTTTATGATGACCATCTTCAAATTGATGAGCCTCCAAAGACCAAGACTAATTCTATACCTGCTGTACATACCCCTACACCTTGTAAAATTCCAGATCGGTATAAACCTCTTGTTTTACCTTCTGTTCTTCATGCTTTCCCCAAAAACTATGATCTATACTTGCCGATGTTTGATGGTGAATGTAAGAATGTCAACGCTGAGCAACATGTCCAGAATTTTGAGAATTTTCTAGATCTTTTTGAAGTTGATGAAGAAGATGTTAGTATAAGGCTTTTTGCTCTTTCTTTGCAAGCCAAAGTGAAGAGTTGGTTCAAAGCCCTGCCTGATGCGAGCATCTCAGATTTCCAGCAGTTCGTCAAAGTTTTTCTCGATAGGTGGATGATTGGGCAGAACCTTTTCTTGATTGTAGAAGAGTATAACCAGCTGAAAAGATTGCCAGGGGAGACAGTACAACAGTTTTCAGCCAGATTTAACCAAGTTTATTATTCAATGCCAGTTGATATAAGGCCTACTACTAGATCTGCTCTCTTGCACTACCCGGGCGCCTTTGATCCGGAGATGGAGTTTCAGCTGAGAGAAAGGGATATTGCAACACTTCACGAGATGCAAAACAGTGCAGTAAGTGTAGAGGCACATCTGCTGATCCGACAGGCAAGGTTGAAGGAAGAAGAGATGAAAAACATAGATCCGGGAAAATCAACATCTCTAGAGGTAAAGCTTGATATTTTGGTTAGTGCAGTAGAAAAGATGATGGACAATGATTATGATGTTCAAGCTCATGGCTCGCTGATTGAAGAAGAACAAGTTGCTGATCCAAAACATTTTGTTTCTTACCCTAGTTGTCATAGATCTGATAATGATTGTTTTGTAGATCACCTTGGAGAAGAGAGATCTGTTGATATGACCTGCATGCTTGATGATATGTTTTATACCGATGATTTGCCTCAGTATGATCAGTATGATGATGATTATGTTCTCCAAAAAGAAGCTAATCTTGCAATCAAATCAGCAGCTAGTTGGTGGGAGGAAAAAGTTTATTTTCAGCAGCTTGAATACAATGTTCAGCCATCACATATCAGCTATGACATCGATGAGGAAAGTGCAGCAAATTTTGAAGTAAGTGAAGGATCTTTACCTTTTTGTTTTGATTCATGTCAGTTCATTAAAGACAACTTCCATGAAATTAGAAATCAGCTGTCAACAAGTCTTGATCTAGACCATCTTGGAGGCAATAAAAACCTTGTTCCAGACTTCTCATATTCAGATTTGCAGCCCCCAAATGCCATTGGTTTTCAAGTTGCAGATGAAGGCATGGAAGTTGACATATTTGATCAAATGATACAAGAAGGTTCCCTACCTTTTTGTTTCGAATCATTTCAATTTTTGAAGGGTAGGTTGTATAGTAAATCTTCAAATGAACAGCCTATAACAAATCAGCAATCTCTCAGTGTAAATGTTGAGGATGAGACAGATGACAAAATTCTTGAGCAGTCTGTAGCATCAGATTTGCAGCTACCAAATGAAATTGAAAGGCAGATTACAGATGAAGCTGTGGCAGCCAAAATACATGATTTGATGATACAGGAAGATTCTATACCCTTTTGTTTTGAAGCATTTCAGTTTATAAGGCAGAATTCTTATAAAATCTCTCAAGAACAAGATGAACAGCTAGAAGGATGTCATACATTTTCAATGGATACATTGCAGCAGTCTTTTCAAGTTTTTCATGATCCAATAGCTGATGTTTTGGATGAGGTTTGCAGTCAAAGTCTTTCTCCATTGACCACATGTGAGCTTGAAACATGTGTTGATATGAATTTGATCCGGTAGCCGATTTCTTTGTCATTTTCAGCAGAGGTCTCATCACAAGGCTCAGATCAAAGTTTGCATTCATGGTATGAGGAAAAGAGAAGTAATCCATTGGATGAGCTAAGTTCCAGTGTGCTTGAATTTCAAGATCCTTATGCAGTGTTTTTGGAGGCGGATAGAGAATTCATATCATTCAATGGGTCTGTTTCTAAGTTGTCATGGGAGTTGCCTTTCAGTAGTTCTCTCTTGTTGTTCATAAGCAAGCACTTGTGGAGAATTCGAACAGCAGATGGGACACTTACTTGGTTACATTGGTTGTTTCATTTCACTTGACCAGGTGATGAATGAAACTGTTAGAGTAGGTTTTGATGAATAAGCTCCACTTTGAGCATCATTTTCAGTTGGTCGATTGTGTTTAAGTATCGAGTCAGTTTTTAGTTGAGTCATGAGTCCTTTATGAGTCAATTTTTAGTCTTGTTGTTAAGTTAGTTTGTGTCAGTTTTCAGTCATGCATTTCAGCTTGAGTTTATGACTCCATTGCCCAATGATTGAAAGGCACTGGTCTGCTCTCCCAGAGGTCTAAGGTTCTTGGCACCTCCAAGGAGCTACCATCCCCATTGGAGCCAATGTTAGTGTCAGTCTTTCCAGCCTTCCTCCAGTGATCAAATATGCTCTTACAAAGTGATTTTGAAGTGTCAAGGTCAAATTTTGTCATTTCAGTGAGTCTTCAAGCAAAATTTGGTCACTAGGCATTAGGTCTAGGGTTTGCCCAAATGTCAGTCCATGTCATCATTAAGCTGAGCTTATCATCATTCATAGGGTTGTCATTATCATGTCAGTGTCTAATGAGTCATTTTACACCTTGTTCATGCTTCAGTTGTGCCTAAGTACGGTCATTTCCCTCTCCTAGGGTTTTGAAGGCAATTTCTCTTGGACGGTCAAATCATCGGCAAAACTTGTTTCCAGATGTTCATACACCTTCCCCTATCCTTCATGTACCTTATCAAATGCTTCCCATCACTGAGATCCCCCAAATTCCTCATTTTTGCACAAACCCTAGTTTCTAGCTACAACTTGGCAATTTTCTAGGTTGGGCCTGTGTTTTGCCCTTTTGGACCCCTTCCCCTCACTCGATCTCCATGATTCCACTTTCCCCTACTTCCTAACATCCCTCCCTACTCCCAAAAATTTCCTCAAGAATTTAGAAGCCTCTTATCCCCTTCATTTCGCTCCATTTCGACAAAATTCCTTGTTTCACACATCGGGATAAGTTTCACTCAAAAGCTGTTTCAGAGAAATAAAAGATGAATTTTGGGAAAATGAGATAGGTTTTTGTCCAAAACATGCCAAATAAGAAAAACCTCCTTCACTTTTTGCACAGGTATCATGGTTTGAGAGAAATGTCAAGAATATCGTTGCCTCAGGAGAATCAAAGACACCTCTGGAGTGACCTTGGGAAAATCAAGTTTTCTCCTAGCTTGGTTGGCCAAATGATTTTCTTGATGGGTAAAATGATACCTAGACACAAAGATCTTTCCAATGAGCTATCATGAGCTCAATTTGGGGTTGAGGAAGGCATTCAAAAGTTGACTTCAACAACACTCTTCCTTGAGGCAGCCTCATTTGGCACTTTTTGACCAGTCTTGGGAGATTTGATTTTTGACATGTCAAATCAACTCCAAATTGAAAATTTCTAGTTGGTTGGAAAGTAGACTCAAAGACCTTTCCAACGAGCTATCCTACACCCAATTCCGACACCGAGAAGGCCTCCAAAAGCCTCCTGCAAAAGCGCGACTCGTTGAGCCAGGGGCGCGACCCGTCAGGAGGCTGCATGCAGTGTATTTTTTCAACGGGCGCGACCCGTCAGGCATGCGCGACCCGTTGGGCATGGTGCGCGACCCGTTGAGCTGTCTCCCTGCAAACTTATTTCAAATTTGCTCAAACGCCCTCCAAGCCATCAAATCGTTTGAGGCAGGTGTTCTAATCATGCAATGGTTGCTGGTTATGATTGGTGGATAGTATGAACATGTTTTAAGAATCAAATGGTGCAAGAGAAACCTCTTCATATGACTGCAATGTTAATGGGTAAAATGTGTTAGGATTTGTGTTGTTTCAAGGTATTTCCCTTGGTAAATTGTTTCCCTCCTTCCCTTTGTACTCATATTTGCATTCATATCCATTTTCCCCATGCTATGTTGTAAATAATTGCAAACCCTCCCCTCTCCCTAATCACCAAAAATACAAACCCTACCCCCCTCCCAAAGCATAAAAAACTCAAACCCTACTCTTGCTTCACCATATGCATGCTATAAACATAAAATTTCTTGGTGAACATGTGAAAGGTTTTGTAAATAAATTTCCAAATGTCCCCTTGTTACATACATGTATTCCCTTATGTTCATTGTTTATACATGTATTCCTATATGCAGTGATTTTGTAAATGATTCCCTATATCCTTGGTATGTACATGTATGCCTGTATATATGCAAATATTTGTTTGCAATGTATTCCTTAAATTCCATGTTATTCATATATTCCCAATTCCTTGTGCAAGAGGTCCCTCCCCTAACATTTCCCTCATGTCATTTTCCCCTTGAAACAGCATAGAGTTCAGCACTTTTACAAGCAGAAACAGCAGTACATTTTGTCCACTCTGCTCCTCAAACATGTCAGAAACCGAAACATATGAGCAGAGTGATGACCAAGCATCAGTGTCCGAGGTTGAGGTACAGAGGAGGCCACATAGGGGTGGAAAAGGTGGCCATCACAGGAGAGAGGAACCTACTTCTTTGGCAGGTCTACAAGCTTGTCCTATGGCAGTTTCTTGCTTTCAGCACATGTCATGTTATGAGATTTGCGAGAGGCTATGCTCATCCGGGTCAATGCACACTTAGAGAAGCTGTTGGCGGAGGCCAAACAAGACAAGAGGCTGCTAAGAAACATGAAAAATCATTATTGGGTAAGAATGCATGTGTGCAAGGCCAAAATGAAGATGTTTCAAAGGCGGTTGTCCGAGGCCCTAAAAGGGAAAAAGAAGACCGATCCCCTCCATATCTTGGCTGAGGCTTCACTCAAGGATCATGGCACTCATTAGCCTAGCCACAGCTCAAATCCCAAAAAATTCTGAAAGTTTTGGGTAATTTTGGCAATTTTGTGGAAATTTACAGGTTTTGGCTCCTCAACGGGTCTCACCCCCGGTGAGACCCTTTGTTATGGCAGCTCCTTTTTGCAAAAACTCAACATTTCTAGATTTGTTATGCAAAGTTACATATGCCTATGGATGGACTTGAGTTTTTATGGGGTTTTGGGCCTCCAGAAGGTCAAAATACATGCAAAATTTGACTTTCTGCCCCTTTTTTGAGTTGCAGAAAGCTGTCTTGGGAGAATTAAGTTTTGACAGGGCAAATGACCTCCAAATCCAAAAATTCTAGTTGGGTTGGAAAGTAGACTCATAGACCTTTCCAACGAGCTATCCTGCACCCAATTCTGACACCTGGAAGTGCTCCAAACAGAGCTCCAAAGGGGCGCGACCCGTTGAGCAGGGGGGCGCGACCCGTTGAGCAGATTTTGCCAGAATTGACTTGTTCAGCCCAGAAAACGCAGATTTGACTCTTTTTGACTTTCTGAGGTTAATGATGGTCCTCTTGGATGTAATTGTGACACTTTTTAGATACTTTTACTCTTGTTTAACACTTCTAGAAGATTCATTCATGTAAAGGGTAAAAATTGAATGTAGGAACTGGTTTCCAAGTTTATAGAGGCAAGTTGTTTTGACTGCCTAGTTTGTAGTGCTTAGTTTAGAAGTGGTTGAAACAGCTCCTAGGATAGTGAGCTCAACCCATGGAGGCAGGGAAAGAGGTTATATCATCTATATTATGTACTTTCTTGCTCATTTTCATGGTTGGACTCTTGAGGGAGAAGCTATCATTGTATATTTTCACTGTATCTCTGCAGTTTTTGGCTAAGGAAGACCAGGGTTTTGCAGTCATCTTTGGGATTCTTGTGGACTCATGTGTTGATGGTGTGTTTCTCAATGTTCTTGTAAGCTTTGTTATGTGATTCATTTCCTTTCTTTACTTCTGCACATTAAACAAATGAAGTGTTAAAGTATGAATTCATGCTAGCCATGCTCTGCTTTTAAATTTGTTTAATTTCAATGTTTTCTACTGTCTAAAGGGAATTCAAAGTCATTGTTTGCTCTCTTTAGCTCCTCATTTTTCATTCCTGATCATCCATCTCAATTTAAGGCATCAATACTGTTTCCTACCTCGCCCCAAAGAACCCCCTGCAGAAACTGTGTCAAATCCCCGCACCCAAAATTGCCATACCCTCAATTTGCCACCAAAAACCCAAAAAACCCCAAATCAACCTTTTTAATCAGTTTACTAGCCTAATATCAGTGTTACTTTGTTGGTCATCTCATCCCATTGAAGATCTGCCGAGATTGACCGGAGAGAGCCTTCTCCTGCCCCGTAGGGCTAGCTACGAGGCTGAATGGTTTGATGTAGCCTTGAGGTTTACCTTTCTCAGCTTGAGGTGAAATTTCAAGCGCTAACATACTGGCGACCATACTGGGGAGAACATCTAATCCTTTGCTCATTCAAGCGCTAACAAATCTCATAAAATTATACTTAAAATTCCAAAATCTACACTATGAGGGTTTATTTCTATTTAGATTTATGGATATGTAAATTATTGTGTATTTTGTATGCATGCAACTTATAATTATGCAGGAAATAGATAGCAATGAAATAAAAACTCACAAACCATAATTGACACAACATATATCATGGGAAACCCTTTCGGGAGAAAACCCAACTGGAAGGTGAGGTTGTTATGCTCTCTTTCTCTGAATAGAAACTAGCTACAAGTACAAAGAAGTAAGGCCTGTAGCTTGCGGGCTACTACAATGAAAAAATCCTCTATGTGTACTCTCTCCCTATCCCTCTTGGTTATTTTCTTGTATATGGAACAAAATACCCTTGAAAACGATGGAACCCCTTTTCCTCATGGTGGCTTGATTATAACACAATCTGATAACCTTCTAGTGGTTAGGTTGACTCATTCAACACTTGACTAGAGTTATAAAATTGTCTCTTCTAGAGTCCTCTTCATCATGACCATAGGTCTATCCCCTCTTCCATGAGTAATGGAGCTGATGTGACATCCTCTAGAAATATGGTGCACAAAATAGGAAGGTTAACTCCTGAGTGGCATAACTTTTGCATACTGACTCTGATTGAGGTGATTCTTACGTTGTTGGAAAGGTCTTTGTGTGTAGAATAGGGAAACGGTGTGTGGAACCAAAGCGGTAACGTTTTACCACCAAAAAATTCCATTTGATGCCCCAAAATGCTCCCAAGAAGTTTCAGACCCTAATTTGCCAAACTGGGTCCTACCAATACAAATGGTCATGTTAGTTGATTCCTCCATTTTTTCCACTTTGAAAGCATTGAGATGGATGAAAAATAATATAATGATCCAATCCAGATCAAACTATTCTTTTATTGAGGCTTTTGGTCCCCAAGAACTTCTACTGAATGAGGTGCGGAAATATTTCCTCCACCTTCTCTTAGGTGTACCATTTAGCTTTGACTGGAAGCTGCCCTTTCAACCCAATCTGCCAAAGATCATGTTTTCCCTGTGTTGTAGTTCTAGGCCTAATCTGCAAAACTATATCTTATATTAAATCTACCTAAGCATCTAGTGCCAAATCCTTTACAACAGGTAAGATATGTTCCTCTTCCTAATTTATCATGGAAGGCTCATAGAGTTTTAGATTCTCCACATTCATAATTGAGTAAATGTGCATGTATGGGGGTCGAATAATTATATAGGAATTATCTCCCACATTTTTAGTATCTTAAAGGGATCATATCATTGAGCCTTAATTTTCTTACTATGACCCCACGGCCTCTCCTTGTTCAACTATAACTATACTATGTTTCCCACCTTGAAAGACTTCTCTGTTTTGTGCTGATCATGCCTAGCCTTATATTTTTTCCTCTAATTTTTGTATTGTCTCTTATACTTGTATATGAATCTACCTGATCTTCTCAACAATTTTTTTCAACCCTCAAGGCATCCTCTATAAGATCCTCCTTCACTCCTCCTTGCTTCCCATATGCAATATCCAAAGGTGAAGGTGGAAAATACCCAAAACAAGTTTCAGATGGGGAGTTACTAGTAGAAGTGTGGACTACTTTGTTATAAGAGTGTTGTATATATACTAGATTTTCATCCCAAGTATTCCAATGCTTCTGATTGTAACTCCTCAAAAGCTACACCAAAGTCCTATTGTCTACTTGTGTTTTCCCATATGTTTGAGGATGGAATGTTGTAGACCTCTTCAACTTTGCGTTCATCTTCCCCCATAAGGTAGTCTAGAATGCACTGATAAATCTTGTGTCCCTGTATGAAATGATACTCCTCAGTATCCCAAAGTGCACCTAGACTTGTCCAAAGAACAAGTTTGTTATTTCTTGCCCACTGATGGTCTTTTTATATAGAATCAAGACACACGACACATTGCTTGTTGATCTTGTCAACTACCATGAATAGGTAGTCATGTGCCTTCCTAGTTGTTGGTAAACTTCGTACAAAGTCTATGGAAATGCTTTCCCAAGGATGAGTGGGTATAGGTAAGGGATGTAGACCATGTTTCCTATTACTAAGCTTGCTGGTATAAAAAAACATGCATTTTCTTATGAACATAGCTACATGTTCTTACATATTGGGATAATACACATACCTTTGGAAGTTGGAAACTATCTTCCCTACACCAAAGTGCCTTCCAACCTTGGAGGTGTGAGCCTCTCTAATCAACTGTAATTGTTCACCTTTAGGAAAACATAACTTATCTAGCCTATAGAGTAACCCATCTTGGAGATGGTAGTCAATTTTGTTGTCAACATCGTTTACATGACTCTAGCTTTGCAACTATTGAAACACCTCCTTGAAGTTCTCGTCCTCTGAATATGTTTCTTTGTATGCATCATGGGTGAATGGGTCCATGTGCAACAAAGTTCCCAAAGTTGCGATTTTTGATGTGGGTGGCCTTGAAAGCATCTCATCCAACTTGTTTGTGATACCATTCTTTTACTTGATCACCAAATGAAACTACTATATAAACCCCATCCACTTGTAATGCTTGGTTTGATGTAGATTAGTCTAGGCCTATAGGTATCGTAGTGGTTGGTGATCAATGTGGATTAATGTCTCCTTTTTGATCAAATAATGTTTCCACTCCTTCACAATTTGCACTAAGGCATAAAGCTCCTTGTCATAGTTAGGGAAGTTAAGAACTACCCCATGATATAATTCAAAATGGAAACATATGGGCCTTCCTCCCTACATCAAGACCACTCCCATAACATACCCACTTGCATCTGTCTCCACTTCAAAGGCTTGCTCCAAATTCAGTAATTCCAAGGTTAGTTCTTGATTGATCATCTTCATTAGCTCCTCAAAGGCCTTGTATTGACCCTTTCCCCACTGTAAACTCTTTCCACTTGTTGTTATGGTGTGGAGTGGTGTTTCTACTACTGGAAACGAGTCTATGAATTTCCTCAGGTATTATGTTGCCCCAACGAAACACAAAACCTCATAAACATTAGAAGGCATCAACCATTTCATGATGGCCTCCATCTTGGTAGGATCTATTTTTAGCTCTCCTCCACTTATCACATACCCCACATACACCAAAGACATGCAAACACACACTTCTTGATATTTTCTAGTGGTGCTTCTTTAATATCTCAAACACTTGCATCAAATGTGATATGTGCTCCTCTTAGGCAGCACTGTATACCAATATATCATCCGAATAAACAATAACAAGTGAATTTATAAAAGGGTGAAATATATCATTCATTAAATTCATAAATTTAATCGATGCATTGCATAGGGTGAGTGGCATGACTAACCACTCATACAAACTTTGCCTGGTTTTAAAAGTGACCTAACAGGTATCTTCTTATGTAACACAAACCTGGTGATATTTGGAGTTTAAGTCCCTCTTGGTGAAGTATTTCACTTGCTGCAACTGATCGAGCATATCATATATTCTAGGTAGAGGGTATCTATTCTTGAGTGCGGTTTTGTTCAACACCCTATAATCAATACATATCCACCAAGTCCCATCTTTCTTTGACACAATGACGATGGGTGATCCACATGGTGATGTACTTAGTCGAATGACACCATGTTCCAATAGTCGTTGCAATTGTTTCTTCACCTCACTTGATTCTATAATAGGTTGTCTATACAACCCAATGTTTGGAAATATGAAGTCTAAAAATAGTTGTACCTCATGCTTCACTTCCCTGTTGGGTGGTAGCCCTTTAGTCTATCAGAATACATCCTTGTATGGTTGTGGTAACTCTTCTAGTTATTGTTTATGTTTCTTCATATATCCCTATAGGAATCCATTTTCTTTTATTGACACATATACAAACTGGTTCTCTCTTAAAAATAATAAAACACATTTCTTACTAATATTGATCAATTTCTTTGCTTGGTTGGCACTTACTAGTGAAATTTTTGAATTTCCTTTGTGCATATTGAGGGTGAAATATTTCCCATCCTTGATGAGTCGATACTAGTTGGACCTCCACATGAATATTACACCCCACATGTACATGTAGGGACTTCTAAACACCACTCCACATACATAAAGGGGAACTACATCTAGTTTTATTTCATTAATATTAAAATCAACACTGATAATAAATCTAATTTTGCATGGTTTTGTTACCTTTGCCTCTGTATCCTTATTCATGAACTTCCAATCCCAATTTTTGACTAGCTCTACTGCAATGATATTTGCCTACGATCCTAAGTCAAACAAAGCATCAATATTTATCTTTTTAACCTGTATGTTTATGTGGATGAGCCTAGTCATTTCATTCTCTTCATGTTGTTGAAGGCTACTCAGATTCACCTCCTTCTACACTAATCTACAAACAATCTTCTCTCCCACATCCAAGCTTCATTCAACCTGGTTGCTTGAATTAGTGGCCATGCGATTCTTCTTCTTAATATCTTTCTTTTTTATCTTTGGGTTAAACTATGGATGCAACTTCCAACACTTCTTCGTTTATGACCATCAATGTTACAATGGTTACAATTGTTGTTGGAATCTTTGCACTGGTGTGTTGTGTCTGTCGTCCTTTTATCTTTTACCCTTTTCCATTTTTTTTCCCTCCTTAGAAGCATCTTGGTGTTCCTTTTGCTTCAATCCACTTAATTTTCCTTTCTTCTGGCCTATGTTCTCTAGGTATTATGCTTTTACACAAGTCACATTGACTGATATGGGCTTGAACAATATCACTTGCTTCCACATATGGCTTTGTAGACCCCCCAAATACTTAAGTAGTACATCTAGGTTCTATACGTAGATACTTAACATGATGATCATCTTTCAAAAATTTGTGGTGTACTCTTGTACACTCTGCCCCTACTTTTTCCTGAAGTAGTGCCATCAGATCCACTAGTTCACTAGATACCTGATCGGGTAAAATTGTGACTTTATGACAATTTTAAGGTCCTCCCACTTAGTCATTAGAGGATATTCCTCCAATCTCAAGGTCTTTGTGTGGGTTTCCCATCAGGTCAAGACATGGCCCTCTAATTTCAGTCATGCAAATGAGATATTATATTCTTCCTCCATAGGATGAACACCAAAATAAACATCTAATTGCTACAACTAACAATTTAGCTTCAGAGTATCGATCTCACCTTGCTATAGCTTGATATAAACCTTTTCTTATATTTTAAACAGGGATTGTGAATGGTTCACGATAATCAAACTAGGTTGATCTTTTTCAGGTTCTTTCTTTCACTCCTTTTCTGTTTCTTCTTGATCTATTTCTCTCCCCTTTAATCAAACCTCTGTGTTAGAACCCCCTTCTTCTTCGAATGGCTTAAGCTTATTGGTTAGAGTCGCCATGAGGAGATTCATGTTATGGTTTATATATGTAACTTGTGCTTCTAGCTATAATAACCTTTCCTCTGCAAGATCATGAGTGATATTCACAAATTTGTCACCCATGATTGGGGTTTTATGACTTTTGGCATAGTTGATCTAGATCCCTTACAAATCTATGAAATATACCCAAATAAACCTACTCTAATATGAATATTATACATAAAATGTCGTGGATACTCCATTGGACAGTTTGTCACAACAAATTTGATAAAGTTATACATAAAAATCCAAAATCTATGTTAAATTGTAGCAAGAAAAGGCTTCATTTGACTTACGCCTTAGTTAAATTTATGGTGTTCATCTTCCTTTTATCCAAGGGACCACTAACAAGATTGCGAAGATCATAAGGAAGCATAAGGTGGCTTCACCCTTTAGGTCTTTAAATACCATTCGTAGCTCCCTTAGATCTGTAAAAGACCCAGTGGACCCCAAGAATATGAAGGGTGTTTACGTTATCCCATGCTCTTGTGGGACTCCCTACATTGGTGAGACTGGTCGCTCAATTAATCAAAGGATTCATGAACATGCCGCTGACATCAAGCATGGCAGGACCCGCTCCTCTGCTTTGGCAAAGCATGCAGATAAATCTAAGCATCACATTTGCATTGAGGAGGCCTAAGTCGTTGCTAGGGTTAGTCATTTCCATCATCATAAATTGAGGGAGGCCCTAGAAATTGAAAAAACACCCAATAATTTGAATAGAGACGATGGCTGGATTATTAGTAGAAGTTGGGTCCCTGTCCTGTCCTCCTAGTTTTTTAGGTTTCTTTCTTTTGGGGTTTATTTTGTTTGTTTATTTATCTGTGTAGGTATTGGTGTCCTTTTTATAGTATTTGTTGTTGGTTTATTCTTCATTAGAGTTTATATTCTTGATCCTTCGTGTTTTCTTAAGTATTTTATTCGTTCTTAACTCCTTTTAGTATTTTTGTTATTTGTTTAATGGGCCTCAACCTTGTATTTTATTGTTGATATATATATATATATATATATATATATATATATATATATAGAGAGAGAGAGAGAGAGAGAGAGAGAGAGAGAGAGATAATCGAGACAAGATCATATAACAAATAAAAATAATTATGGAAAATAAATAAAACATAAATATACACAAGTAAAATATATCTATATATTTATTTTCCATTAATTATTTTTATTTTATTTTATTTCCATTAATTATTTTTATTTGTTATATGATCTTGTCTCGATATATATATATATATACATATATATATACATATATATATACATATATATATATATATATATACATATATATATATATATATATACATATATATATATATATATATACATATATATATATTTACTTGTGTATATTTATATATTTTACTTGTCTCGAGATATATATATATCTTTTCCAATGGAAAAATCGTAATCTTTCATTATGTGGAAAAATTACATGTAGTAGATGCCCGAGGCATATGCGAGTACTATTGGTCCATGACCATTTCAATCCAGCTGTGTCAAAAAATATAAATGGCCAAGCCATTTCCTGTACGATTGTTTAGAGATCCTTGTACATATTCAAACTGTTTGTCTATATATCATCAAAAATAAATATATACATGTTTTGGATAAAACTATGATAAAACAACTAAAAATATATATATATTTAGGGCCTTTCCACCCTATGGTAATCTTGGTCTATATATGGCCTGTGGTGGTATTGGTAGAATTCTACTCCCGTCTGTTCAGAGATTATCCACAAGCCTCGGGGTAGTAGCGTGCCCTCCTTGGAAAGTTTGTCAGCATCTTCATTATATTCCCTGTATATATGATGACAAGAGGCTGTGTTAAACACTGCTTTGAAATTGTAGACTTCATCCAAAATATTTTGAAGTGAAATAGCATGACAATGATTTTTATTGTTGAACCAGTTGATAATAATTTTTGAATCCCCATAGATCTGAATGGTAAAGAAATCATGAGCTAGTGAAAAGTGGAGCAGATGTCTGAGGGTGATAAGCTCAGAAAAATTGTTTGTTCCCTCCCCTAGTCCTATTTGGACCTTATAGAAGTGCCAATCAGAGATGTATAGAATGAAACCCCCTCCACAACCATGAAATATAATGATGAAGGACTGGTAGAATTCAATAGGCTCAGAGAACAGAGGTTGCAAACTCTGCCTCTGGACCTGTAGGCCACTACACCAACAACTAAGTCAACCGAGCCTGGGCAGAAGAGTATTGACGAGTCTCCCGCTACAGAAAAAATTTCCGAAAAGGAAACAGAACAGGAGAAAGGAACAGAGCAGGAAGCAGAGCAGAAAAAAGGAAAGAAGCAGGATAGTCAAGTTATTGATTTAGAGACTCAAATTGATCCCAAACTCCTCCAGAGTGGCAACAATTTGACTCTTTTATAAACAATCCCGAGACTCCACCAGGATTCGGCATACCCCAAGTGACAGTCAGTCAAGAAACAACCACAACTATGGTTCTGATGGAAGGAACCAGCGACCTACCCAGTAGTAAAGATGCAGAAATAATCCCCAAAGATCCATCTGATCAGATTGTTTTACAGGTAGAAGACATACCACCACTAGACGTCTTTTACAGTCCTAAACATAAGGTTGTGGTGAAAGACAAAGGAAAAGGAGGAGACTTGATCAATCTTCCCTTTTTCCAGATCAAACAGAGATGGCTAATGTGGTGTGGAAGGAGGAACTGGACCCTTCCGATGACCTTACGAAACTCTCCCAGTATGCTGGAGCATATTCGGCAGCCACCATGGGTAAAGCCTCGGAAGTGAGCAATCTCCTTAGGGAAAAAGATCAAATGATTGATTCATTGCAGTCGCAGGTGTCCGAAGCACAACAGAAAATAGAACAATTGGAACAACAACTATCAACACAGCGGCATACAAACAATCAATTAAATGAGCAATTACACAAAGAGAAACAGAGGATAGATTCGAGTGTAGTGCAGAAACAGAAGGAACTGTCTGAAGCAGTGGCCAAATTAAAGGCGATGAACAAACAAATGAGCAAGACTAAGGATGATCAAATCGCTCAACCGTCACAACAAGTAGAAAAGTTCAGGAGCCTTCCTCAAGTAGCAGAGTTCAGAACAGAAGCTCTACAAATCAATAAAGCATTGATTACACAGCTGAAACTGCTATGTCATAATATTTCTCTGGTTGAACCTCTTTGTGAGATTACTACATCAATAGTTTATAAATCAGTTGAAGCTAGACAAGATTTAGAACAGACCGATGAGACCTTAACCAGTTTTTTTGCTTGGCAAGACTCCCTTGAAGGACAGGCTTCGGATCTGCCCAAAATTCTTGAGTCACACAAAGACATCCTATTCCTAGAATGGCAAACCCAACTAATGAAGGCAGAAAGAGAAACCTCAAGATGTCGGTTATCTACTAGCAATTTAATTGAATTTGTCAACGACACTCTTTATCTGTCTAATATGATTTCACAGTGTAATCCAGGAAAATTAACATCGGCCAAAGCCTTGGAACAAACATGCAATCAGGAGTTGGAAAAGAAAGGAAGACTAATCGCTGGCATCCAAAGTTTAACTTGGGATACCTTTTGGTTTTTCTTAATCAAGCCATATAGTCAGAGGGCTGCGCTCAAATGTTTAACTGATGCTATCAGTTGCATGATCCCCGAGATCCAAGATGCCACATATTCAGCTCAACTGAATTCTCACCTAAGCCGCCCCCCAGAGTTGCAACCGATGTTAGATATCTGCCAGCTCAAGCCAAACGTAGATCATCCAAAACAATGAATCATGCTTCTGACTGAGGACAATCCGATTTTGAGGAGATATTCATAGCATAGTTGTACCAATTAATTAGCACTTTTATTTTGTAATTAGTTAGCTTAATTAGTATTTATAGGCCCTTTCATGCATTTGGAAAGGGTCCTCAGTTTTTGTATAAACTCAAATCAGGAAGTCACACTATTGTGCTTCTGATCTATTTTTTATAAAGACTGGGCCAGTATTCTGAATTTTGACAAAGAAAGCTTTGATAATCTGTGCACTATTGCCTTTTGTGGAAGTGTTTCTAAGTTGGAAAAAGGAATTTGAATGCGATTGATATTGGGAGTGACTCGAATAAACATATGGTACTATTATCTATGCTCTTGTGTCATTTTTATGTGAATCGGAATTCGTTTAAATTTTGCTATCATTGAATATATATATGTGTTTTAACAGCAATCCTTGTACTTTTCACTATTGAATGTCTGAGGACTGTTATTCTTTCAATCATATCTATGTCTATGATATATATGAGAAATAGTGTAATAATGTTTGCTTGATTGCTTTGTTCAACTATTTGGGCTTAGTAATTATCATATGAATAAACATCTTTGCTTACCAACAAGAGTCATCTATATGCATGTTTGTGAATGAAGACTATCCAAAGTTACACTAAAAGCAGCAATTTCCCGGGATAGAATAGTTGTTTATAATTTTACTTTTAGATTAGATCATTCATCCATTATCATTAGATATTAGAAAATCAATTATTTATCCATCCCATTTACCAATCATTGGGAAACTGGTCCCATTATATCCAGTCGGAGCCACCACACCAAACGGAAAAGGAGCTGCCTTTAAGGTCCGGACCGGGTGGTTATCCCCGATGTTGATGCAGCAATTTTCGAGGCATCAACATTTTTGGTGCTAGAAGGAGGGCATGAACTGTGAATGGCGAGCAAACCCAAACCTATAATCCATTCTGAGAGTAAATCTCCCTCCACATCACCTCGTACTTCCCATTTGCATGCTGGATCTCCAGTATCCAAGCGAGAAGAAGAGGAATCAACTACCACTGCTCAAACCCACCATACTTCAGAACGATTAAGTCCTGAGTCCCCTGAAGTTCAGTCTCTCATCCATAAACTTCAAGGCTTTTCGATATCACCACAGAAATCTGAGGTATCTCAAGGCAATGAGACTTCGCAATTCAATCTACCTCACCCTCTCACCAGACTTCAGAGCGGAAAGCTCGGTATCGAACCTACTGAGTTGCCTTTACCTAAAAGGAAAAGGGAAAAAAAGAATATTGAAGGATCTGACAGTGAAACATTCTCATCGACATCTTCCATCTCATCTTCCCCAGCGCGAAGTCAACCATCCACTCCTTCATTACATATTGTTGTCCATCAGGTATCAGGAACCTCAACATCCCAACCTGCTCAATCCTCAATATCAACTCCTTCCCAAACATCTGGAATTTCATCAGAAATATCATCCACTACTGGTGTTTCAATGGCGGATCCATGGAATAGTCCCGGTGCGGTCAACATGCCTGCACCATTACATGCATTGCCTGATTCTCCTAAAAAATGGTTACCCAAGTTTAATCCAGATGCTAGAACACAAGCCGAAGAACATATTAATAACTTCATGTTATCAGTTAATTTGAAAGGAGTGACAGAGGAAGATGTTGTCGTTAGGCTTTTCCCTTATACTTTGCAAGGATCAGTGGGATCTTGGTATTTTTCCCTGCCCTCTGGATCCATTACCAGTTGGAACATTTTCCAAGAACAGTGTCTTACTAAGTATGGCGACGATAGATCTTTAGCCACATTAATCAATGATCTCTCCAATCTTAGGATAGAGCCTAAAGAACCTATTAAGGAATTCAACTCACGATTTAATAAACTCTTGAATAAGATTCCAACCGCCTCCAAACCAAGTGAGCAAATCAGAAGCGAATGCTATATAACTGCCCTCCTCTCAAATATAGCTATTTTCGTAGACAGGGTTGCAAAACCAACTTTAGCTGAAAACATGAAAGAGGCGCTTGCTGTGGAGAAACGTATTAATGCTTTAGAAGAGAAAGCTGCTCTTGAAGATAGAAAATCCAAAGAAGTTTCTCTCAAGGATGATTCAAAGAAGAAAACCCCTAAAGATCCATATGATATGGAAGGTTTACAAAAAGTCCTCAAGACTATGTCAAATGAAATGGTCGAAATCAAGAAGCAAGTAGTTGAAACCTCAACAAAAAGGCCATTTAGAAATTTTAAGAAACCTGAATGAAAACCACCAAATGTTATATCCAACGCTGATTCGGATCCTGAAGAAGAACAAGAAGATGAAACAGTCTTGCCATCCGAGGAACCCGAAGAAGAAGAGACTGTTGAATGCCATGGGATGTGGGATTTTATTTTACCCACCTCCGATACGGAAAACGAACAAGAAGCTTTCCCTGTGACTACCAGGAGTAAAGGTACTCCTGAACCTGTCCAGACAACTTCAAAGAAAAGGAATGCAGGTTCCACTACTACCAAAGATAAGATTCCTACAAAGAAAGCTTCAGCGATACCATCCCAAAATCAACCATCATCTTCAAATCTACCTTCAACATCTAAGACATTGGTAGTATCAGATTCTATGGACTACAATATTATCGAAGATATGAAGAAGACTAAGGCGAATATTACTATGTTTGAACTTAGCAAACTCAAACATCAGCAGAAGTTACTTCTTAAAGAGTTAAATGTCGTTCCTTCTTCACCTCTTCCCAATGTTGTATTTTCCGAAGCTGCTAATGACTCAGGCCAACCACCTTCTGGTAGAGTGGAAGCTACCGATGCAGTCTTAATTGGAGATAGATTAAATTCTCATACTCCTCCCTTCATCTTAACCTATGAGATCTATAATAGAAACCTACACAACTGTTTGATTGACTCAGGGGCTTCCTCTAATATAATGCCAGCTTCAGTTTGTTCCAAACTGAACATCGAACCCCAAAAGTCTGCAATTCATATTGTATAGTTGGATAGAACTAAGGTCCAGGTTTTAGGGGAAATCAACTCAGTAACTATCAGGTTATCAGCTGATCCTAGAGTAGTTCAAAGAATTGATATTTTGATCGCTGATATACCTGAATTATATGGGTTGATTTTAAGTAGAGATTGGTCCGAAAAACTCCATGGTTATATTTCCACCGATTGGTCTCATATGTGGTTACCTTATAAAGGAAAACCAAATCAGATCAAGATTGATCGGGAGAAACACATGACCCATACAGTTACCGAGTTTGAACAAGAAAACCAACCAATAGCATTCAATAACAATATTTTGGGGAATTATTCATCTGAATCATTCTTTGGCAATTTCACTGCCCAACCATCTCCTTTCCCAGTTAATAATTTCACATCTCAGATCGAAAACTTTTCACAAACAGATAGGTCAAGATGTTTTAATGTTACTGAGGAAACTGTAAATAAAATTGTTGATAATTCTTTATTTTGGTCACTATATTTTGACGGGTCTAAATCTAGTGAAGGCTCAGGAGCAGGATGTATTTTAGTTAGCCCTCAGGGAGAAAAAACCATGTTATCATGCAAATTGGAATTTGAATGCACAAACAATACAACTGAATATGAGGCCCTAGTTCAAGGACTCTACAAAGCAATTGGCCTCAAAGTTCAATATCTGAAAGTGTTTGGTGATTCAGAGATTGTTATTAAACAGGTTAGAAATGCAATTCATTGCCTTTTTGGTCATCTCAAACACTATCAGTCTCTGCTACAGGAACTCACCTCTCAATTTTTAGCGTTCAATATTCCTCCCATCCCTAGGTCCCAGAATGCAGCAGCAGACCTGCTAGCTAATGTTGCTTCTAGACTCCTACCATTCGAAGATTACAACCCAGATAGATTTTCAGTAGAGTTAATTTTTAGACCATCAATTCCTGATAATGTCACCAATTGGAGAGTGTTCAATCATGATGAAGACATTTTAAACTTCTTGACTTCTGACAAGTCTTATGATGACCAAATCATTGATGAAAGTGATCATGACCTTCAGATGAAGGAAAAGCAAGAGGGAAACTCAATACCAAAACTAGTGGTCAAGCTTGAAGATCTTTATGATATTAAAGACAGGTTTAAACAGGTGACCAATTCAAAACTCTAGAGTTCCACTTTAAGATTTGAATTGATAAACCTAGGTACTGAGGAGAACCCTCAAAACATCAATTTGGGACTAGGACTTTCTATAGAAGAAAGAACAACATTCATTAGGTTGTTAACAAAAAACAAATATGTCTTCGCTTGGAAATATGATGATTTGAAAACATACGATACATCAATTATTCAACATACTATTCCAATGCTTTCTGAACAAAAACTAGTGCAACAGAAGTTAAGAAAGATTCATCCTAACCTAGAGAGTCAAATAAAGGCTGAATTAAATAAACTCTTGAAGGCTAAGATAATTTTTCCTGTGAGACATTCAAACTGGATTTTGAACATGGTGCCTGTTCGGAAGAAAAATGGTGATATCAGGATTTGTATTGATTTCAGAAATATTAATAAGGAAAGTCAAAAGGATAACTCCCTTTACCTACTATGGAGCAGACATTACATTCAGTAGCTGGTTCAGAACTAATGTCCTTTTTAGACAGTTTTTCAGGATATAACCAAATTCTGGTTCATCTTGATGACAAGCTTAAAACGACCTTTAGGACTACGTGGGGAACTTATGCCTACCAAAAGATGCCTTTTGGACTCATCAATGCAGGAGCTACATTTCAGAGAGCCATGGACATAGCGTTCAAAGGATTGCTCAATAAATCAGTAGTTGTCTATTTAGATGATATTACTGTATTTTCCAAGAAAATGTCTAATCATTTACATGATTTAAAACAAATCTTTGAACGCTGTAGAAAATATAGTATCTCTCTCAATCCAAAGAAGTCCTTTTTTTCCCTTAATCAAGGAAAACTTTTAGGCTTCATCGTTTCAAAGGATGGTATCTATATTGATCCAGACAAAATTAAAGAGATTTCCGAAATTCCATTTCCCCATAATAAAAAATCCATGCAGTCATTTTTGGGTCAAATTAACTTTGTTAAACGTTTTGTTCCAGATTTTTCCCAGATTATTTTACCATTACAAATGATGATTAAGAAAAATTCGGTGTCTAAATGGGGATCTGCAGAAAAGGAGGCATTTGATTCCATCAAACAATCAATAATTGATGCCCCTACTTTAAGCACTCCCAATTTTTCTAATCATTTCATACTATATACGCTCGCATCCGCTTCATCATATGCAGCAATATTGACTCAAATTAATGATCAAAACTTGGAAGCACCAATTTCGTTTTACAGCTCAAATCTTCAAGGTGCTGAACTAAACTATTTGGAAGTTGAAAAACAAGCCTTTGTTGTGTACAAAGCCATAAAACACTATAGGCCCTTCCTCTTAAAAGCTCACACAAAAGTTATAGTTCCTTTTTCAGCAGTAAGACAATTACTAGTTCAAAGGGAATTAGGAGAAAAGAGAGCAAATTGGGTCACAACATTACAAGAATATGATTTGGAAATCAAACCAGCAAAGATTTTCAAAGGCCAAGGTTTTTGCAGGTTGTTAGCAGGAGCATCCAACATTCAAGAACCTGAAAGTACAGAAGATACTGAAGAAATCAATCATATGAGTACCACAGGTTCTGAATCACAATATACAGATCTGATTTTCTATTTAAAAAATGGGTATGCTCCTTCCAATCTCTCCTCTAAAAACAAACGTGCCATTAGATTAAAAGCAATTTTTTTTTTAATTATAGATGATGTATTGTTTAGGCAGAATTATGATTCAATTTTATTAAGATGCTTAGAAAAACCTGAAGCTCAAAAAGTTTTACAGGAACTTCATGATGGACCAGCAGGAGGACATTTTGGAGCTAACACCATAGCTCACAAAATCATTCATGCTGGGTACTATTGGCCCACCTTGTTCAGGGATACTCATGAATATGTAAGGAAATGCCAAAGCTGTCAAACCTCCAGTGGAAGACAAAGAAAGCCAGCTTTCCCTTTGCAACCAGTCAACATTGAGCAACCATTTGAGCAATGGGGATTGGACATCATTGGAGAAATCACTCCACACTGATCCAAACATCATAAGTATATCCTTACTGCCACTGATTACTTTACTAAGTGGGTTGAAGCAATTCCTTTAAAGACAACAAACTCTGAGGCAATTATGGAATTCATAGATCAATTCATTATTACCAGGTTTGGTGTCCCAAATGCTCTTGTTTTTGATAATGCATCTTATTTCTCTGGAAATTCTATGTTTGAGTTTGCTATCAAAAGGGGATTTAAATTGAGGTATTCTGCAAATTACTACCCTTAGGGCAATGGTTTGGCAGAATCCACCAATAAAAACCTTATTAGAATTATTAAGCGAACTATTGAACAGAATCATAAAAACTGGCATAAATCTTTGATATTTGCACTATGGGCTGATAGAATAACTCAAAAAACCTCTATAGGCACTTCTCCATTCAATCTAGTGTATGGAAAGGAAGCTGTCATACCAGCTAACTTAGTGCTTCCATCTTTAGCTTTAGTGTAGTTTATCGAAGAAACTCCCTCATCTTCTATTCAACTAAGACACGATCAAATTTTGAAACTAGAAGAAGAAAGGGAAAAAGCCAGAATTATACATGCAAAACATCAGCAAATTATCAAGTCATCTTTTGATACAACTTCAACCAGTTCAAAACAATTACAAGTTGGTGATCTAGTTTTGAAATGGGACAAAGCCCATGAGGATAAAGGAAAACACACAAAGTTCCAGAAAATGTGGCTTGGACCATTTCAAATCAATGAGAAGATAGGCCCTTCTACTTTCATTCTGCAAGATCTATCAGGAAAGAGAGACTCTCTTCCTGTTAACGGCCTTATCTTGAAAAAATTCTTCAATTGAGAAGGTAACCCCTTCTCCCTTTGTAAATATTCAATTTCCAGCTAAAATTTTTGTACATAGCTTAGATTTTAGGATTTTAGAAGAATAAAGTTAGCCTTCCATTGGTCTTTACTATATTGAAAAGTTTCTCAAAAGAAACGGTTATGATATTTGATTTTAAAATGGAAGCCTTAAACGAAAGGAAGATTTCTAGGAAGTTAGGTATATTTAGATTTTGAAACCCCATTTTATTTCTGTAAACTCTTCTCAAGGATTAGAAGTACTGTAAACCATTGTGATGTTTTAATCAGCCTGAAAACGGTTATCAATACAAAACAGATACTGATTCAATCTTAGCATCTTCAACTCTTATCCTATCATCCATCCTCTCTTAAGGAGAAAATTGTTCATCCCATTCATCAAGGATTATAATTACTTAGAGTGTAATTCTAAAATATACTTGAGGTAAAAGATAAGAGGTCTTATCACAAGCCTGCTTACCATGATCATAGGGAAATAGTTCAACTGACATTACCAATACTGCATACCAAAACAGGGTAATGGCTTATAATTATAAGACAAGGGGTCTCATCATGAGCCAACTTGTTCAGTTAAATTATCACCAGTGAATGGCATTGTCAAACAGCTGGCTACCAAACCAGGACAATGGCTTTTTATCTTACAAAATAAAGAAAAAGAAAAAATGATACAAAAATATGAAAACATATTTCTGGATTCATTCTTTTTAATTATACTCTGAAATGGATGGGATAATGAATGATCAAATGGTTAAAAGGTATCCCTGTCAAGACTATAGACGTTTGCTGGCAGCAGAGGCTCTACCTATGGCAAAGGAGTCATTATAAAGCTAAGTTGGAAAAGTTTTTGTTTTATCATTAGCAACCAAGCAAGGCTAGTTTGAAACATAGAATGTATTTAATTATAACATGAGAAGAGGATAGCAGAAATAGTTATCATTACATTCAGAATTTATGTTTGCCTAGTTATATTAGAATTTTTCACTCGGATAAGATTTTCAGATTAAAAAGTTTAAGTATTTTAACTTTTCCCAGAGATAACTGTTTCTCCCAGTGAATCGCCAATTGTTGTGTTGTACAACAACCCCCCATTTCATAAAATTTTTCTTTAAAATCATAATATGAAATGGGTCCCTTTTAAACATAGATGTGTGAATAAATTGGTATTAACTTATTATTAGAAAAACCCTCATCAAAAGGTCCGATTGAAATATGATATCCCTTTTAAACAATGATAAAAGAGGCCTTTTTAAACAAATCATAAAGCTTTTATTATTACGATAAAGCGATCGCAAGATCGCATATCGCAATAATAAAAGGAACATAAATAAAGGCCCATTGAATAACTCCGATCCGAAGAGGGAAATCGCTATCGGATATCGGGGAAAGGCAAAGCGCATCATTTATAAGGCATCCCCCATTCCTCCGATGCGATAAAGGCATCGCTATCGGCAATCGGCTGTGGTAATCAATGCGTTAATTGTGACACCTTCAAATCCCCCGATGTGATAAGGTGTATCGCCATCGGCGATTGGCGATTTCGCAATGGCATAAATAAAGTGACCCAAGCCCTGTCCCGATTGCGATGCATTAAATTAGGGCACGTGTTTCTAAACATATTAAAGATTGGCATGCATTATATCACCTTTGGTGATTGAACGATATTTTGGATTATTATGAAAACCCTCCCTTTCACGACGCCAATCATCAAATGCGATTAACCGCCAAAAATCTAAGCCACGCTTGAATCAATAGACGTTATGATGGATTATTTAAAAGCCTCCTTATCATGATTGACAGGTGAAGCGACCAATTAATGAAGCAGTTATGCCGAGATTTTCCACTTAGATTCTATCTGCGGAAATTTTACCACGATCTTTGATTATTCGTTAAAAGATATAACTCTTTCATATTGGCTCTTGCTATCTGTTTCTCTGTATCATGCTGGTTTCCTTCCTTGTGCAGAATTCCGTCGAAGTATCAAGTTTTAAGCAAATGGGAAAGAAATCTAAGAGATCCGCTGCGGCAGCGGCCCCTGCAGTTACAGTCCAGCCCACCAGTGACCCAGGACCAAGCAAGAAGGGCCTAATTTCAGACACTACATGTCTCGGCCTTGGAAATACAAGCTGGAAAAGCATCTATAATTTGATTGAGGTGGAAGAACCAGAGGAAATAGAAGAAGAAGCTACTGCAGACTCAACTAACAAATCAGAAGCCTCGCTGAAAGATTTGGCCGACTCATTTTTACACAGGATAGCAGCTCGGGAGAAAATTCTCCCTTACACTGATGTGGTCAGATGGGTGGTCGAACAAATTCCTGTTTCTAATAGGACCTTTTGCACAGTTGATGGAAGAGTTTTCGGTTCATTTCAGCCTGACGACTTGAGGAAAATGTACCATTTGCCCGAGCCGGAAAAGAAATACAACAAAGCTTTTCTAAAGAAATTCACAGATGAGAATGAGACGGAATCAACCCCGATTAGACAGTGGAGACAGAATCCAGCAAAGCACAAACATGAGTCATCGGGTAAGTACTCCGTGGATTCCTTAGCATCTCCTTACTGTTACGCTGGGGCAATGATGTGTAGGATATGGGGAATGCATGATTCTGCAAAATTTGATATCGAAATGGTTCCTTTAATGGAAGCGACAACTAGTAGTTATGTCATGGATTGGGCCAATATATTGTCTGATAAATTAGCCTCTGCAATTCTTGATTTTAGATTCAATTCACGCAAAACCACCCGGACTATTCCTCCCTTCTATTACAGTGCTTATGTTATGGATATGCTTTGTTTTAATTCCGAATACCCGATACTCGGGTGGAGGTGGACGCCACAGGACCCTAAGCCAATCCACATCTACCATCAGATGTTATGGAAGGCACATTATAAAGACCACTTGTATCAAATCTGTAACAGTTTCATGTTGCCTATCTATTATGCCATTTTTGATAAGCCTGCCCCAAGGATTTCCGAGGAGGCAGAAGTTGACTTGATTGCTATGGGAAATTGGTTCGGGGAAGTTAAATTCACATATATTCGGGTGTTTGGTAGTGCCACAAAATCCCATGTCCTCCCATTGTATGTACTGGATAAACTGTTGGCACGAGAATTAGCTTACCAAATCACAACCGCTGGAACGTCCAAAACTCTTAGGACTTCCAAAAAGCAGCTATGGCCCGTATTCCCTTTAAGATGTGGTGTTTATACCATACTTGATTGGAAACATGCTGAGAAGGAGGCAGGAAAAATAAATATGCTCAATCTTGCGACCATCCCTAGCAGGCAATTCGATCCCCGGAAGGTTGCCTATAATGTGCTTGAACAGGCCAAACTTACTAAGTTTGACCATGAAAAAGATGAATTTGATGATTTATTTTCTTCAGCAGAATCATTGTCTCAGGTTAAAACATTGGCCAGGATGAAATATAATGATGAAGGACTGGTAGAATTCAATAGGCTCAGAGAACAGAGGTTGCAAACTCTACCTCTAGACTTGTTGGCCACTACACCAACAACTAAGTCAAGCGAGCCTGGGCAGAAGAGTATTGACGAGTCTCCCGCTACAGAGAAAATTCCCGAAAAGGAAACAGAACAGGAGAAAGGAACATAGTAGGAAGCAGAGAAGAAAAAAGGACAGAAGCAGGACAATGAAGTTATTGATTTAGAGACTCAAATTGATCCCAAACTCCTCCAAGAGTGGCAGCAATTTGACTCTATTATAAACAATCTCGAGACTCCACCAGGATTCGGCATACCCCAAGTGACAGTCAGTCAAGAAACAACCACAACTATGGTTCCGATGGAAGGAACCAGCGGCCTACCCAGTAGTAAAGATGCGGAAATAATCCCCAAAGATCCATCCGATCAGATTGTTTTATAGGTAGAAGACATACCACCACTAGACGTCTTTTACAGTCCTAAACACAGGGCTATGGTGAAAAGACAGAGGAAAAGGAGGAGACTTGATCAATCTTCCCTTTTGCCAGATCAAACAGAGATGGCTAATGTGGTGTGGAAGGAGGAACTGAACCCTTCCAATGACCTTACGAAACTCTCCCAGTATGCCGGAGCATATTCGGCAGCCACCATGGATAAAGCCTCGGAAGTGAGCAGTCTCCTTAAGGAAAAAGATCAAATGATTGATTCATTGCAGTCGCAGGTGTCCGAAGCACAACAGAAAATAGAACAATTGGAACAACAACTATCAACACAGTGGCAGACAAACAGCCAATTAAATGAGCAATTACACAAAGAGAAATAGAGGATAGATTCGAGTGCAGTGCAGAAACAGAAGGAACTGTCTGAAGCAGTGGCCAAATTAAAGGCGATGAACGAACAAATGAGCAAG
This sequence comes from Pinus tabuliformis, assembly GCA_031772625.1. Lineage (NCBI taxonomy): Eukaryota > Viridiplantae > Streptophyta > Pinopsida > Pinales > Pinaceae > Pinus > Pinus tabuliformis. The sequence continues at coordinate 1,518,876,952 of CM062816.1, forward strand.
ACTAAGGATGAGCAAATCGCTCAACTGTCACAAGAAGTAGAAAAGTTCAGGAGCCTTCCTCAAGTAGCAGAGTTCAAAATAGAAGCTCTACAAATCAATAAGGCATTGATTACACAGCTGAAACTGCTATGTCATAATATTTCTCTGGCTGAACCTCTTTGTGAGATTACTACATCAATAGTTGATAAATCAGTTGAAGCTAGACAAGATTTAGAACAGGCCGATGAGACCTTAACCAGTTTTCTTGCTTGGCAAGACTCCCTTGAAGGACAGGCTTCAGATCTGCCCAAAATTCTTGAGTCACACAAAGACATCCTGTTCCTAGAATGGCAGACCCAACTAATGAAGGCAGAAAGAGAAACCTCAAGATGTCGGTTATCTACTAGCAATTTAATTGAATTTGTCAACGACACTCTTTATCTGTCTAATATGATTTCACAGTGTAATCCAGGAAAATTAACATCGGCCAAAGCCTTGGAACAAACATGCAATCATGAGTTGGAAAAAAAAGGAAGACTAATCGTGGGCATCCAAAGTTTAATGTGGGATACCTTTTGGTTTTTCTTAATCAAGCCATACAGTCAGAGGGCCGCGCTCAAATGTTTAACTGATGCTATCAGTTGCATGATCCCTGAGATCCAAGATGCCACATATTCAGCTCAACTGAATTCTCGCCTAAGCCGCCCCCCAGAGTTGGAAACGATGTTAGATATCTGCCAGCTCAAGCCGAAGGGCGATCATCCGAAAAAATGAATCATGCTGCCGACTGAGGACAAGCCGATTTTGAGGAGATATTCATAGCATAGTTATACCAATTAATTAGCATTTTTATTTTGCAATTAGTTAGCTTAATTAGTATTTATAAGCCCTTTCATGCATTTGGAAAGGGTCCTCAGTTTTTGTATAAACTCAAATCAGGAAGTCACACTATTGTGCTTATGATCTGTTTTTTATAAACACTGGGCCAGTATTCTGAATTTTGACAAAGAAAGCTTTGATAATCTGTGCGCTATTGCCTTTTGTGGAAGTGTTTCTAAGTTGGAAAAAGGAATTTGAATGCGATTGATATTGGGAGTGACTCGAATAAACATATGGTACTATTATCTATGCTCTTGTGTCATTTTTATGTGAATCAGAAATCGTTTAAATTTTGCAATCATTGAATATATATATGTGTTTTAACAACGATCCTTGTACTTTTCACTATTGAATGTCTGAGGACTGTTATTCTTTCAATCATATCTATGTCTATGATATATATGAGAAATAGTGTAATAATGTTTGCTTGATTGCTTTGTTCAACTATTTGGGCTTAGTAATTATCATATGAATAAACATCTTTGCTTACCAACAAGAGTCATCTATATACCTGTTTGTGAATGAAGACTATCCAAAGTTACACTAAAAGCAACAATTTCCCGGGATAGAATAGTTGTTTATAATTTTACTTTTAGATTAGATCATTCATCCATTATCATTATATATTAGAAAATCAATTATTTATCCATCCCATTTACCAATCATTGGGAAACTGGTCCCATTATATCCAGTCGGAGCCACCATACCAAACGGAAAAGGAGCTTCCTTTAAGGTCTGGACCAGGTGGTTATCCCCGATGCTGATGCAACGATTTTCGAGGCATCAACACCTCCTGAGGGGAGGTGTGAGACAGAGTAATAGTATATTTGGTCTGATTTGCAACCATATCAGTGGCTTTTTCAAAGAGTATAAGAATGTCATGGAAAGAGGTATAATCCCTGATGCTACCATCTAGGAAGACCATCACATCATCAACGAAAAGGAGATGTGTGAGATGGCAGAGTTCGTTCATTTTCATTCCTTGGAGTCTGCCTTCCCTTTTTGCAGTGCCAATGAGCCTGCTGAGACCCTCCATCACTATAAGGAACAAAAGGGGAGACAGAGGGCATCCTTGCCGGAGTCCACGTTCGGCATGAAAGAAGTGGGATGCAGAACCATTAATTAGTACACTGAAGGATGCTGAGTTTATGCAGCAGATAATCCAATCTGTGAAAGCAAGAGGGAATCCTAAATGGATCAGGATCATCTTAATGAAGAGCCAGCTGACACGATCAAAAGCCTTAGCGAGATCAATCTTGAGTATAATGCTTTTCAGATTTCTTGTTTTGATAGAGTGAATGGCTTCCTGGGCAGTGCCTATGGCCTCATGGATCTGTCTATTTTGGAGAAAGGCAAATTGCTCTGGAGAAATGTGATGGGAGAGTATAGGGAGGAGCCGGTTTGCAATGATTTTGTATAGGGTGTTGCAAAGGGAGATAGGTCGGAAGTCATTGAAGGATGCAGGAGAGTCAGATTTTGGTATAAGAGCAATGAAAGTGGCATTGATAGGTCTCTCTCTCTCTCTCTCTCTCTATATATATATATATATATATATATATATATTATTGGTGTATATTTCTGTTTTATTTATTTTCCATTAATTATTTTTATTTGTTATATGATCTTGTCTCGATTAGGGTCTTGACTCCTTTTTATAATTTTTGACTCCCCACCTTGTTTGGAGTTTGACTTTGATTTTTTTGCTTGTTAGTTATATTTTTCGATTATTTCCCATTAATAGATTTTTTAATAATATTTGATGTGATTATTGCCGAAAACGTGTCTCAAAAACTTGATATGGATCACAGAAGCGTTAATTCAATAATATTTGATTTTTTAATAAATTAATTTTAAACATTATTTGTAAAAAACTAGTCATTTAATATAACTGTTACTTAATAATATTTGTTTTTAATAAATTAATATCATAATTGAAATATTATTGACTTTGATTTATTTTATTTTATTTATTATTTATTTATTGTTGTTATATTTTTCGATTATTTCCCAACAGTATAAAAAATTAATAATATTTGATTTTAATAAATTAATTTAAATATTATTTTTCAAAAACTATTTGTTTAATATAGCCATTACTTAATAATATTTGTTTTTAATAAATTAATATCATAATATATTTTCGATTATTTCCCATTAATAGAATTTTTAATAATATTTGATTTTAATAAATTAATTTAAATATTATTTTTCAAAATATAGTCGTTACTTAATAATATTTGTTAATATCATAATTTAAATATTATTTTTCAAAAATAGTCGTTATTTGAAATTTTGGTCTTTGCTCTCTATTTAAGTCGTTTTCATGGTTTGCCTCTTCATATGGTCCTGATGATGAACCACATTGGTTGGTTCAAAACGCGTTGGCCAAAAAATTCTGTTATGTGATTTCTACCGAAATAATTTTCATAATTCAAATGGAGAAATTCGAATTTCTACATCAACAGGATGACTTGAGTTGCATCTAGCAGGAGTGGCATGACCAAGTCACTTATTTAAGTCGGTCAATTTGTGTTTGTATGCAAGAAGTAGAGTTGTGCATGGGTTGATTACTAAGATCTAACAATCTAGTGGAATTATAGTTAGTGAAACTCAGTTATATGAGCTCTAGTCATGAATAGAGTCAATAGGAGTTCAGTTGAGTAGTTGTAACTATTGTTAACTCATTGATCTCTCAGTTAACTAGTCAATTTACTAAAAATAACCATAGTCATGCATGCAATTCGAATTTCCTAGTTGAGTGGAGGAAAAAGACATCAATGTAATAATTATTGTATACTAGTGAATGTACAAGATTTGCATGTAGCAGGTGAGCCATTTCTCTTGGGAATTGTGCAAGCAAATAAGAGCTTTCCCTATTCTTTAGGAGCTAATTTCCTCAGGAATTGCACAAGGAAATAGGAGCAAGCAGGAGGCCTATTTTGGCTAAGTATTTGCCAGAGCAGACTCAGGAGAAAGAGATCAATATTGCAGTGCAGGTTGAGCTTCAAGGATTGAAGTTATCATTGTAATAGATATATTATCTCATCTGATAAAATACAAAAAGATGAGGGGATTTTCCCAATTGAGTTCCACAGTAAAAATACTGTGTTCATTGTGATTGAATGATTTCATGTGTTTCTATTGTATGTTTTCCCTTCCGCATATTGAGTAGAAGATTTTTTGTCTACTATTTTCAGTTTGAATTCATCAGCATATGCAAATTTCAAGCTATTTCTACATGGTATTAGGTCTATCTAAAACTACATACAAACCAGGTTCTTGATCTTCTCTTAGAGAAATTTTGAATAACATATTTGTGGTGCAGGAATTTTCTTTAGTGCAGGAACAATGTCCTTCTATGGATTGAGGCTTGAGTATGCATTGGAGGGAACTTCAAATTTCATAGCTTGGAAAGACAAAATGGAAGTTGTGTTGGATGACAATGGAGTATTGGAGTACACACAAATTGATATTCCAAAACTAGTAGCATTAGATGCACAAAAACTAGCTTAGTGGAAGAAAGATACTACAAAAGCTAGGAGGATTATCCTGGAGGGAGTCAGAGATCATGTGGTTTCGAATTTGCATGGAAAGGAGACTCCATTTTCAATGTGGAAAACCCTCATAGATCTATTCTAAAGCAGCAATGATGCCAGGAAGTTGGCATTGAGAGATAAGCTAAAGAACATTCGAATGGGAAAAACTGAAACCATTGTTGAGTACCTATCCACATTTACTCTGGTCATAGATGAACTTGGAGGAGTAAGAGAGACTATGCCACCATCTGATCTTGTGAGCTTAGCACTCCTTGGTCTTTTGAAGTCCTGACACAACTACTAGGATTCAGTTAATGGAAGAGACAAGCTACCGAATTGGGAGAGACTTTGGTATGACTTAATGTAGGAGGAGATTAGAAGAAACACTAGAGGTGGAGTCTCATCCAGATCTGATGAGGAACAAGACTGTGCTCTAGTTGGCAAAGGAAATTATGTCAAAGGAAAGAAGGCCCAAGGTGAGGCATAACTATGGCAAGAAGAAAGATCTCAGTAAAGTTAAATGATTTCACTGCAATGAGTAAGGAAACTATGCAAACAAGTGTCCACGTAAGAAATCCAGTAAGGAACCTTCAACAATAGTAGGTGGAGATGCTCTCACATCACAATTTGAGTTGTATTTCACCCTCATTGCTTGCATGGCAAGCACAGTAAGAGGGAGTGAGTGGTACCTACACTCTAGTGCTTCATTTCATATGATGGGAATAAGGATTTCTTCAGCAACCTAGAGGAGAAGGACCTATAATTACACATAGAGCTTGGAGATGATGGGAGGTATAGTACCAAAGGGTTTGGCATTGTCACCTTTAAGAGGGAGTCAGGCTCCCATATTTACCTACAAAATGTAATATATGTGCTTGGTCTGAAGTAAAATATAGTTTATGTACTTGTACTTGAAGACAAAGGATATGATCTGGTGTTCAGTAGAGGGAAACCATGTACGAAGCATGTTGCTACTGGACAAGTAAAACAAATTTGTATTCGGGTTAAAAATCTCTACAAACTAGAGGTAGATTTCGTCATGTATGCAGATATACCTCCAGGAGTGAGGTGGGGCAATGTAGAGCCTTATTCTTTGAGTTGCAAAGATTCGGGCAGGGTCCATAGGAGAGAAGCAACAATTGTAATATACTCTTCTCATGGATCATTACCCTTGTTACAGGGGCCCATAATATTCAGTAGCAGAATGGTCAGTTTCAATTAATGCAGTCAGATATTGGGTGAAAATTCTAGGCTGGTAGCAGTCAGAGACTCAGGAGATAATTGTAGCTCAGAGACATAGTTGATTCAGTGTTTTGGATGCTTCTCAATTGCAGTTGTTGCAGTAGCAACAACAACAATGAGAGGGAGTGTTAATTGTGTTATAATACATTCTTACAAAGGAGCAGGATGCAAACATATTGACAAAGGATTTGTCAAGAGGGAAGTTTGAATTCCATAAGAGCAAGATTGGGGTTGTTCAGAAACCTTTTCTTGCTAAGAGGGAGTGTTAAATTGTAGCAAGAAAAGGCTTAATTTAACTTGTGCCTTAGTCAAATGGAGAAATTTGAATTTCCACGTCAATGAGATGACTTGAGCTGTAGTTAGCAGGAGCGACATGGCCAAGTCACTTAGTTAAGTCAGTCAATTTGAGTTTGTGGTCAAGAAGTTGAGTTGTGCATGGGTTGATTGCTAAGATCTAGAAATATAGTGGAGCTATAGTTAGTGAAACTCAATTATCTAAGCTCTAGTCATGAATAGAGTCAATAGGACTTTAGTTGAGTAGTTGTAACTGTTGTTAACTCATTGATCTCTCAGTTAATTAGTCAACTTACTAAAAATAGCCCTAGTCATGCATGCAATTTGAACTGCCTAGTTGAGTGGAGGAAAAATGCATTAATGTAATCATTATTGTATACTAGTGAGTGTACAAGGTTTGTATGTAGCAGGTGAGCCATTTCTCTTGGTAATTGCGCAAGCAAATATGAGCTTTCCCTATTCTTTAGGAGCTAGTTTCCTCAGGAATTGTGCAAGGAAATAGGAGCAAGCAAGAGGCCTATTTTGGCTAAGTATTTGCCAGAGTAGGAGAAAGAGATCAATATTGCAATGCAGGTTGAGCTTCAAGGATTGAATTTTTCATTGTAATAGATCAATTTTCTCATCTGATATAATACAAACAGAGGAGGGGTTTTTCCCAGTTGGGTTCCCCAGTAAAAATATTGTGTTCATTGTGATTGAATGATTGCATGTGTTTCTATTGTATGTTTTCCCTTCCACATATTGAGTAGAAGAAATTTGTGTCGATTGTTTTCATTCTAAATTTGTTAATTTCAAGCTATTTCTACAATCTACACTATGTGGGTTTATTTTTATTTAGATTTATGTATCTTTAAATTATTGCTTATTGCATATGCATCCAAATTATAATTATGTAGAAAATAGAGTAGCCAAATAAAAACTCACAAACAACAATTGACACAAGATATATCCTAGGAAACCCTTTCAGGAGAAAACCCAGCTCGAAGGTGTGGTTGTTATGCTCTCTTTCCCTGAATAGAAAATTTCTACAAGTACATGTTGAAAATGGCAACAAGAAATGTTAAAAATAGAAATGCTATAAATAGCATTTCAGGTACCAGTGTTGGAAATAGCAACAAGGAATGATAAAATAGAAATGCTAAAAATAGCATTGCTATAAATAACATTTCGGAATAGATTCCAATTTTAGTTAGTCCCTGAACTAAAATTGAGAATTAAAATTCGAATTTGATCTTAGCAGCCGTTTGAAAAATAATTAATTAATTCATCTTGAGTTAATTAGTTGGAGAAAATCAAACATGAAGTCTATGTGAAGACATGCAACAATTTTCCCTTTGATTGAGGAAGTTATCCCTTAATTAAAGTGATAAGGATGAGTTGTACCTTGAGTTGTAATTAGTTAGCTCAGTTAACTGAGTTAAGTCCAGTTAAATTAGATCCAAACAGTTTGTGGAACTAATTGTGAATTCAGTCACTTAATGCATACATGCATGTAACTAGTGTACTTCAGATAACTGATTATTCTCTCATAAATAACTCATGCATGTCAGTTCAGTCAGAGACCCAGTTGAGATCAGAGGAAGGGACAATGTACTATCAGTTGGAGGAATTTTCCTATATAGGAAACTCATCCATGTAGAAGGAATTATCTCCTTCAGGATTGCGCAGTTATTTCAGAGGTCAGTGTTGTGTGTGAGGTGAGAATCACACAGGAGGCAGCTGGAGGACCCAGGAGAAACTGCGTAAGGAAATAGGAGGCTTGGAGGACTGAAGGAAGGCATATGTGTTTTCTATTCTGTCTATGAGCAGTAGTGAGGGATTGCACTAAGAGATGGATAGCTTGTGAGCTAAAGCTTTGTGTAATCTTGAGATATTTCCACTTGTATGATAATACAGATAGCGGGGTTTTTAGCTAAGGCTTTCCTAGAGTATTCTTCTGTGTTTCATGTGTATGATTTGTTCTTCTCTATTATATGTATTCCGATTGATCTCGCTCAAATTGATTAAGCTTCCGCAAAGTTTGATAGTAGAAGTAGATCAAGTATTTTGCTTTAGTAAATTGCATTATCAGGTGATCTACGGTGAAAGTTCTACATGGTATCAGAGCAAAGGTGATCAAAGAGAAGAACAATATACAAATAAGGGAGAAGTTCGAAGTTTGAAGTTCCTGATTATAGAATTCGAATTCTTATCACATCTCAAATTTCACCAATGGCGTTCAATAGTTTAGACTCGAGTATGCCCTTGATGGTAGCTCGAATTATATAGCCTGGAAGGATTGCATGGAAGCAGTATTAGAGGACAATGGTTTGAAGGACTTCATTGATTAAGAAGTCCCCAAGCCAACAACTACTAATGCCCAAGAATTGGAGGAATGGAAGAAATGTGTGGCTAAAGCGAGGAAAATCCTTCTGGAGGGAGTTCGAGACCACATTGTCTCGAGTCTCCATGGGAAGGAGACACCGTTTTCAATGTGGAAAACATTGAAGGATCTATATCAGAACAACAACGATTAGAGGAAGCTGGCACTGAAAGACAAGCTTTGGAAAATCAAGTGTGAAAAGGGTGACACGATCTCTACATATCTGAACAAGCTCACCACTTGCAAGGATGAGCTTGGATGTGTAGGAATCACGATAGCTGATGATGACATGGTGAGTCTTGCTCTCCTCAGTCTTCCTAAGAGCTAGCATAGCTACCAGGACTCAGTTAATGGAAGAGAGAAATTTCTAGATTAGGAACGACTGTGGTCAAATCTGATGCAGGAGGATATCAGGAGAAGCACCAGAGATGGTTCTTCATCCAAGGAGGATGAAGAAAATTACACCTTAGCGAGTAAGGCAAAGAAAGGGAAGGAGAAGGATTCTCATCCCAAATCGAGTTCTTCCCATGGTGGGAAGAAGATTGACAAATTGAAAGTGCGATGCTTTCATTGTCATGAGGTGGGCCATTATGCAACAAATTGTCCATTGAATAAATCCAAGATGGGATCCAAGGAAGGATCTGAAGGTGAGGCATTGGCCTCTCAGTTCGAATTGGATTTTACCCTCATCGCATGCATGGTTTCACCGATTGTGGGTTGTGGTTGGTTTCTTGACAGTGGAGCCTCATTCCACATGACCGACGATAAGATTCTTTTCAGTACCCTGGAGGAGAAAGACCTTAAGATTCTCATAGCGATGGGTAATGATGAAAAGTATAGTGTTTCAGGTGTGGGCACGATTTCTTTTCAGAGGGAGCATGGAGCTCTTATTACCTTGATAGATGTGAAGTATGTGCCAGGACTGAAGAAGAACTTGGTATCGATCGCGATGCTAGAAGATAAAGGCTATGATGTAGTCTTTAGTAAGGGAAAGGTTTTCCTTAGACACATCACCACGAGACAGGTGAAGCAGATCGGTTCACGAGTCAAGAACCTGTATGCTCTTGAGGTTCAAGATGCATGCAAAGCCTTGAGGAGCAAGGCAAATGTTGGAGACTTGGTGGTTGAGAGGGAGAGTACATTACCTCTCAACATGCAGCGCCAGAAGAAGTCTCAGACAATTGTGGAGGAGCCACAATTGGTGAAGCAACTTCAGGAGGTTGTGGAGCAGCCACAACTGGAGAAGCCGAGAGGAGACTGAGTGGAGGCATCCACTCATGTAGAGACCTCCAATAGGGGGAAATTTCGAGCCAAGTGGGCAGAGGGATCACATGCATCCATACCTCTAGGTGGGAGGTGGGGCGATGTGGAGTGATAGTCTCAAGAAGGTTGAAATAGGGGTAGGATCCTTGAGGTACCCAACCTCTTTGATTAGACCTTGCTACGGGAGCCCCGACGAGGAGTAGCAGGACTGGCTGAGTGGGTAGAGACAGATGCAGATGGAGTGATAGAGGAAGCTTCAGCATCAAAGGATGTTTCTAGCCCAATAGGGAGGTCAGTTGGGAGATCAGTTACTTACTTCTCAGTAACTGAGTTGCAGTGCAGCAGTGGGCATCATGATGCAACATGATGAGAGGAGGTGCAGTGCGGATGCAGTGCTGGGAGACAGGACCAGCAGTAACACGGATGCAGCAGGAGGAATCAGTGTGATTGATGCATTCAGAGATCAAAGTGACAGAGGCTAGAGCAGTTAGATACTGAAGAGCACAAAGGTGCAGAGTTTTTCAGTCGACAGAGGTAATGGCAGTGAGAGACTTTGATGACAGAGGCATCATTCTGATTCAGGTTGGATATTTTTTGTTTCTAGAGTTGCTGAAGCAACAACACTAGGTAGAAGTGTTGCATGCAGAACATTCCAAAGGTTTAGGATCGGGTTTGAGTTGAATGCCTTTCTTGTTGAGAGGGAACGTTGAAAATGGCAACAAGAAATGCTAAAAATAGAAATGCTATAAATAGCATTTCAGGTACTAGTGTTGGAAATAGCAACAAGGAATGATAAAATAGAAATGCTAATAATAGCATTGCTATAAATAGCATTTCGGGATAGATCCCAATTTTAATTAGTCCCTGAACTAAAATTCGAATTTGATTTTAGCAACTGTTTGAAAAATAATTAATTAATTCATCTTAAGTTAATTAGTTGGAGAAAATCAAACATGAAGTCTATGTGAAGACATGCAACCGTTTTCCCTTTGATTGAGGAAGTTATCCCTTAATTAAAGTGATCAGGATGAGTTGTACCTTGAGTTGTAATTAGTTAGCTCAGTTAACTGAGTTAAGTCTAGTTAAATTAGTTCCAAACAGTTTGTGGAACTAATTGTGAGTTCAGTCAGTTAATGCATGCATGCATGTAACTAGTGTACTTCAGATAACTGAATATTCTCTCATAAATAACTCATGCATGTCAGTTTAGTCAGAGACCCAGTTGAGATCAGAGGAAGGGAAAATGTACTATCAGTTGGAGGAATTTTCCTATATAGGAAACTCATCCATGCAGAAGGAATTATCTCCTTCAGGATTGCGCAGTTATTTCAGAGGTCAGTGTTGTGTGTGAGGTGAGAATCACACAGGAGGTAGCTGGAGGACCCAGGAGAAACTGCACAAGGAAATAGGAGGCTTGGAGGACTGAAGGAAGGCATATGTGTTTTCTATTCTGTCTATGAGCAGCAGTGAGGGATTGTACTAAGAGCTGGATAGCTTGTGAGCTAAAGCTTTGTGTAATCCTGAGATATTTCCACTTGTATGATAATACAAATAGCGAGGTTTTTAGCTGAGGCTTTCCCCAGAGTATTCTTCTGTGTTTCATGTGTATGATTTCTTCTTCTCTGTTATATGTGTTCCGATTGATCTTGCTCAAATTGATTAAGCTTCCACAAAGTTTGATAGTAGAAGTAGATCAAGTATTTTTCTTTAGTATATTGCATTATCAGGTGATCTACGGTGAAATTTCTACAGTACAAAAAATTAAGGCATGTGGCTCGTGGGCTACTACAATGCACAAATCCTCTCTTTTACTCTCCCCCTTTTCCACTCATCTACTCTACTCGTCTATGGAACAAAATTCCCTCGAAAAGAATGGAACCCCTTTTCCTCTTAGTGGGTCAGTTATAACATAGCCCGATAACCTATTAGTGGTTAGGTTAACTCCTTCAACTCTTAGCTAGTGTTACAACATTGACTCTTCTAGAGTCCTATTCATCATGATCACATGGCTAACCCTTTTTCCATGAGTAATAGGGTTTAAGTGGCATGCTCATGAAATATGGTGGACAAAACAAGAAGGTCAACCTCCAAGTGACATAGCTTTTGCATACATAGTCCAATTGAGGCGATTCCTTCATCGTTGGAAAAGTCTTTATGTGTAGAATAGGGGAAAAATGACAACACCAAAGTGGCAAAGTTTTACCACCCCCCCCAAAAAAAAATGTTGTTTGATGCCTCAAAATGCTCTTAGAGGGTTTCAAACCCTAATTTGCCAGACTGGGTCCCATCGGTAAAAATGGTACTATGCGTCGATTCCTCCACTTTTTGCACTCTTAAAGCATCGAGATAGATGACAACGAATAAAAAGATCAAATCTGGATCACTTCTTTTTAACCATGTAGGAAAGAATGTATCTCTATGGCCACAAGAGAATTTATAATACTATAAAGTGATGTAGCAAACCATTTTCCTATATCTTTCTTTGAAGTTAAAGCAAATTATTTAAACAACATGTCAAGCTGTTCAATTTTTGTAACCATAGTAAAATCCATGGAAGTATACCAATTCTCACATGCACTAATAATACTATATCCATAAAACAAATGCAATTTTTCCAATGGCTTAGGTAATTCACGAGGTTGTCCAACAATATTAGTTAAATTAAAGGCTTGTAGCAACCTATTAATTGTAGAGCAACCGTTATACTTTGAGGATTAAGGAAACTTGAATTATCAACAAATATATTGTTTATATATTGGAAAGATTGAAAATCTAAATTATCATTGGCTTCTCTAACTTTAATTCTATTTATTCTTCATTTATATATTTGTTCAAGTTTAGGCATAAGATGAGCTAAACCTACAGGATTTCTTCCTGTAGTGTATTTCTTAGATTTTCTTTATGCGGAGTTGCGAGATGAAATATTTAAATAGCATTTGTAACATACTAATCAAAATACACATGTGAGAGGATTCCCCACAAATTAAGGGTGATGAAATTTATTTTTGGCAATAGCGCCAAAAATGTTAATGCCTAAACTAAGATCCAAGTGGAAAGTCAAACCATGGATGCTATATTGGGGAAATGGATGGGAATCATACCATCGTCACCTTGATACAATTTCCCCTTCACTTTTGGCAAAATCTCAAAGGTCAATGGTGATATCCCTATTCTCTTAATAATAAAGTTTGAGTAAATCTTAGTTACTAACCAATCAATGAGAGCAATTATTTACTTCAAAATATGAAACCCACAAAATATATAGTAAAGTAAAAATAAGGATTTCACAAATAAGTGATTTAATACTTAAGAACAAGAGCATAAACCACAATAATCAAGTAAGTTATGTTATGAGTTAGAAACTAGTAGATTAGCACCAAATCTTATTTGTAGAGAATGCAAGAAAAATAACTTAAATTTGAAATAATTTGGTTAACATCCCAAGATAATAACCACTCAGAGGAAGTAACTAGGAAAAGTAATAACTCCAATCTCAACGAAACAATAAGAGATGTAACCTTTAAACGCCAATTGACCTTATGTGATGTAATTTCAAGTGTAAATCAATTAGGTGCTTAGCTGAGGATAGGTACAAGGTGAAAATTAGGTTACCCTTAACCTTCAAATATATTTATTAGCGATTTTTTGTAGATTTCTATATTGAATTTTAGATAAATATCAACCAAAGAGATATATTTTCAACCTTAAAGCAAGACATCCTAGATTTCTAGTTAGGGTTTTATAATATATAATGAAATGACATCCCAAATTTTGAATCAAATCCACAATAAGTATAGAAATATAAACAAAAGAACTTGAATCACAAGGTAAATTCTGCAAGGGTTTACTACGATTAGCTTAGAATTTACGTAGAAGATCTAAATGTGAGATACACAAGTAGTATAAACTCTAAGATGATTTCATGACTAGAAAAGAAGATAAAACTTAACAAAATCTTATAGTATATGAAATCAATGCTAAATCTACTGCTAGATATTCCCTATAAGCATTAAAATTTGGGCTTAGGATTTATGTAAACAAAAGTTGGATGTAGTTTCCAAAGTTCCACAAATAATGAAAACAACATGAAGAATTATAAATGAACTTTAGATACACAAATCCAGGGGGCTGATTTGCCTCTTAGGGTTTTAAGATATAAAATTAAAATCAAACCCTAACTTGAGCTAGTTAAGAAAATTAATTTGGTAATTAACTTAATGCTACATTAGGAAAGAAATCTAACTTAGGATTTTTCAATGCTTTTCTTATATTTCTTTGCAAACGAAAATGAAAAGATATTTTGGTATTTGGTATTTTTGTATTTTGGGTTGTTGATGCGAGAAGACAAGTGCCTTATCCAACTATAGCTTATGGGGTCAAGAAGAAAACCTGACTTTAAATTTGATCTATTCTACCTAAGGAATGTGATGAAGGGACTAGAACCCAAAGGGAAAAATAGTTTTTTTTTTTTTTTTTAATCTAATCAAGATAAGCAATGGAGATCAAGGCTTTACAAAATGGGGTCCTCAAGGGAACTCCTTCACCAACAAGATCTACTATAGCTTGATAAACATACTCAATACTACTGTTACAGTTCCTAAATGGATAGGAAAAGAAAGGAATCAAATAGTTATGAAACTAACAAAGGAAGAAGGAGAGGAGTAGCCCCAAATTGTCTTCCTTCCAAGTGGTAGGCTTACCCTTTAAATGGGTTGACCTTCTCCATTTGTAGAAGAATTGAGCATTCACAATTAGTGTTTATGCACCAAAATAGAAACTAAGATAAAATAGCTACAATAATCGACTTCAAATACCCTCAATAGGTATATATTAAAAAAAATTGCATTCCCAATAGCTTAAAAAAACTAGAAGTGTTAGGGGCATCCTCTTTCATTAAGGAGGCTTCAATAATCCTCATATTACAAAAATATTTATATCTCCTTCTATCTAGCATAATAGATCTCACAATTGACTTGTCTTCCAACTGACTAAGGAGACAAGGTCAAACAATACATAAGATACAAGAAGAGACGTGCCACATGTACAAAATGTTCCACGGGAAGTTAAAGGGATACCAATGTCCCTCCATGATGTAACATAAACTCCTTAAGATGTCCCTGCAATGAAGATAGATATTATAAATATGTAAATGGCTATGCTCAAGATGAGGAACACCAACATGTGTGGCACATGGGAAGCCTAAAGAGTGGAAGATCTCCTAAAATAAGCTCTAATAGTCACAAGGGAGGTGTTGAATGCATAACCTCCTCCTCAAATTATATTAATAGCATCCACAAGTCAAGGGAGGCTCAAGAAGGTCTACATGTGCCAAATAAATGCCCCAATAGCTAGGTAATGCATCCTCCAAGGTGGACATGTCATTAATTTGTTTGACACATGCCTCCAAATGTATGAAAAGGGTAAGTGCTCCATGATTTATGGTGTGCCATGACATGGATACTCTAGGTGAATGAAGAAGGAACCTCAAGTGCCTAGGGTGCTTTGACTATGATTAGATAGTTGTGAAGATACCTTGAGAGTTGTGAAGATGCCTTAAGAGCTATGTCTCCACATGAAAATGTGTTGAGTAACCTCAAATGATGGATACATGTGCCCCAAAGTGCTAGGGAGATGATAAACTAGGCCAAGGTGTGACAAATCCATAGGGGGGTCCATGCTTACGCATAAGATAAGTGTGCTCTCTAGACATAAAATGCTATATAATACATGATAAATACTATTACATAAGGGTATAGTGAAAAACCCTGGGCATTCCCTAAGTCACGTGTCTTAATAGATCCACTCTAAGACCTTCGCACACCCACCTCAACCATAAATGAAATTTAAGAGATGGATAATAGAAGACACAAGGGAATATTTTAAAATGGGCACTAAAAGGACCAACCATGACAAACCTTAGAGGATTTAAAGCAACCACCCAACTGAAGAAGAAAAAAAAATCACTTTACAACAACACTAAGCATGCTTAAGTACAACACATGAGATACAAAAGTCACACTTTTGGTTAATAATGATAGAATAATACAAATAATCATGATGGAAAATCTTATCATCATAGTTTTCTCTCTGACATCATTGAGGTAGGCTTAGGATTCGCTCATATGTTGGAACATATCTAGTGAAGAAAATGAAGTGTAATTGAAGTGAAACTAAGGAATGGCACTTTCTAAGTTTAAGGAAATGCATCCACCTTACTAAATAAAACTATCCCATGTAATTCATACAATAATTCATTAATATAGGAATAATAAACTTATTCTTAATGGTGGTCATATTGAGTTCTCTATAATTTGGACTTATACGCAATGAAGAATATTTTTTATTAACCATCATCAAAGAAGAAGAGAAAGCACTTTGGGTTAGTTGAATGATGCCAACCTTTAACATCTCTTGGAACATGTGTTTAATATCATTTTTTTTAGTATTGGGATACATGCAAGGTTGCATGTTAATAGGGAGAATCCTTGAAATATGTTGAATAGAATGATTATGATATTAAGTGACAATAAGACCTTTGGGCATATCAAAAAATTACGTGGAATTCCCATCCCTAAATTTTTGGAGATCCATAGGTAGAGAGGGCTTAGATGAATGAACATCTCGTGATAAAAATTGTGTAGTTACTCCTAAGTATCCATTGTTCATATATTTTGTGATGTTGTTGGAGCTCACAAATTTACATGGCCTCCCTTGGATACCTCTACGTTCCATTTCCTTGCCTTGCAAGAAATATCTCATGAAACTTTCCTAAAATTGCATGGCAACCATTTCCAATGTTCTTAGACATTAGACCATTAAGGCCCATTTATTAGGATTAATATCATCCGATTGTCTAATAAATATTCCCCATTGTTATATCAATACTATGGCACATTCTTGAACAATTTTTTGGTACCTTCTTCCACAACCCTTGCTTGAAATGTTGGCTTCAAATATATAAAGTTAATGAAAAGTTTTGGTAATCCATGGTTAATGAAATTGTGGTTACTACCATACTTAATTAATACTCACCTTTTGTTTGGTGATATAGTCATCTACCTTGACATTTTTAAAGTGTTTTAATGTCATCAAAAGCATCACAAGGTATGGCGAGAATAGCCTCCTTTAGTTCTATATCTTCAGTAGGTTCCAACTCTTGTTCATCTTCCTCTTCACAATCTATGTAAACTAATTTTTTCTCACCACGATTATATTCCTTAATTTACTTACCAACACAATTGAAACATACCTCTTTTTTTCTTGTTTCATTCATTTATTAACGTGTCAACCTTGTGGATTGAGTGAGGTTAGGAGTGGGAACATTGTGATTAATATAGGTGTTTACAACAAACCTTCTAGCAACCATATTTTTACATACAATTTTCTTTCTTGTCCTAAAAGAATATCTAAGAATGTGGGTGCAAATAGAGGCACCTCATGCTAAATGATCTCCTTTCATCCACTCATAAACATATCTAACAAGTTATCATCTAGTTATGGAGAATTTCCAGAATAATTTGTGTAAAGGATTTTTAATCTATTTGACGTTTCGGGTGGACACTCCACCCATAATTAGGGACCAGAAAGCATAATGATATGAAACAAGTGTTGAGGAGTATTAAATAGAGAAGAAAAATACAAGGTAGTTGTTAAGAAATTAATCAAGATAGTAGTTAAGGAATTATTAATAAATTAATCAAGGAAGTAGTTAGAGGGCATAATTAATTAGGGACAAAGTCAAGGTTTGATTAAGAAATGGGGCATAAATATATTAGATAAGAATTTTACATAAATTAAGGGATAATAATGGGTTATTACAGATTAAATTAATAAGTTGGAGGAGCAAGTTTAGATGGAAGAAACTAAAAATAAATTATGAAAATATGCATATCTATGTCTATATGATATAAGAATAAATAATTAAAGAATTAAAGAAATAAAGAACGAATTGAAAGGTGGGGAAGAAAATGAAAAAATGTTATATATATATATATATATATATATATATATATAGTGGGAATGAAGCAATTCCTTCATATGGCATTGAATTTATGATTTCGTAGATCTCAATATGATGAATTCTCTTGTAATTAGGACTTGACCTTATTATTCTCTCAATGTTCTAGTAAGTCACTCTTGTGCTCTTTGTAAGGACAAGCACTTATGTTAGAGAATTTTATTATTTTATTGATAGTTTACAAAAGCTTTTTAAAATCTTCTTTGCATGGCATGCTTGTCTTGACGTTATATAGATTCAGCTTGAGGTATTCAAGAGTTTACCAGTTTGTATCTTGGAACTTTTGAAATTTTATTATGATTATCATCTTTTGGAGATCAACCTTCTTTGTCATTGTAGTTTCCCTTGTTATGATCTTCTTTTCAAACATGGAGAAGTAAAGTTATAAATCTTCATTCTCTTAATATTTCATGGATGATACTTCATAGTCCTTGAGATGAGTAACATTTGGCTTATTACCTCTAGCAATGAGGTTTAATCAACATAATATGATGACTAGGGTTAAAATTATCTATATGGATGTGATTCTGTATTGTTTGTGTGATTTTTCCAAGCGAATGGAACAAATGCACCTTATTGTGAGGTATACTTTTAGTACCACAACATAACAATATCTGTGAACCATTATAAGGAATATAACAAAGCAAAAAACTCACCACCCTAACAAAGCACAACATCATAGGCATAATATTAGGTCCATTACGGAGGTCGACGGGGGGTCTACGATTTTGGGTAATTGGGTATAGGGTTTTCGTAGGTTGCTAACTTTTATTGTGGAGGTTTTCTACATGGGATAGAGTCGAGCATATATACAATCCTCGTGCTATCTCTGGAGGATCTAGAGGAGGATATTACTTGGGGTTATCCTGTCTAGAGTAGTGACAACATCATGGGGATGTCCAAGTGGATGATATTTTCATTGATTATTCCTCCAAAACTTATGAGTTTTTCCAAGTGTGGGTGGATCCACCTGGACATCTACTGAGCGTATCTAATATGGGTCCAGAGGAAGAGCTTCCGAAACATGATGGGATGCAGGTAGCAATAGTGTTGGCCGAATTAGCCCAACTTTGGGTGAATGTCACAAGCCCGCTAGGTGATATGATAGAGACTTCTAACCCACACTCATAGTCCTGAATAGGGAACCCAAAACTCAAAACAGGGGCAGGGGATTTTGATCTGGACTTATGCAAGAACTCAAAAAAATACAGAAATACCCATATCCATAGAGATGCAACAGAAATAAATATTCATTTCATTAATATCAAAGAACTGAAATATGCTTACATACAGAAATAAAAATAAATTAGCTCGGGCGATGGTAGCTTATCTCTAAGAAGAGATGTGGTGGCTACATGCCTCTAAATTGTGTTACAATGAGGCTCAAAGGCCTATTTATTATTGAGAAACAATGGAAAACCCTAAACATCCAAAAACCTAACCCTAGGAGATGAAGCGCCAAAATTGTGGGCCCCGTTTGGGTAAATTGGTACATCAACTTCCCGGGGTTGTAACTTTGGCATACGATCTTCGTTTGGCTATCATAATACCTTGTTTTGAAGGTCTCAAAGAGAAGGTTGGAGTGAAAACATCAAGCTAATTGGGGACTTTTCCAGTCTCTCTGTTTTTCCTAAAAATGTTGTTTAGGGCCTCAAAACGGCTCTGGAAGTTCAGGATCCGAAAAACTGCCAAAAATAGTAAATTGTGCTACAATTAAGGAAACTGAAAAAATGAAAGAGAAAACGTTGGGGGTCCAAGTGGAATAGGCGGGTGGCCACCAATATCCATTTGGATCAAATTTGGTGGAGGAAAAAACATCCTTCTCCCACAAAGAGGTTTTACGAGTTGCTTTAACATTTTATGAGGAGGGTTTTCAACCAGATCTAGTAGTTGATATGATGAATGACTTGGATTTTTCTTTAGGTAGCAGGTTGAAAAGTTATTTTTTCAAAGGGGTTGGAGGCATCATAGATGGGGGAGGGTTTGGATGGTAGTGGGGTTCCCACTTCTCTCTCACTTCTTAAAATTCTCTATGGCCTAGAGGGTTTATCCTTTGGGTGTTTTTGGGGGAGAAACCACATTCAAAAGGTTTAGCTAAGCCTCTTATTTGTAGTGTAGGAGAAGCTCTGTAGGGTAATGATTCAAAACTAAAAGGACCAACCAACACTTAAAAGGAGTTGGAAAACTTGGAAGGGTAAAAATTTTCAGGATCCAAAAGGAAAAAGGGATAGTATGCTAGAATAAAAAGTGGGGACGCTAAACTAGTTCTAGGAGAAGATATTCAACTTCCTAGGTCCTTCATATGTCCAAATTGGTGGTGGTAGGTCAAGAAAGAGGTTGAGAATTTTCAATTAAAACCCTGCGAGAATGGTCTGACAGAGGGTGGAGACAATGATTTGTAGTCCAACTATTGGTGGTGACCTTAGCGCTAGGATGGTTTATGTTTCAGTTCAGGGTAGTTAATGAGGCCACAAGGGTTTTGCAGGGAAATGAGAGTATCAATTCAAGGCTAGTTCTTATGAAAAAATGGAAACCCTTATTTTATGCCCGCAAAGAGAGGATTGATGTGCCTTCAGTTTGGGTGTGAGTATTGGTCGATGGAGGCTTTTTGTAATGCGCTTCTCCCAAATTTACTCACTTTCATCGGTCTATCGAGGTAAACATGAGTTGATGGATACTATGACATGACCTGAAATCCTAGGTCCCATTAAGGGAGTGGGGTTGACTACTAATGACAAACTGACATTTCAGAACATTCTACAGGGGCCACAGGTCACTTAGAGGCTGAGCAACCACCATAGGTGGAAAAATCCCGAGCTGGACCACCTTTTCCTTACCTTGGGCCCTCAACCGCTCCCACAACAAGGCATCCATGCAGTTGGGAGCCTCCAACAGTATGTATAAGCCTACATCCATGTGGTTGCAGTCTAAATTGTCCAGTTCAGAGCATGTTATCCCGAATTCTGAGCCTAAATTCCAGGTTAGCCTCCATACCACTACCCAAAACTCAGTGAGGCTTTGCAGAATCAATAATGACATGAGAACAATGCTAAACACTCAAACTTGAGCCAGATACTTGACCTAACCAAGCCTAACCATGAAAATCATTTGGTTAAACATATTGAGAACATGTAATATACAGGTCATGAATGCATATCTGAACATAGAGGGTCTGATACATTTTGAGAATAATCAAGCAGGTATACTGCCCTCTCATAATATTTGTAATAACATTTGTTAGCTCATGTATTAATTAACCATCCATCAAGAAATCAAACATTTCAAGAGCCATAGTTAGAACCTCCTAGGAAACCAGCTTATAACCAACATACAATCAGAATAATAACCATGATAGAATAACTATCAAATCCACATAATATCAAGTACAAGTACTCATGAAATACAGGAGGCAAGTAACTCTTATTAACATATGAAAAAGCCAACCAAGTAAGGGACTTGCATGTACCACCCAACCATAGATTGAGCTGAACCAAATCTTTCTCTCAGCCAATCATCCCCGTGCCATATTCAAAGCATGAATGTGGGAATCAAGACAAAACAACCAGGGCTTATTGGAGATTAAACCACCTCCACCCTCAGGCTTTACCGCAATCTCTCCAGAACCAGTCAAGGGATTCCTAGGCCCAAAGTAAGCACATAAACAATCAGGCTTTACCGCAATCTCGCCAAAACCGGTCAAGGGATCACTAGGCCCAAAACAACACATAAACAACTAGGATTTACCACAATCTTGCCAAAACTAGTCAAGGGATCACTAGGCCCAAAACAAGCTTGGATGGCTCAGAATTTCTTCACCAATACCTTGAGGAATTTGCCTGTCTCCGCCCTCAGGATTTACTGCAATCCTTCCAAAACCAGTCAAGGGATTCTAAGCCCTTGGGAATTTTCCTGAGACCACCTCACTCAATTCCAAAACCATTCGATAATCCAAAGCTCAACCAACTGAAAGAACCACATCACACCATGGCTATCCAAAAATGGTAAGGTAAGGATGAAACCATTGTATGGCACCTGGTAAAACCCATGCCAATGACAACAAGAGAACCAAAGACACACATGCATGTACCATGCATTCAAAAACTAGCTAGGAGGTCACGGATGTAACCTTTTACCTGCAAGTAATCCTTCTTTCCATGTCCTTCCCTTGCTTTCCTTGTCCTTCCTTTGCCTTCATTTGATTTCTTACTTCAATGTTAGAGTGCTCCAATAATGCTCTAAGTGTGAAATAGTATGAGAGAATAGAGAGAATAGAACTATCAAAATTTTAACCAACAAAAACTAAATTGACAAAAGGTTAACTAGCAAAAACTATGAACTGATCCTTAGAAGGCTTTTTATCATTGAGGCCTCTATTTTCTTCAATTTCCTCTATTTTTCCTTCAATTTTCCTCACATGCAAACATGTGACCTTTCATCTCCCTTTTCTCCTATTTTCCTTTATTTTCATATATAAATGCCAATTAATGCCTCTTTGCCTTTTCAAATCCTTTTCCAATTTTGTTAGCCATAATAAAATAAAATGATCACCCACTAGGATGTTTTGCCTAACATTCAACTTAGAATACGTGTCCCATGAGCTCGGTCTTATTTTGCCTTCATTAACTTTATTACGTGAACTTTTAACTCAGGGATATTACATACCCCTCCCCCTTAGGGGAACACCGTCCTCTGTGTTCTATGACACCTACAACCAACAAGACCACTGAAAATCAAAACATACTACCCATGGAGCTTTATAATTTAGCTCGATGTAGTATTTACAATGAATCCGCTGAAAGCAAAACCAACATGATAAACATAACACCATGACAACCATACCGCTTATTGGAGCTTTATAACACAACTCATTGTGATATTTACAATAGAAACCATACATACATATGTACATATACCAAAACTCCTTTCCTCAATCGGCAAACAATGAAGGATACATAGCCCGAATTCGATCAACCATCTCCCATGTAGCTTCATTGGGCCTAAGGTGCTTCCACAACACTTTAAGTTGCTCGATTTCTCAGTTTCGGAGCATGAGTTGTTTCCGTTGCAAAATGCATCGAGGTTCTGACTATAATTCTCCTTATGGCTCCACTTGCAATACAAACCAGTCAATCACATGATCAACATCATTTACATATATTTTAAGCAATGAAACATGGAAAACATCATGGAATTTCACTGTCAGCATCAGTGCAAGTCTGTAGGCCACTGTTCCAATCCTCTCAAGGATCTCGAAAGGCCCTCAATACCGAGGTGCCAACTTGGAACATGACCCAATCCTCAAGGAGCTCCTCTTGAGATGGATGCACAAGTACACATGCTCCCCAACTTGAAACTCCTTAAATACCCTGTTTTTATCTCCATATATCTTTTGTCTATCTTGTGCTGCCTTTAGATTCTTCTTGATAACCTGCATTTAATGTTCCATCTCTGCGAACATGTTTGGTCCAATCACTACCCTGTTCACTGGATCATTCCAGTTGATAGGAGTATTAGTCCTCAGTGACTCCTTATACCCATTGTTGCAATCAAACTCAACCAGTGTAAGATATTCCTACCACCTCCTCTACTAGTGCATAACATACATTCTCAACATGTCCTATAGAATCCTGTTGACCCTATCTATCTATCCATATATTTGTGGATGATAAGTTGTTCTAAAAGCCAACTCTATAAATAGCTCCTAAAACCTGGAAGTGAACTTGGCATCTTTGTCGGATACAATCTTCTTAGGAATATAATACAATCTCACTATCTCCCTGATGAAGACCTGAGCTACCTCACTAGCTGAATAAGTAGACTTAACCACTATGAAGTGAGCTACCTTAGTCCACCTGTCAACCACAACCATGATGGAATCATAATCAACTGCAATAGACCACCTGGATGCTTGCACATTGCTTTTACCTGTTGACAATTGAAAGACCTGCTGACGAAATCAGACACCTCTTTCTTAATATTCGACCAATAATAGAAGTATTTCACAACTATTAGAGTATCCTGATATCTGAGATGACCTGAATATGGCTTAACATGAAATTACCACAAGATGAGCTTCTTGAGCTCACTGTTGTCCGACACATAGATCTTGTCTCTAAATCTCACCAAACCATATGCCGTGAGATGATAATCCACATTTTGATCACTTGTAACCTGCTACTCTAACCTGTGCCTAAGTTCCCTACACCTATTGTCTTGTTGTCCTGCCTGTAAAATACAATCTTGTAAATATGTTCCATATGAACTCATAGTTGTTATATGATTTACCTGCACTCTTCTACTAAGATCATCTACAACCCTATTCTCCTTTCCCTTAATGTACTTAATATCGAAGTAAAAATCACTTAGAGTAGCCAACCATCTAGATTTCCTGGCATTCAGATTAGGTTGGTCAAACAAGTATGTCAACACATTGTGATCACTCATCAACACAAACCTTTTTCCAAGAAGATAGTGCCTCTACAACTTCAATGTGTGAATGATCGCTTCAAACTCAAGATCATGCGTCATATAGTTCTGCTCATGCTTATTTAGTTTCCTTGACTCATAACATACTACCTGTACCTCCTGCATTAGGATTCCACCAAGTCCTCTCTTGCAAGCTTTTGTACATACCACAAACTCTTTATCTAGATCTACAATCTTTAGAATTGGAGAATTGTTACACAACATTTTGGCATTGTCCTTGTACTCCATGTTCCTTGATCTTGGAGGACCTCTATAGTGAACTCCACATGCTTTGCATTCATGGAGAAACTCCCATTGTGTCCCTCTTCATGAGCAGATCATTTCCCTTTTGCACCATTTCCCCTGAAACTTCTGTTTTTCCCAGTTTACAAGGCCGACGCTAATGACCTTTGTCTCCCCCGCACCAATGTGCAGAGATTAGCACTATTCCCCACGCCGATTAGTGTGACTGAGCTGTGTTCCAGTCGCGCCGGTCCTGTTATGGAAAGTTTTTTAAATTAGAGTTGAAGCTTCCAAATCTAGAAGCTCCGTAATGGAAGTTTGGTAAATGGTTTGGCCAGACGAGGTCGAGGATGACAATATGGGTTTGTTTCCCCTATAATGATGGAACTACCTCAAGGGATAAGTCCTTCTCCCATGAGAAGAGGATCCATCTCCCATCCATATTTCCTATATAAACCTCCTTTTTTCCCAAGCATAAGCTAGTTAGGGTGTTGGTTGAGTGTGAGTATACTATTTTTATTAGACAAGCAAGCTATTACTAGTTGTAGCCACCTAGTTCTGTGAGGGAGAAGTGTGTTTGGTTTGGAGTGAAGTCTAAAGGGAAGAGCCTTTAAACTATTGTTGTTTGAAGCCATCATGGAATGCTAGCATAAGTGTGTGGGAATCTGGTCTTGTCAGAGGAAGATTGCGACTTCAAGACGAGTGGTTGTAATTTCTCTTTGATATTAATATTTGCAACTATCGATTGATTTCCTACATGTTTTGTAATATTACATATTCGTGCCTTGATGCTTATTGACTCATTAAGTAGGTTGAATTGCATTTTTTCTATTATTATGTTTATGTGCTATTGTTGTTTACTTGTTTAAGGAGCTTGAAGAAAGAAGTGAGAGATTGCTAGTTGTAGTACTGGTTAGTCGTGCTGGTCATGCCTATTGGCGCTAGTTGTCAGTTAGGCAGTTGTGCCAATCTCAGGGGTAAAAAAAATTAGAATTTCTCCCATTCCAGTGCCAGTGTGTCTTGACCCTCAAACTCTCTTCATCAGCCAGAGGTGACTAGGATGCTTTGTTTGCTTCATTTTCAATTGAATGAGTGAAAGAGTCTCGTTTGTTCTCTTATTTCGAGTCTCTTTTCTCTTTCCAAGCATAGATTACATTGCTTGGTTTGTCGATTGAAGCATTCATGTGTTTGGTTTGTTAGATTTAGGGAAGAAGTTGTTTTTAGTTTCATTTATAATGATTTGGATTTGATTGATGCTTGTTTGTTTGGAATTGTGAAAATTTTCATTAAAGTGCTTTATGTGAAATATTCATTTTGCATTTTATGAGAAGAAGAACATCATTCTAGTTTTACTTAAGTGAAATTATTGCATTAGTAGTGTCACTAAGAAGCTAGAATTGCATCATCATAAGCATTGGAAATGAAATGTAACTTATTATGTTGTTATAGGAAGATTAAGTGCATTTAGGACATATATTAGAGAAAGATTTCATTCTTTGATTGTTGCATTGATTTTGTGTTCCCTATCTCTGAATTAGTGTTAACTTTCATCGAAGACAAAGATCTCTTTTCTCATAGAGCTGCATATAGGAGTTTTTCAAATGACAGTGGTAGGGACTTGTAACTGAAACCTAATTCAAGGTAAACCGTTAAAATTTATTGAATTAATCTAAGGAAGCATTGAAACTTAATGCTCACATTTATTGGTCTAGGCTAGAGACGTGTTCCGACGTCTTTAAACCTAGCAGCTATCGTTCGCTTCGGCATTAGACAATGCTAATACGGATTTGTGCTCCCGGTACCGTCGAGTATATAACGGGAGACCCCTCTAGGCTGAAATCATTTATCCATAGGAAGCTGAGTCGGCCACCTTGCAAACGTGATACACCAAGTAGAACATTCGGGGAGATTTCCTGCCCATACTTCTCGGTTCGCCGAGAGGTATTCTGTAGTTCACGGTTGCCTGGTAATCCTTTTTTCCTAGATTATCCTGAATAGTCATTTGATCTTTTTAACTCATTAAACTTAAAATATCATTCGAGCACTTGTCCTTTCAAGCTCGTTTCCAATCGCAAGTGATAGAGTCACCTTTTGTCCCTTTCTCGACTCTTAAAATATGAAAAGGCAAAGTTTTGTTTCAGTGTCTTAAAATTAATTACCCAGAGAATATTCTTGGTAAAAGTTATCTTCCTTAGTAATTCTTTAGGGTCGATTCTGATGGAAACATTCCCAGAGTCCACCAGTCAAGGATTCCCCTCAGATGGGAATCCTGGTCCTTTTCCTTCTTTTGGAAATACTGGTGCTCCTTATATGGCAATGTTGTCCCTCCATGGGTCAACCATCGATTTACCTGTATGGTTATTTTCGACCTCGATGATCCCGAGCATCCCGACTCCTGTCCAAACATCTCCTTCATTCGAACCACGTCATGATGATTCTAAGGTTCAGCCCTCGCCTTCTTCCCCAATTTCTTCACCTTCCTCTTCTACTTCGCCTCATGAAAGTTTGAAATCTAGTAACCAGGAGGCTAAGAGGAAGAAGAAGAAGATGAAGAAGAAGAATTCAGATAAGTGAGAGGAAAACCGTGCAGCTGTTACTCCAAATTCACTTCTTGTCAACAAACCTTTCGATCCTTTGCGGAAGGTAAAATTCCCTTGCAGGCTGTGTAAGGGTGACCATCTCCTTCGAGACTGTCCTGGCATTCCCAGAGTCTTAGAGGTATGGTCTCAAAATCTGGATCGACCATCCCCATCGACCTCTGGAGATCATGTTGATGCTGCATCCTTAGTTAGCGATGGTAAGAAGAAAGGGAAGATTAGATTCCCCTGTAGGTTATGTGAAGGAGAGCATCTTCTTCACCTTTGTCCTCTTATGGATAAAGCTTCCAAGCTCTTGGAAAATCTTGCAGCTCCTCAACCCCAACTTCCTGTTGGTTATTAGAGGCTTTCTTCTGACCCTCTCCCGGTTGGTAAAGAGATTGACTTGGATTCATCTCTTTCTCGTCCTGCTCTTCCTGAGCGAGACTCTCTTGTGTCTGTTCCCAACCAACCATTGGTCGAAAAGAGTGTCAACTTGGCTCCGCCACCAGTTACTCACTTTGTTCCGGAAGAGCGTAGTGATCATACTGTTAAGTTATGGTATGTTCTATGCTTATAACAGTTTACTTATTTTCCTTATTATATTCCAAAGATTAGCGATCACACGTACATAAAGTAAAGTGTAGATAGAACATTAAACGATCGACAAAAAACAAGCCAAGACAAGAGACACAAGATGTGGCGGCTAGCTAGGGACAAACCCCACACTGTGTGGGGAAACCCTTTGATAAAATCTTCTTTTATCTTCAATAATTCAGCAGGGAGAAATAGTACAATAAATCTGATTCATATTAGCAGTAGCAAACCCTAGATCAATAGCATCAGCATTAGCGGCTTCATTATCAAACTAGGGTAGATGATATATTGCAAACCGTTCGTCGGATTGACTTCATTCCACCACCAAAAGTTGCGACTTTCAGAGGAGGTTCAGATGAACCTACAGTGTAGTTCCAAAGAGAAGATCTTCTAGGCCACGCAAGTCAATCTTTACTTCTGCAGTTGCAGCTTCAGTTTCAGCAGTTTCCGGCTTCAAACTAGGGTAGTCGATATCTTGCAAACCGTTCATCGGATTGACTTCATTCCACCACCAAAAGTTGCGGCTTTCAGAGGAGGTTTAGATGAACCTACAACGTAGTTCCAAAGAGGAGATCTTCTAGGCCACGCAAGTCAATCTTTACTTCTGCAGTTGCAGCTTCAGTTTCAGCAGTTTCCGGCTTCACATGTGTGAGAGAGAGACCCATTTCAGCGTAGTAGAGAAGAGACTCATTTCTGCGTAGTAGAGAGAGAGAGATGTGATGAGATGAGTGAGTCCAAATGAGGAAAAGTCCTCTTATATTTATACACAACGTTGGTGGGTGAATAGATGCGACTATTAGGCTTCTGAGCCTACATGAGTTGTAGGTCGGCTTGATAATAATTCCATAATCAAAATAAATTCATATCTCCATGAATACTTATCGGAATCGGATGATCTTTATATCAATCCTACACCTCTCGACGAGAGGAATCTAATAAAAATATTATCAGCCATGAATAAGATGACCCACATGAAGTTTTGCCCTGGTTGCCAATTTTAACACTCCCTCTCAACCATGGAGAACTTCATCTGCAATCTGTCTATCGGTCGTTACTATTCATCCATCAAATGCACTGCCCTATATAGCTTGACCCTTGCCCTGCTCTGCTCTATTCTGCTTGTTCTGCTTTGTCTTGTTCTGCCCTGCACTGATCTGTACTGTTTTGCTCTGTTCTTGCATTATTCTGTTCTGCTCTGCTTTTGTCCGAATTATGAAGAAGAAGAAATGATCGAGGATGTATCATACTGAGTCAAATTCAGTCTCAGAGTATGTACCACTAGTCCCAGACCAGTCTCAACCAACCCGAAGTCAGCGTCATAGTGAGTACAACTCCACTGGTCCTAGACCAGTATCATCCTCCACTGACTCAAAGTCAGTCTCAGAGTGCGTACCACTGGTCCCAGACCAGTCTCAGCCGACCCGAAGTCAGCTTCATAGTAAGTACCACTCCTACCACTGGTCCTAGACCAGTGCTGCACTGACACGAAGTCAGTCTCGAAGTATGTACCACTGGTCCCAGACCAGTCTCAACCAACCCGAAGTTAGCGTCATAGTATGGTACAACTCCTACCACTGGTCCCAGACCAATATCGCAGTCTCAGAGAGTGTACCACTGGTCCCAGACCAGTCTCAACCGACCCGAAGTCAGCGTCATAGTATGTACCACTCTCACTGGTCCCAGACCAGTACTGCACTGACACGAAGTTAGTCTCGGAGTATGTACCACTGGTCCCAGACCAGTCTCAACTGACCCGAAGTCAGCGTCATAGTATGGTACAACTCCTACCACTGGTCCCAGACCAGTATCGCAGTCTCAAAGAGTGTACCACTGGTCCCAGACCAGTCTCAACCGACCCGAAGTCAGCGTCATAGTATGTACCACTCTCACTGGTCCTAGACCAGTACTGCACTGACACGAAGTCAATCTCGGAGTATGTACCACTGGTCCCAGACCAGTCTCAACCGACCCGAAGTCAGCGTCATAATATGGTACAACTCCTACCACTGGTCCCAGACCAGTATCATTGATCCCAGATCAATGAAGGTCATCCTTGCATAGGGAGTACGGTAGATACAACGATGCGTCCATCGGTACTACTATGGTCCCTAACTTCATTTCCCTACTCATTGATCATATGAGAGGTACTTCCCATGAGTCCCAGACTGCATGGGTAGGATGCCTCAACAGGAGAACTAATCAATCCTGTCCTCACAGGAGAACACATCAATCCTGCTACAATCGCCGTGGAGAACACATCAATCCAGGCTGCCATGGAGAACACATCAATCCAGGCCTCACAAAAGAACTAATCATCCTGCTACACAGGAGAGCGAATCATCCTGTTCCACAAGAGAGCGAATCATCTTGTCCCACAAGAGAGTGAATGATCTTGTTCCAGTGTGCACCACCATGGGAGGGTGAGTCACCCTGTGGTCATATGTTGCTCCAGTAGGAACCGCAAGCCCTCAGAGCTCCCAGAGCTCAATGTATGCAACATGCAGGACCCTTGTATAAGGGTTTCTTGCCGACTCCAAGTCGTTTGGGAAAATCACAGATTAGATCTTTCCTCAGGGTTTTGACAAGGTGTATCAACCTGTACATCATCTTAATGTGATGGAGCTTCCTTGCTCATCGACTTACCATATCCCAGATGATGTCTATCTGCTGGAGCAATTGACGAATACGGGATTCCTCAATAATCGAATCCCACCTCTGGTTGTTACAAAGAATCACAGTGGTATCCAATGTAAATCCAAACAACTCACTGAAGAGCTTTCGCAACCAGACTGCCTCACACGAGGTTATGCTAGCAACAATATATCCTGCTTCAGCGGTGCTCAAAGCCACCGACTTCGGCTTCCTGCTCATCCAGGATATTGAAGCAGATCCCAAGGTGAAACAGTACCCGGAAGTGCTCTTACAGTCCACCACACTGCCTGCCCAATCAACATCAGTATATCCAAGTAGTCTCACATCTCCGGCAGTGTATCTTAATCCATGAGAGATTGTGTCCTGAAGACATCTCAGAAGATTCCTGGCATCAATCCAGTGAGGCTCAACCAAATATGAGCTCACAATGCTAACTGCAAAACATATGTTCAGACGAAGGTTCACCAAGAACATCAATGCGAATGAGTTTTTGAAACTCAGAGGCATTTCCCAAGTCTGGTCCGACATCACTACCATATAACTTCTAAAAGTTAAGATCCTCGAGGTAGTCACAGGCTTGCAGTCCATCATACCGAATCTTTCCAATATATTTACCACATATTTCCTTGAGATAGGAAAATTTCCCTTGGCTTCTGCCACACTTCAAGTCCTTGGTCCTTCATTTCAAATTCAGAAGCCATCTCCCTCTTACATTTTTGAGTGAGAGGGTTTGCACCTGTTAGAAAGAGGTCATCCACATACAACACCAGTATGAGAGGCTTGTCATCTTCAACCTTAAAGTAAAGGTTAGGATCAGCTTCACTCCTAGTGAATCCCAGCTTCATCAAGTAGCTGTCGATCCTCTCATACCATGCTCGGGGTGCTTGCTTCAGCCCATAGAGAGCCTTCTTCAACTTGCATACATGAGATTTTCAATCATAAATCTCAAATCCTTCAGGTTGCTCCACATAGACCTCTTCTTTGATAGAACCATGCAAGAACGCAGTCTTAACATCCATCTGATGTAGGTTCCATCCTTGTGAAGCCACAAGGGCTATGATCAAGTGGATGGTCGTATATATGGCAACAGGTGCAAATATCATAGTCTATACCTCCCTTCTGGGATAAACCACGAGCAACAAAATGAACCTTATACTTTTCCATACTTCCATTTGC
The DNA here is from genome assembly GCA_031772625.1 of Pinus tabuliformis. Taxonomy (NCBI): domain Eukaryota; kingdom Viridiplantae; phylum Streptophyta; class Pinopsida; order Pinales; family Pinaceae; genus Pinus; species Pinus tabuliformis. Next base: position 1,518,908,233 of record CM062816.1, read on the forward strand.
TGCATGCTTTATCTTGTAAAGCCATTTTGAAGTAACAATTGTCTTGTCCAGGGTCTGGGAACTACTTCCCAAACATCATTCTCCATAATAGACTCATATTCTATGGTCATAGCATCCTTCCATAGTTAATGCTTGATGACATCTGAGAATGATGAAGGTTCATTTTGTATGATCGTGCTCATGATGATCAGGTATCCCTGATACCTGTTAAGTTTCTTACTTTGATGGAAGGTTCCTCAGGGTGCAGCATGTCCTTTAGCATCATCAAGTATCCCCCTAAGCCATGAAGGCCTCTTTCTAGAAGAGGAAGGCTCATGTGGATGAGGATCAACCGGATCCATGGGTTCTTCTACATCAGGCATTGATTCATCATCCTTTTATTTCGGTTCCCTGGTGTCGGCTTCTTGAGAGCTACTCAAAGTCAACAGATTGTCCACCTTGCTGAGAGCCATATCTTTGTCAAAGGTGACATCATGACTAATCACGACTTCCCTTTGACCGGTAGTGAACATTTCTTCAGGAGTTTAGGAACCCAATGCTTGATGAGGGCATCGATTTTGTACATATATGGCGGTGATTGTAGTTTCAGCCCATAGAAACTTTGGAAGTCTTTGATCATGTAGCATGGCCCAGACAACTTCCATCATCGTGTGGTTCTTCCTTCCCACCACACCATTCTGCTCAGGAGTATGTGGTGTAGTAGTCTCCCTCTTAATGCCAACCTCAGGTATGCCTGAGTAAACCAATTGTAATATATCAGAGGTCTTGCTTTGGCTTGAGGGGAATGGTCCCCTTTTGAGCTTTCCTTCAGCACATCCTGGACAGACACCTTCTTTCTCTACTCAGAATTCGGGCATCCCTCTCACCATTTGTCTTACACCGAGTATAGCTCTATAATGAAGGGGGGCAAACCTCTAATGCAAAAGTTCATACTGAAGAGATGTGTCATAAGACATGACACCTAGCAGACATCCATCGACCTGATATAATGAATCAACACTAAACCCAAGAGTAAAGGCATCTTTAAAATTATTTTTCCATATACGTACCTTGCCATCGCTGAAGGTTACCTTGTAGCCTTTGTCTTCCATTGCCGAGATGGACACCAGGTTCCTTTTGAGGTCAAGTGCATTTAATACATCCTAGAATTTCTAGCCTTCTTGAATGCTTGTCCTCTTCCTTGATTCCCAGCTCTCCTCTTACCTTTGCTATTGAATTTTTCATTCCTTTGATTGGCATCAGAGGGATTTTGAGTTGCACCACTGCATACTGTACCATGCTTCTCTAATCATGATTATCATCATGCTGCCCATGTCCATGATTTTATCCATCATAATGCTGCTCAAACTAGTGTGCATCATCATCATGCTATCCTATATGTCCATGATCTCATGTTGCCCTTTATGTCCATGATCTCATTCATCATGATGCTCATGATCTCATACATAGTGACTTGCTTTATCGCAAATGTAACATTGTCATTTTCTTCTAGCCTTAGGTGCAGCCTTTCCTTTTGATTTAGTCTCGCAATTATTTCTTTTCTTTGCATGAGAAGAAAAGGCAGCAGGAGGACCTTTAGGCATGGGCATTTCTTGCACTTCTTCCCTTGTTTCTTCTTGAATGCATCTAGCCATTAATTCCTCGAAACCAGGAATTACATTATAGTTCAAAAGAGTAGTCCTGAACACATACCATTCAAATGGCAATCCTCCAAGAGTTGTGAGTGCCATTTCTCTGTCAGTAATAGTTTCCCCAGTAGATAGGAGATCGTCCTTGATCTCAATGATTCTTAAGAAGTATGCTTGCATACTTTCATCTTTACCCTTCTTGATTTCCCTCAGCTTATTTCTAAGAAACAAAACTTGATTTGCATCATTAACTTTAAATAAACTCACCAGTCTATCGTAGATTTCCTTGGAGGTGTCCAGTTCAGAGACGTAGGCCACCAAGTGCTTGTTGATAGAGTCCCGGATAATCTTCTATTGTTTTGACTTCTCCATTTTTCATTTGTTCCAGGCAGCAGCGGATGCATTTGATGGAGGCTCAACAATATTGCCTCTCACATGATCCAACACTCCTTGATTCTCAAGGGTTAGATCAATAGACATCTTCCATCCGTGATAGTAAGCTTTCTCACGGAGCTTGTCTTCAACAGGAAAGAGTGTTGAGGACCCCATAGCTCTTTTAGGATATCCTTGCCAATATTCTCTTCGATGATTGCTCTTGCTCTTGCTCGGGCTTTGTCTTCACCTCAACTCCGATACCATGTTAAGTTATGGTATGTTCTATGCTTATAACAGTTTACTTCTTTTCCTTATTATATTCCAAGGATTAGCAATCACACGTAGATAAAGTAAAGTGCAGATAGAACATTAAACGATCGACAAAAAACAAGCCAAGACAAGAGACACAAGATGTGGCGGCTAGCCAGGGACAAACCCCACAATGTGTGGGGAAACCCTTTGATCAAATCTTCTTTTATCTTCAATAATTCAGTAGAGAGAAATAGTACAGTAAATCTGATTCATACCAGCGGTAGCAAACCCTAGATCAATTGCATCAGCATTAGCGGCTTCATTATCAAACTAGGGCAGACGATATCTTGCAAACCGTTCGTCGGATTGACTTCATTCCACCACCAAAAGTTGCGGCTTTCAGAGGAGGTTTAGATGAACCTACAGCGCAGTTCCAAAGAGAAGATATTCTAGGCCACGCAAGTCAATCTTTACTTCTGCAGTTGCAGCTTCAGTTTCAGCAGTTTTCGGCTTCAAACTAGGGCAGTCGATATCTTGCAAACCGTTCATCGGATTGACTTCATTCCACCACCAAAAGTTTCAGCTTTCAGAGGAGGTTCAGATGAACCTACAATGCAGTTCCAAAGAGGAGATCTTCTAGGCCACGCAAGTCAATCTTTACTTCTGCAGTTGCAGCTTCAGTTTCAGCAGTTTCCGGCTTCACATGTGTGAGAGAGAGACCCATTTCAGTGTAGTAGAGAAGAGACTCATTTCTGCGTAGTCGAGAGAGAGAGAGATGTGATGAGATGAGTGAGTCCAAATGAAGAAAAGTCCTCTTATATTTATACACAACGTTGGTGGGTGAATAGATGCGACTGTTGGGCTTCTGAGCCTACATGAGTTGTAGGTCGGCTTGATAATAATTCCATAATCAAAATAAATTCATATCTCCATGAATACTTATCGGAATCGGATGATCTTTATATCAATCCTACACCTCTCGACGAGAGGAATCTAATAAAAATATTATCAGCCATGAATAAATGACCCACATGAAGTTTTGCCCTGGTTGCCAATATTATCAGCCTTGAATAAGGTGACCCACATGAAGTTTTGCCCTAGTTGCTCATGTTCTTCTTGTCTCTTCATATTCTCATGAATCGAAGAGTGACCCTCCCGTCCCAGTTGTTCAGGAGAGTCCTTCTTTTATTCCTGCAGAGCATGGGGGCAATCATATGATAGCCCCACCAAGTAGTTCTGTCATCTCTTTCGATTGGGGTCCATTGACTGCTTTCTGCCTCCCATCTTATGTGCCTTTCCAGATCACAGTACAAGCCTATAATATGGTAGTACCTGGCACTATATTAGATGAAGGTGCATCTATTAGCATCATGTATTCTACTACTTGGCAAGCTTTGGGCTCCCCACAACTTGTTCCTGTCACTCAGAATCTGTTGGCTTTCAACAGAGGAACCAGTCAACCCTTGGGGGTCCTTCCGAAGTTCCCTATTACTTTGGAAGGGAAGACCATCTATATAGATGTGATGGTGGTCCAAGGTCCTTTAGATTTCAATCTTCTCCTTGGATGTGACTATGTTTATGTCATGGGAGCTCTTGTTTCTTCACTTTTCTGTGTGGTTTGTTTTCCGCTGGAAGGTAGAATTGTGATTATTGATCAATTGTCATTCATTGGTCACTAGGGACCTCCTTTGCAACCATCGTCCCCTATCGACTCTTGTTTCCAAGAAGTACCTTCCCCACCACAGGTATATTATGTGGCTACATGTTTTGTCTCCGCATATGTTGATGATCACACAGATGGTATAGTGCATTATGTACTGGGGGCATTGGAACCCGATCTATCTTTGGTACCAAATGACATGTATTCCTCCTGGAGTGTGGTTCTTCCATCTAGTGAAGACCCCTTGGGAGCCATGTTTTATGGTCCATGATTAGTGGTTTTGAGCATAGTTCCTTGTCTTGTGTCAAGCTCGTTAAAAGATGAAACAAGGGTCTTGAGGATAGTTCTTTTACTGTGTCAACCTCATTAAAAAATGAAGCACCTCCCTTTTCCAAATTGAGTCTTTGATTACGCTCTCGTAAAATCCCAGTCGAGTCTTTCGAAGATCTCGAAAGTGAACCTTAATTCCATCCACTTAGTTGACTGAAATGAAGCTTGGGGGGCATGTACCTCGTTTGAGTCATTATGCCGGGGGAATGCGAACTTATAGCAAGCATAGTTTTTCATTTCAAGCTTGTGTAAACATGAAACCGAATCCAAGCAAAGTTATCCATGGTTCAAGCTTGTGTAAAAATGAACCCATGCCTAATTTACATCTTGTGATTGTTGTTTTTATCAGCTAAATTTGCCAGATGAGCCTTGGTTGTTTCATTCCATCGCCACCATCTCTTTGGTCAATCATATGCTTTCACTTGGTTGGTTTTCCTTTCCTGAGGGACCATAGCGATGAGTGGTTTTATTAGCCAGCCTCTTGACCATAACGTTCTTTGAGAAGTTCCTCCATTACCGGAACTAGTTGCTACCCATTATACCACTCGTTCCTCCAAGATGAGTCACCTTTAATATTTTTTCTCGACTCATAAAAATCATATGAAAAGATTGCCGAGTATCTTTTCCCTTTTTGACTCGCTAAAGAGAATAAAAATGGGGGGTCTGCTTTCAGCTCTTTTTTGACCCTTTAAAAGCGAAAAGATGGTCAAGCCCTTGTTGTTTCGAACTCGTTAATGGATGCGAAATGTCCTGTGCCCAGTATAAATTTACCCCTTTTTCGGGCTGGGATGCACTATTTACGAAAAAGGTACTCCTTGACTGAAATGGTCAAGCGGTTCTCTCAAGTATCGTTTTCTACCTTTTTCGGGCTTGAGAGACACAAACATACAAAAATGGACCATGTGGAGTTTTCTTTTACATGTCTTTTTCAAACTCTCTAAACATGAAAAAGATACTGAGTTATACCTTTGTCAGACTCGTCAAACTATTAAACAACATTGGATTCGTCACCATGACGAACACGAGCTTCTCCTTCCTAGGGCTCGTTAAACTTACTAGGTCGGATTCGTCCGAAGGATGAACTTATAGTGGAAGCATATGCTATCCCCTTCAAGCTTGCGATTAAAAAATAATTGGGGTACTTGCCAGAAATGGTGGGGAAAATTTGGAAATCTATCAGTTGTGTCGGCAACTCACTCTTGAACATGACACTCTTTGCTTCGTGTCGATTTGGGACATCCTCCTTTTCATTGTTGACCTTCCTGGGTTTGGGCCATTCATTTTTGCCTTCCAGTTGATCTCTGCCATGTCATTATGACCACCGATCCCATGGATCCAAAAGCTGCCAAACTTCCAGTTGTGTCGCCGATATGTTCAAGAGTTGTCCTTTTGCGGTTACACTTACTTCTGATTCTCTGTATCATCCAAAATAATTTTACACCCTCTCATCTCGCGTCGATGATGTGGGATTCATTATGGCCCTCCTTCGACACAGTCGCTTTCTGTTGACTTCGAATCATTATCTGGGAAGTTGATCGAAAGACTCCCTTCCAGTGCCTTAGAGCTTGCATGCCCCAATGGCAAGTTATTCACACTCGACGACAAGTTCACACCATTGGCTTTCGATCGAGTGATTTCAAGGGTGTTCGACTTCAATTCCTGTATTCAAATTCCGTGAATTGTTCTGATAGTACCTTGAGGGCCATTGTTATTATTGGTGGCTTCTCTCGTGCTTGTTAACAGTTTACATCATTGACTGGTAATCAAGCAACTTTCTAGCATGTTCGACGTCAACACATCTATTCACATGCTAGAATCTGTACTTTGATCGGGTCGTGTTGGAGCACAAGACCCTGGACTCAGATCACAAAAGTATAGGTTGCAAAGTGATGTGACATGATTACGATGATATGCATGTCTCTATCAGATGGCTGGCTGTGACCAGACCATGAGTTATCATATGTGATCCTTCTCATTATTGGATGGCTGCGACCATACCTTGGTTTCATTATGATCCTCTTTGATGGATGGTTGTGCCCATACCTGGATCCATTTACATGATCATTCTCTGGATGGTTGCATCCATGCCATGATTCATGTATCATTTGACAGAGATCTCAGTTTATGTATATGTATCTGTACTTGCTTGCAGGTTTTTTGATGGCAGACTGGTTCCCTGCACTAATTTATAAAGCATTTCATCCCTCACTCCAGTTCGACCTTCACGCTTTAGGGGGCATCTGTTACACAAAATTTTGTCATTATCCTTGTACTCCTCGTTCCTTGATCTTGGAGGACCTCTACAGTAAACCCCACATGCTTTGCCTTCATGGAGAAACTCCCATTGTGTCCCTCTTCATGAGCAGATAATTTCCCTTTTGCACCATTTCCCCTGAAACTTTTGTTTTGCCCAGTTTACAAGGCCAACGCTAATGACCTTTGTCTCTGCTACACCGATGTGTAGAGATTATCACTATTCCCCGCGTCAATCGACGCGACTAAGCTGTGTTCCAGTCACGCCGGCCCTGTTATGGAAATTTTTTTAAATTAGAGCTGAAGCTTCCAACTCTAGAAGCTCCGTAACAGAAGTCTGGTAAATGGTTTGGCCGGATGAGGTCGAGGATGACAGTTTGGGTTCCTTTCCCCTATAATGATGGAACTACCTCAAGGGATAAGTCATTCTCCCATGAGAAGAGGATCCATCTCCCATCCATATTTCCTATATAAACCTTCCTTCTTCCCAAGCACAAGCTAGTTGGAGTGTTGGCTGAGTGTGAGTATACTATTTTGATTAGACAAGCAAGTTATTACTAGTTGTAGCCACCTAGTTGTGTGAGGGAGAAGTGTGTTTGGTTTGGTGTGAAGTCTAAAGGGAAAAGCCTTTAAACTATTGTTGTTTGAAGCCATCATGGAATGCTAGCAGAAGTGTGTGGGAACCTGGTCTTGTGAGAGGAAGACTACGACGTCAAGACGAGTGGTTGTAATCTCTCTTTGATATTAATATATGCAACTATCGATTGATTTCCTACATGTTTTGTAATATTACATATTCATGTCTTGATGCTTCTTGACTCATTAAGTAGGTTGAATTGCAATTTGTCTATTATTATGTTTGTGTGCTGTTGTTGTTTACTTGTTTCAGGAGCTTGAAGAAAGAAGTGAGAGATTGCTGGAGCAAGCAAGCGAGGACATTATCAAGCAGGATAAGCGACCAAGGGGTAGGCCCTATTGATTGATTCTAACCTAAGGAAATCTTCCATAGAATGTATCTGTTGTGGCTAGACCCATTATCGGGCTAGAGGAATTCGTTTGTGTCCGCACTTATAATTTTACTTCACCACAAGAATTTGTAAGCAACTGCTTCAACTGCTAAAAAATAGTTGCACATTCCCCTGTCCATTCAAACTTCTTTCCTTTTCACTGCAAATATGTAATAAGATAGGCAATCTATGAGAAGTTCCTGATGAACCTCCTATAGTAACCGAATAACCCCATGAATGATCTAACCTCATCTACATTCCTATGAGTTTTCCATTCCATGATAGCTCTAATATTTTCTAGATCCACTGCTATGCCTTCCTTGGAAACAACATGTCCCGAGTAATGTACCTTTGTTTGAAAGAAACTGCATTTACTAATCTTGGCATACAATTGATGCTCTCTTAGCAATCTCAATACTACTACTAAATGTTAGGCATGCTCTTCCTCTCACACACACACAAACACACACACACAGATATATAATAAATATAATCACAAACTTGTCCAGATAAACATGCAACACATTATTCATCAAACACATGGAAGTAGACGGAGCATTAGTTAGACCAAAAGGAACTACAATAAACTCATTGTTATAGGCCATTTTTTCACATCTCGTCAATAGGCCTACAAACTGGATCCATAAACATCCATGAACACCTTGTAATCATTCTACACAAAGACCTAAGCATGACTCTCTCAAATCCCTGAGTTTCTGACCTTCACTGCTTCATTTCAGTGATTTTAAGGCTCAGTGCACCTTGGCCCTTTAGGGACTTGATTTGAGTGGCATGTTACTCAATTCTGCACTTGCTCTAATCAGAGCATGTTTTCCCTTATTGGGGGTGAGCTGATTCTAGAAATCTAAGAAAAATAAAAAGAATCTTGAAGCTTCATCTTCCGGGAGTTGTTACAACCATTTACCTTGGACAAGAACTTCAAATTATATCTGATCCTACCTTGGAGCTTTCTCCTTCTTATCCCTTGAGCTCATCCTCCCATCAAGGGTGGATCTCAAGCCTAGATTGGTAAATAGATAATAATTCCTATACTACCATCCTCTCCTATATATTTACTTCCATCCACAAGCTAGAGGTTGGATTTTAGAGATTAATCTTACCCTTATGCTGTTGATTTTATCATAAGAGAGACATCAGTCCCATGCATTAGGGTGCCTTTGAGGTGTACACTGTGGCAAGGAAGGAAAATTCAACTTGGGAGGTTCTTGACAAGATCAACTTCTACTTTTGGTTGTAAACTCTCTCCCTTCCATTTTAATACAAAGAGTATATCCTTTTCCTATGTAGGTTTTAACCCTGTACATAAATTACTTGCATACGAATTCTAAAACACATAAAATAAACAATGCGAGAGCATAACACATAAAACACATATACACAGAGATTTTCCCCTGGATCCCAAAACCGGGACTACCAGCTTGATTTTTCATTATGTTCCTTTCAATGTTATAATGCATATTTATACATGCAGAAGCATCAATACCATGGACCGAAAACCATCGCGTCCAAAACCATGGACCGAAAACCATCGCATCCAAAAACATGTGCGAAAATCATGCACAAAACCATAGGTGGGTCCACCCAACCTAACATAGGTTCCAAAACCAAAATTTTCCGGGGCGCTGCCCCGGACCCCATAGAGTGGGGTTACCTGCACCCTTCAAACCCCTTGTGACCTCCCCCCACTACACAATCGGTGCAACAAAGGGGGGGCGGAGCCCCCCCTCTAACCCCCCAGTTAACTACGTGGTCTAGTCGTGGAAAGAATATAACACAACCCAACATTTTCCCACTTGTTGTTTTCTTTCCATAGGGGGCCACAAGAGAGCTTAGTCATTTCTCCAGCCCTGCAATGCCCATTGTTTCTCTACACCAAGAGAACTTCTCAGAGCTCACATGTTTTGTCAATGCATCTGCAGTATTCTTCAAAGTGTCCACCTTTACCAGCAACACCTTTTTGTCTTCTATCATATCCCTCACAAAGTGATACTGAACATCAATGTGCTTTGACTTTGAATGATATGTAGGTTTCTTTGCCAAGAAAATCGCACTTTGGCTGTCACAGTCTATCCTTATAGCTCCTTGTACTAACCCCATACTTGAACACAATCTCTACAACCAAAATGCTTCCTTGCTTGCATGAGTGGCTGCCATGTATTCTACCTCTGTAGTTGATAGTGCCACTATAGATTGTTTCTTACTCATCCAACTGACTGCACCTCCAAATAGGTTAAACACATACCCACTTGTAGATCTTCTCTGATCTAGATCTCTAGCCCAGTCTGCATCAACAAAGCCATGAATATCCAACACTCTGTCCAATCCTGGTCTTCCTTGGTAGCACAAACCATAATCAATAGTGCCACACAAATACCTGAAAACCCGCTTCACTACTGTCCAATGCTCCTTTCCTGGTTTTGACATAAACCTGCTCAATACTCCCACTGCATGTGCAATGTCTAGTCTAGTACAGACCATTGCATACATCAAGCTACCGACTACACTTGCATATGGAACACGGGACATGTCCTCTTCCTCTTCTTATGTCTTGGGACACTATTCAGCAGATAAATTTACACCTATAGGAATAGGAACCTTCACCGGTTTACTATCCTGCATATTAAATCTCTGCAATATTGTCTCGACATACTTCCTCTAGTTTAACCAGAGCTTCCTCTTGCCCGATCTCTTTTAATTTCCATGCCCAAAATATAGTTTGCAGCACCAAGATCTTTCATGTCGAATTTGGAGGACAGTTGGGTCTTCAAATCCTGGATAATTTCTTTGTCATTTCCAACTAGAAACATATCATCCACATACAAGATCAAATAAATAAAACAGTCACCAATTGATCTAAAATACACACAGTGATCTGCTTTGCTTCTGGTGAAGCCAAGTCCCCGTATAAATGTATCAATTTTTTGATACCACATCCTTGGTGACTATTTTAACCCATACAGAGACTTCTTTAACTTGCATTTATTTCTTACTCTTCACTGCAAAGCCTTTAAGTTGCTTCATGTATATTTCCTCTTCTAGATCCCCGTGAAGAAATGTTGTCTTCACATCCATTTGTTCTACCTCAAAATCAAAAGCAGCAGCAACAGATAAAAGTAATCTAATAGAAGTTACCTTGGCAACATGGGAAAGAATATCACCAAAATCAATTCTCGACACCTGGGAATAACCTTTTGATACCAACCAAGCTTTGTATTTCTCCACCTTTCCTTCTGCATTTGTATTCTTCTTGAACACCCATTTGCTGCCAATAGGTTTCCTTCCAGCCGGCAACTCCACCAGATCCCAAGCCTCATTTTTGTGCAAAGATTCCATTTCATCAACCATGGCCTCTTTCCAGAGTTTTCCATCCTCTGAATCTACTGCTTCCTTCACAATTCTAGGATCATCATCAATAATAGATAAAGCAGAATTTGAACAGAAAGCAGATGGACTATACCTTTCTGGCTGCCTTCTTTCTTGAATTGATCTTCTCACACCCGGAGTTTGTGGCTCTTCATCTTCTGATTCCTCCTCTGCTGTAGAGTCTGATTCTTCCTCATTTAGCTCAAACTCTATCTTCTCAAGTTCCTTTGGTTGGAATTCATGTTTAATAACATCTTTCACCTCTCTGAACGCCACATCTCAGTTGCACACAACCTTCCTTGTTGCTGGGTTCCAAAGCTTATAACCCTTTAAACCATCCTTATACCCAATAAAGATGCACTTTTCATATTTACTATCCAACTTGGTTCATTTCTCCTTTGGAACATGTACATATGCATCACATCCAAATACCCTCAGATGTGAAAGAGAGGGTTTCTTACCAGTCCATACCTCTTGTGGAGTTTTATCCTCCAATGCTAATGAAGGTGATCTGTTGATCAAGTAACATGCTGTCTCCACTCCCTCTACCCAGAATTCCTGTCCTAACCCGGCACCACTGAGCATGCTTCTTGCCCTTTCCATCAACGTCTTGTTCATTCTTTCTGCAACTTCATTTTACTGAGGTGTATATGGAGTAGTCTTCTGTCATGCTATACCACACTTCTTACAGAATTCTTCAAATTCCTTACTGCAAAACTCTCCACCATTATCTGTCCTCAACACCTTTATCTTCTTCTCTGTCTGGTTTTCCACCACAGCCTTGAATTGTTTAAACCTGTCAAAGACTTCAGATTTCTTCTTAAGGAAATATATCCATGTATTCCTTGAGAAGTCATCTATAAATGATACATAGTACACAAACTTACCCAGTGATGGAACCTTCACAGGTCCAAACACATCACTATGCACAAGCTCTAATATATGTTTCGCCCTCTTATCACCAGAGGGGAAACTCACCCGATTCTGCTTCCCATATACAAAATTTTCATCGAAATCAAAATCGAGAGAGATATTACTCATACCTTCTACGATACCTTTACCATGAAATATTCGAAGGCCCTTCTCTTCAATATGTCCAACCCTTTGATGCCACAACATGGTCTTCTCTCCAGAGACCACTAGATTTTTTGCTCCACTTTCAGGAACCACAAAACTGTTGCACCCATCAACAACCATGCTCCCTTGCAGCTTATACAAAGTTCCAATCCGAACTCCCCGCATCAATACTAGTGCTCCCCGAACCATTTTGTAGGTATCCTTCTCGAACACTATTTTTACACCTGCATCATCCAACTTGCTTACAGAAATCAGATTTCTGGCCAATGCAGGAATATGCAGAACACCTAGAAGGGTTCTAACCCTTCCACCTTGCAACTTCAACCTTACTTTTTTGCGACCAATGATTCTAGCCTTCCTATAATCCCCTAAGAAGACATCACCACCATTGTATTTCTCATACTCGCAAAACCACTCTCTATGGGGAGTGAAGTGAAAGGATGCACCTGAGTCAATCAACCATGTCTCATGATCTACATGTGTACTTGAAGAAGCCAAGTACACATCCCCACCTTCATCTGAGGTGGTTTTCACCTTTGTAGAAGGAGCATCATCCGATCCCTTTCCTTTATCAGGAGCTTTAGATTTACAGTCCCTTTTGTAGTGCCCTTCCTTTCCGCATTTTCAACACACCACCTTTATAGGTTTTCCTGGAGATATAGATCTCCCTCTAGATTTAGATCTCCCACTCGATGACTTATTTTTGTTTCTGTTCTGGGACCGTCCTTGTACATACAAGGCATCACCATTTTGGCTCTCCATATTTTCCGTCTCATCTCCTCCGTCAGCAAGGATGAGACTATTTCATCAAACTGCAAGGTAGTTGCATTGCTACCTATTGCAATAACCAGACTATCCCACGAATCTGGTAGAGAAAACAACAAACTGATGTAATTATCTTCATCTGGAATTTTAATATCAACCGATGCTAAATGACTTACCATAGTATTAAATGCGTTCAGATGCTCTGTCACCGAGTCTCCATCTTTCATCCTCAGGTTATATAGTTTTTTTCTGCAAGAACAGTTTATTCACCAGAGACTTAGATTGTTACAAAGTCCCTAACTTGTCCCACAAAGCCTTTGCCGTAGCTTCCCCTGATACATTCAACAGTATTGAATCTAAGACACCCAATCCTATTGTGCTTCTTGCCTTTCGATCCAACTTCTTCCATTCTTCATCAGACACTCCCGTTGGTTTAGTACCCGGATCTACCGCGATCCACTGATCTTTATCCACCAACAGATCCTCCATCTTGAGTTTCCACCACTCAAAACTCTGACCATTAAATTTCTCGATCTCTATCTTTTCCACTGCTCGCCATCTTCTTTCACCACCAAAATCGATCTTGCAGATCTCCCACTGAACAAGGTCTAGCATAGGCCCAAGCGAAACCGCTCAACAACAAAGGCGTCCCCTTGAAGCCAAAACAACTCTGATACCAAATGTAGGTTTTAACCTCGTACAAAAATTACCTACATACGAATTCTAAAACACATAAAATAAACAATGCGAGAGCATAACACATAAACCACATATACACAGATATTTTCCTCTGGATCCCAAAACCGAGACTACCAGCTTGATTTTTCATTATGTTCTTTTCAATGTTATAATACATATTTATACATGCCGAAGCATCCAATACCATGGACCGAAAACCATCGCATCCAAAACCATGGACCGAAAACCATCGCGTCCAAAAACATGTGTGAAAATCATGCACAAAACGATAGGTGGGTCCGCCCAACCTACCATAGGTTCCAAAACCAAAATTTTCCAGGGCGATGCCCCGGACCCCATAGAATGGGGTTACCTACACCCCTCAAACCCCCTGTGACCCCCCCGTTATGTAATCAGCACAACGAAGGGGGGCTCCGCTCCCCCCTCTAACCCCCCGGTTAACTACCTGGGCTAGTCGTGGAAAGAATATAACACAACCCAACATCCTACATGTGTTATGTTATGTTTATGTACATGTGTTTCAATGCTATGCTGATCCATTGAATAGAATGATTGGATAATGCTACGCAGATGTCGTAGATCTTTCACTTGTGTTTTTTGTTTGTGCAGGTTCTAATTATAGCATTTGGAGCTATGGTTAGAGCTAACAAACCAAAAGGAGAGAAGAACTTGCGACATATCACAAGTAAGAATCTTTCCATTCTCTAATTCTTTTGAGAAAACTTGATAGTCTTTGATTTATATTATTCTAGACCAAGCCACTAGGTCTAGGGAAGATACTTCTGTCTGCAGTCGTAGATTTCGTATAACAAATTGATGACCATATTGAGGAGCGATTCATTCCCTTAGTGCTTTCCTTCACTTTTTCCCTTGTTACACCTCTTCATAAGACCTCCAATGTCTCACTCAACTTGAATTGACCCTAGGAAGACCCTTCATTGAGCTGCATTTGAGTTGTTGTGTCAGAAAATCTCTTTACCCTGATTAGCGCACTACTTGGTCTACCGATAGAGTGTAACATGGCCTTATTTGTACCTATGTTGCAGAGCACTGGTAGCCTCTTTGCACCTATGCTGACCCCTATTTCATGCAAAAAATTCCTTTTGATGCTTTTCTCTCTGATTGACTTGATTCCAGTTGGTCCTCCTTGTGTCCTTGAGTGTGTTTAGCCCTCTTAGAAGCCTTCATCTGGTTTTCTTTTGGTTTTGAGTGCCTTTGATAAGAATTTGTTTGGGTTTTACTTTCTTCTTGTCATTAGGTCATTAGCAAACTGATTGCTTGAAAGAATTGGTGTTTTAGTCATCCTTCTAAAAAGTGTTTTATCAGTGATTAGGAAAATATCTTAGTTTTCATCTGAAAATTAAGTGGAATTGAAAAGAAAAATCTTATGCATTATGCATTGCATCTAGGGTTTTGTGAGTGAAAATTGTAGTTAGAAACAATTGCATTAGGGGAATTGCTTGACAAATCTTGTTTGTTGCATCTTGTATGATGCATATTCTTTGTTCTCTTACCTCCCTGTTATAGGCCACTTTTTCACATCCGGTCAATAGACATCCTAATGGGATCAATAAACATCCCATTCCCCCTTATCATCATCTTGCATAAAGCCCTAAGCTTGTATCTTTCATTCCCCAGAGTTTCTTCCTGAAACTATATCATCTGAGCTAGTTTTAGGACCAACCCTCCTAGCCTATTGTTGGACAACGTTCACCTAAAGCTTGCTCCACTATGGCCTGCGTTGATCACCTACAAGTTTCTCCCCTTTACACATACGTTGGTTCTAGAAATTCGGAAAAAAAGAGAGAAATTTTGGAAGTTTCCTCTTCCAGAAGCTTCCAGAATTTGTTGCAACAATTTACCTCAGATAAACATCTGGATTGTATCCTACCCTACTTTGGAGTTTCCATCTCTTATCCTTTGATCCCATGCTCCCATCAAAGGTGGATCTAAAACCTTAGAGTGGTAACTGGATAAGAATTCCCAACTTACGCCACTCCTCTATATATTTACAACCTTCCATATGCAAGGGGTTGGCTTTTGGAGAGTAATTCTACCCTTATGTTGTTGTGGTGAGAGGTTTCATTTCATGCATTTAGGGTGATTGGAGGTGCGCATTATGACAAGGATAGGACAATTAAGCCTTAGAGAAGCTCTTCTACAAGACCAACATAGATCCATCTTAAATACATATCTAAAATGAGCTGAGAGGGATCCAATTTATTCACTTGAAATTTTTTATATGAGAAAACATTATTTAAATGTTTTGTATAGTTATTTATTTTTATTTTTATTTTTAGATTTTTTAAAAATTTATTTTGGCTGACATAAGCAAAATTTCAACTTTATGACAGACGGACAGGGTTACACATCATACTCGGTTGTAGAATGAGCCTCTCAGATCAATCAACACCTATTTATGGTTGTAAACTCCTTCCATTTATATTAATGCAAAGAATTCTTTATTTTCCTATATGTGGTGCAGCTATTTCATATATTTCAATACCATGTTGATCAATTGAATAGAGTATTTAGATGATAGTACATAGATCTTGTAGTTTCTTGGCTTGTGCTATCTGACTGTGCAGGTTCTAGTTTTGGCAATCAGACCTGGAATTGGAGCATTCAAGCTAAAGAAGGAGCGAAGCCCGCGATAGATTCCAGGTAGGCTTTATACTGCCATCTATTTACTTTTAGTAACACATTGTATTCATTGTCTCTTTGTTGTTCTAGGTTAGTCACCAAACCTAGGGGATATACTTTTGTCTGCAAGCATAAATCTTGTATAACAAATTAGCGACCATACTAGGTAATGGTGTATTCCCTTGGTGGTTCCTTTTTCCTTTGTGTTATTACCTCCTTGATAGAACTTTGTTAATTTACCCATTCGAGGAAAAACCTAAGAAGACATTTCATTGAGTCCCTTTTGCAATTTTTGTGTCGGAATCCTCTATTCCTGGACTAACGCATCCCCAGTGCCTTTGACAGAGCGTTGCATCTCATCTGGGCCCACTATGTACCTGCATTGCAAAGGACTAGTGCCTCTTCTGCACCAGCATTGGCCCCTGTTTTTGCACAAATTTTTTCCTTGTTTATGAGTCTCTCCCCTATAAACCTACTTCCAGTTGACCTTCCCTGAGTCTTGAGTATCTTGTGGTCTCTCTAAAGCCTCCATTTGGTTTGCATTTGTGTTTGATTGCCTTTGGTAAGAATTGGTTTTAATTTTTCTTTGTCGTTATCATTTAGTCACTTGCACACTGATTTCGTTTAGTCATTGGTCGCTTGGATGAATTGTTGCTTCAGTCCTCATTATGAAAAGTGCATTTGAATCAAAACATTTGCATCTTAGTTTTCTTCATTTCGAAAATTAAGTCTCTTGAAAAGAAAATTCTTTGCATTTGCACCTAGGGTGTGAAATTGGAATTCCCTAGTGTGATATTGCGTGTTTTTCTTTCATTTTTACAAAAAAATCCCCCCCTCAATCATGTGGGGCGAGGGGGAAGCGGGCGGGGGCTACATTGTGTATGAGTGTTAATCCCCTATGAGTGACATCACCTTTTTGATAAGATTTTGTTTCATTATTTCTTTATTCTTATCAAATTCAGGTTGTTTTATAGATTCATTGTTAGATTTGAAAGGACACTTTTACATTACAGTTAAAGTCTGTGTGGTTTCTTTTCATTAGCAATCAAGTTGCACTCATATGTTTCTTTGCATTTGAAATATTAAAAGAAAAGAAACGAAAAATCTCTTTGCATCGCATATAGGGCTTTGATTTTGATTGGAATAGTGAGGAGATCGATTGTTGCATCACTTGTTTGTGGCATTGTTGATTGATTTCTTCTTCCCCTACTTGGTTAGGCCTTTCATTGTTTAAAGGAAAATGAAAAAAATTATTTTTGTGATATTAGTTACATCATAGGTTTGTTCAGGTGACATTGATTTTTGAGCCTTGAAACTAAAACATAATTCAAGATCAACTCTAAAATTCATCTCAATTAACCTAAGGAGAATTTGAAACTTAATGACACACATAGAGGTCTAGGCTAGAGACGTGTTCCAACATCTTTAAACGTAGGGGTTGTCGTTCTTTGTCAGCGTTACATTTCGGGGGTGATATCATGTTCCACGTATGTAAGTGTATATGATCGTTCTCCACGTACCTTTGGGTATATTGGACGACACTCCACACACGTAAAGTATATGGGAACCATCTCATCGAATGATTATGCATTAGACAACACTAATACGGACTACACTCCCACTTACCATCGAGTATATTTTGGAAGTACCCTATATGTTGCTATCCATCCATAGGTAACTGAGTCGGACACATTGTATACCATGAAACACCAAACACAACATTCGGGGAGATTTCCTGCACGTGCGTTAAGTCCTTGGTTCTCCAAGGTGTATATTACAGTTCACAGTTGCTTGGTAAACCTTTTGCCTACTTTACCCCTTTGTTTTATTTTGTGTTGTTAATTTCTAAAATCAATTAATTGACCACGAAACAAAATCCTTACCGTGGAACAACTCCTTAGTATATCTTAGGTTGAGATTAATGGAAACAATTCTCGAGTCCACCAATCAAGGAAACCCATCTAATGAGAATCCCAATACTTTTCGTTCTTTTGGAAATATTGGTGCTCCTTATATGGCAACGTTGTCCCTTCTCAGATTTACAATTGGTTTGCTAGTTTGGTTATTTTCGACCCTTATGGTTCCGAATGTCCAAACTGCTTCTCAACTGAGTTCTCCTCCACCTGAAAAACATCAACCTCATGTTGATCCTAAAGTTGACCCTTTTCCTTCTTCACATATTATTTCTTCATCCCTTTATTCCTCTTCTCCTGGAGAAAGTATTGATTCTAGTAACCAAGAAGCTAAGAAGAAGAAGAATAGGAGAAAGAAGAATAAGCAAAATAAGCGGGGGGGGCAACCAAGAAACCATTTCTACGAACGTAACTAATAGGGACAAAGCTTCCAATCATCCCCGTAAAGCTAATTTCCCTTGCATGTTATGTTAGGGTGACCACCTTCTTAGAGATTGTCCTTATATTTCCAAGGCATTTGGAGTGTGGTCCACAAGCTCACATCAGCCTTTGTCATCAAATTTTGGAGATTATGCTGGTGATAAAACCTCAACTAGTGATAGTAAGGCCCATGGGAAAAATGGTAAAGTCAAATTTCCCTATAAGTTATGTGAAGGGAATCATCTTATTCACATTTGTCCTTATATGGATGAAGCCTCAAAAGTGTTGGAAAACCTTATAGCTTCTCAGCCTCGTCCTTCGGTTGGTTATTGAAAGCTTTCTCCCAATCCTCCACTAGTTGATGAAGAGATTAATCATAATCTTGATGAAATGATTGATTAGGATCCGTCTCCAGTCAATCCTACTCTCTCTAAACATCAATCCCATGAGTATGTTCCCAACCAACCATTGGTTGACTCGATTCCACCTTTAGTTGAACGTACCTTTCCCATTGAGAGTGAACTTCATACCGCTCAGGTTCTTCTCGTTTCTTTAGAATCCAATGAACTGGGGGTCAATCCTCCCATTCCAATGGAACAAGGGGGAAATTATCCCATTCCCATAAGACAATGGGGCAGTTCTCCTGTTCCCATGACACCCCCTCCAAGTAGCATGGTCACTTATTTTGATTGGAGTCGACTTGCAGGATTTCGTCTTCCTCCTTGCATGCCCTTCCAGATCATGGTACAGGGTTATAATGTGGTCATACCTAGCACAATCATAGATGAAGGTGCATCTGTTAGTATTATGTCCTTAACTACTTGGCCAGCTTTCGGTTGCCCACAACTTGTGCCCGTTACCCAGAATTTGTTGGTTTTTTTACAGAGTAACAAGTCAACCGTTAACGATCCTTCCTAAGTTTCCTATTACTTTGGGAGGAAAGATTGTCTATATCGATGTGATGGTAGTTCAAGGCCCTTTGGATTTTAATTTACTCCTTGGGCATGACTATATTTATGTCATAGGAGCTCTCTTCTCTTCACTCTTTCATGTGATGTGTTTCCTGCATGAAGAAAGAATTGTAATGATTGACCAAATTCTGTTTGTTAGTCCTAATTTGAATCCCAATCAATGAGATTCCCTAAATGGTTCTTATATGCAAATGCTATGTCCCCGACCACAGATTAATTATGTGGCAACATGTTCCATGCCCACGTCTACTGATGATCTTGTTGGTGATGTAGTGCATAATGTATTAGGGGCATTAGAGCCTGATATTTCCATTGGATCCCTTGATATATATCCCTTCAAGAGCGTTTTTCTATCATCTGATGAGAACCTATTAGAAGCCATGGTCTCTCAGAGGCCATGATCAATATTGGAGCATAGTTCCTTTTCTTGTGTCAAGCTCCTTAAAAACTGAAACAAGCTCTTATGAGGATAGTTATTTTAGTATGTCAACCTCGTTAAAAAATGAAATAGGTTCCTATGAGCATAGTTCTTTTCCTGTGTCAATCTCATTAAAAAATGAAGCAAATCCTCTTCCAATTCGAATCTTTGATTAGATCTCATAAATTCCCAGTCAAGTCTTTCACTTGATCTCGTAAATGAAACTTCATTCCATCTACCTGTTAGTACCCAGTAGTCTACTTAGGTGCATGAAATGAAGCTTGGTGGGAATGTACATCGAATTGAGTCATTATGCTGGGGGCATGCAAACTTATTTCAAGAATAGTTTCCCATGTTTCAAGCTTGCGTAAAAATGAAACCAATTTCAAGCATAGTTTCCAATGTTTCAAGCTTGTGTAAAAATGAAACCATTCTCATCCTATCTCTTGCGATTGTCATTTTTTATCAGCTTTTTTTTGCCAGATGAGCCTTGGTTTTCTCATTCCATTGTCACCATCTGTTTGGTTGATCATACGCTTTCACTTGGTTTTTTAACCCTTTCCTGAGGAACTGCTGCGATGAGTGGTCTTAGTAGCCAACCTTTTGACCTCTACGTGTTTTGAGAAGTTCCATCATGACCGGAACCAGTTGCTATCATTTATACCAATCGTTCCTCCAGGAGGAGTCCTCTTTCATCTCTTTTCAGACTCCCAAAATATGAAAATATTGTTGAGCACTTCTTTTTGAACTTGTAAAAGTAAATGAAAAGACTTCTACTGAGTATAAGTTTAACCCTTTTCCGAACTAATATAGACTATTTACAAAAAAAGAATACCTTAGTCAAATATGGCTAAGAGGTTCTCTTGAGTATTGTTTTCTACCTTTTCAGACTTGAGAGACTATATACGAAAAGCGACATCTAGAGTTTTCTTTTTCACCTCTTTTTCAAATTGTATAAACATGAAAAAGATGTCGAGTTTTACCTTCGCTGGACTTGTTAAAACATCAAATAGTGATAGACTTGTCGAACATGACAAGACCGAACCACTCCCTCTCTAGGTTCGTTAAATATACTCAGAGAGATTCATCTGAAGGGTTAACTTATAGGTCAAGCATATGTTATCCTCCTCAAACTTGTTAAAAAATAAAGAGGTACTAAACAGTATGGTTGGGGAAATTGGGAAAACAGGGTATTCCATTTTCTAATGGCAATGAATTGTTCTTGAACAAGACACTCTTCCAGTTCATCTTCATGGCTGTTGGGTTGGGTAATTTTCTTATCTTTTGGTTATCATACCATTTTCATAGTCTCCATTTTGGTTTTGGGTCAATGCTATGAACTCCTTTCAGTGTCACCAGTGTGTTCAAGAGAAATCATTCAGTTGATATCCATTGCAATACTCTTAAGTCTTCATTCCATGTTTTCCTTTCCTGATCCAGTTCTGTATCAACATCATCTTGTCTCAATAATGATACTTGTTACGTGTCATTGATAGTGGATACGTCAAGGCCCTCCTGCGATGGGTCGCCTCCTATCGACATCAACACATTATCCAGGAAGTTGACTTAGAAATATTCCTTGGTACCTTGGTGCTTGCATACATCAATGACAAGTTTCCTCACTCTCAGCGACAAGTTTACATCAATAGCCTTCGACTGAAAGACTATGTGTGGTGTTCGACATTAACTCATTTATTCACATCATACAGATTGTATTGTCGTACCTTGAGAGCCATTAACATCATCCGTGGTTTCTCTCGCATTTGTTAATGACTTACATAATCAGTTGGTAATCAGATGGTGTCTACCATGTTTGGCCTAAGCTCATTGATTCACATGGTTAGGCTTGTAAGTTGGTTGGTCGTGTGAAGGAGATAGAAGACCTCGGATCTAGTTTCATCCATTTGGGCTGTGATTTCAGGAGTTATACAAAGATCACAATGTATGATGTACAGGATCATACAAACAATCATATAGTCATGGGTCCACCAATTGTCATCTGTGGACATGTATTTTGATCATTTTACATGTTATGTTAGCTTATGTGCTGAGTATGGGTATGCCTCCCTCAACAACAAATATGTCATGATGTAAATGTATTGTAATAGATGAAGCTCATCGGTTGTTCTTGATCCCGACTTGTCACAAGGTAAAGCACTTCAGTCATCAGTCATCACTTTGTGCTTTAAGGATAAATTTGTTATAGGCCATTTTTTCACATCCTGTCAATAGGCCTCCTAATGGGATCAATCAACATACTATTCCCCCTTGTCATCATCTTGCACAAAGCCCTAAGCATGTATATTTCATTCCCCAGAGTTTCTACCTGAAACTGCATCATCTGAGCTAGTTTTAGGACCAACGCTCCCTGGCCTCTTGTTGGACAACATTCACCTATAGGTTGCTCAATTGTGGTATGCGTTGATCACATATAACTTGCTCCCCTTTGCACTTGTGTTGGTTCTAGAAATTCGAGAAAAAGAGAGAAATTCCGGAAGCTTCCTCTTTCAGAAGCTTCCAAAATTTGTTGCAACCATTTACCTCAGATAAAACATCCAGATACTATCCTACCCTACTTTGGAGTTTCCATCCCTTATCCTTTCATACCGTCCTCCCATCAAAGGTGGATCTAAAACCTTAGATTGGTAATTGGATAAGAACTCCCAACTTACCCCACTCCTCTATATTTTTACAACCTTCCATATGCAAGGGGTTGGATTTTGGAGAGTGATTCTACCCTTATGCTACTGTGGTGAGAGGTTTCATTTCATGCATTTATGGTGATTGGAGGTGCACATTGTGACAAGGAAAGGACAAGTCAACCTTGGATGTTAGGAAACTAGCTCAGAAAAAGATAGAAAAGATAGATCAATGCCTTAGAAATAAGCCTCTTCGAGGGGGCAACCTCCTTTACATTACACAAATGAACAATTCTTAGATGATTCAAATGACAAAACCTCATTTCTATATATAGGAGTCTAAGGGGTCACAATATAACCAAGCTGACCTAACAATAATAATATAAAGGCACAAAAATAACAATAGAGGGATTCTATGGGGCACAATAATAACAATATGGGGACAATAGGGGCACAACAATATTAATAAGGGATACAACTGTAATAGTAATGGGGGAATCACTAGTATTATAGGGACCTAACATGCCCCTCTCCTTCAAAAAAGTGTTGTCCTCAACGCTTGAGTAGTTCTGGATGCTTCTGTATAAAATTCTCATCCTCCCATGTGGAATCTTCAGCGGATAAGTTCTTCCACTTGATGAGATACTCCGAAATTGATCGATTTCGTAGCTGTCGAGTTCTTGTTTATGTGATTGTTTCCGGTTCCAATATAATTTTTCCTTCCTCGTCAAGTTTTGGCAATATTGTTTGAACTGGGAGCTTGTCGCCTATAAACTTCTTTAAACATGAAACATGGAAAACTGGGTGCACTCGAGAAGCTGCAGGAAGCTCCAATTTGTATGCCATAGTACCAATCTTTTGCAACACCTTGTACAGACCATAATACTTTGGTGATAATTTATTATCCTTCTTAGCTTGCTTGAAGGAAATTTGTTTATATGGTTGTAGCCGTAGGAATACCCAGTCACCTACATCAAAACTTCTTTCGCTGCGATGTTGATCTGCCTGTTGTTTCATTCTATTCTGCACCAACACGAGGTTATCCTTTAAGAGTTGGAGAACTTGTTGTTGATGCTCGATGTGATGTTCCACTGCTTGAACCTTAGAATTTTCTCTTAAATATGATGTGGTGGATGGTGGTTGATATCCATAAAGTGCCATAAATGGGGTCATTTTTATTGTAGTATGGAAGGAAGTGTTATACCACCATTCAACGAGAGGCAACCATTTGACCCATTGTGTCTGTTTATCAGATACAAAGCAACGAAGATATTCTTCCAAACATTTGTTTACTATCTCAATTTTCCCATCAGATTGAGGATGATAAGATGAGCTATGAGCTAACTAAGTACCACGACAAGAAAATAATTCTATCCAAAAATTTCCAGTGAAAATGGGATCTCTGTCACTTACAATAATCTTTGGGTTTCCATGTAGCTTTTGAATTGTTTCCATAAATGCAGTAGAAAATGTACTAGCTTTAAATGGATGTGATAATGCACAAAATTGTGCATACTTGGTAAGTCTGTCAACTACCACCATGATGACACTCTTTCCTTCAGACTTGGGTAAACCTGTGATAAAATCCATTGAAACCTCCTCCCAACGTTGACTTGGGATGGATAAAGGTTATAATAGGCCTGGGGTCTTAATTGTTTCAACTTTATTTTTTTGGCAAACCAAACATTCTGCCATAAATTTTTGAATATCTGATTTAAGGCCATCCCAAAAAAATTCGTTCTTAACCCTGTGGTAAGTTTTTAAAAATCCTGAGTGCCCTCCTAAGGGTGAAGTGTGCAATTCCATAAGAATCTTTTGTTTGAGTTGGGAATTTTTACAGAGGTATAAGCGATCTTTGTACCATAACGAATCATTTTTCCAGCTAAATGTATCAGATGAACTGGAATCTTGTTGTAACTTTCGAATACGTGCCCACACTTCTTTGTTATTCTTCCATTCCTCCCTTGCTTCGTTTATCCAATCTGGTTGGATAATAGAAATGGCACACAACAAGGCTTCCACATCCTCATCCTTTCATGAGAGTGCATCTGCCACAACATTTTGCTTCCATTTTTTGTAGATGATTTCAAAGTCATAACCCAACATCTTTGTGACCCATTTTTGTTGCTCTTCAAAGGATAATCTTTGTTCTAAAAAGTATTTAAGGCCTCATGATCCATTCTTACCTTGAAGTGTCTTTCCATTAGGTAGGGTCGCCATTTCTTAAGTGCATGTAGTATTGCCAACATTTCCTTCTCATAAATAGCTTTGTGTAAATACTTTTCCTTGATTGGACGACTTTCGAAAGCAATGGGTCTTCATCTTGCATTAAAACAACACCAATTCCATTTCCTGACGCATCATTTTAGGTCCCTATACTACTAGTGTAACCCCTTACTGTATTAGTACAACCCCCTTATTATATTGTTGTGCCCATGTAGTCCCCATATTGTTATTATTGTGCCCTTACATTATTATTGTTATGTTGGCTCTGATTATATTATGACTCCTTAGACTCCTATATATAGAAAGGAGGTCTTGTCATTCGTATCATCCAAGAATTGTTAATTTGTGTAATGTAAAGGAGGTTTCCCCCTCGAAGAGGCATAATTATAAGGCATTGATATATCTTTTCTATATTTTTGTGAGCTGGTTTCATAACATTTGGTATAAGAGCTTTGGGATTCTAGGGTTTCGCTGCTCCAAACAGGTCATCGTGGAATTTTCACTATAACTCTTTTTCTGCGAGATTTCAGAAGATAAAAAAAACCCATTTGAAAAGAAATCGTGTTGAACCTCGGGTCCAAATTTCAAATCTTGTTGTGCTATATTTTCGGAGATATGATCTGAGGAAGTTAGGGTTTTTTGCAAGCTCCAACATTTCATCTAAAACAGGTTATCATGGAATTCTCGATATAACTATTTCGCTACAAAGTCTCAGAAGCTCAAAGAAAAACCCATTTGAGAAGAAATCGGTCTAAACCTCGGCTCCAAATTTCAGATCTTGTCTGGCTACATTTTCGGAGATATAATCTGAGGAAGTTAGGGTTTTTGCAGACCCTTGAATTACATTCCAAACAGGTGACCATGGGAAAATCGTCATAACTTTCGCTCTGAGCATCAGATGGAATTTTCGTAAGAAGTTGTAGAAATAGGACGGACTGTAGTTTTTTCGAGTATCATTTTCGGAACCTACGGTTGAAATAGGGACTCGCGACATGTCGTACAAGTTCGCTCTACTGAACCAGTATATACTGAGGTCATCGTAGGAGATTTGGCATAACTCTTCATTGGAGAATCCAATATTGATCATACTTGCGGGGTTAGAAAGAGGACTCAAAGGGTTACTGCAGGAGAAAATTTCACAACTTTGAGATTTTAAAGTATAGAGTTATAGTCATTTCAAGATCGAGCTCCTGAAATCAAGAAAAGGGAAGTTTGATGGAAAGGATCCAGTAAATTGGATACTATAGATGGAGCAATATTTTGATCTACATGGTGTACCACTGTTACAAAAGGTATGTATTGCATCTTCATATTTAGAACGGGATCAATTTTTATGGTATAAAGGGCTTTTTTCTCGTAAACAACTTGTTATGTGGTCAATTTTCACGGAGGAAATGATAACACATTATGAGGATACAAAGAGCAACACCTTCTTTAGAGAAACACCACAACAATTGGAAGAAAAAAGAGAAAAAGGGCTTTGTTAAAAAGTGGAAAGCAAAATTATGGCAACAAGGAAGTTTACCCCTCACAATTATAAAGATGGAAGTGTTGTTTCTTCTAGCCTTCCACAACCTACAAGGGTTACACCACAACAATTGGAAGAAAAAAGAGAAAAATGGCTTTGTTACAATTGTGATAACAAATACATTAAAGGTCATAAGTGTGCTGAGAACAAATTATTTTACATTGATTATGGAGAGGAGGAAGAAAAGGATCAAGAAACATCAAAAGAAGAGTATATACACCAGGAACCAACCCCAGAGAAAGAAGAAATGAATCCGACCATATCTTGTAAAGCATTGGAAAGAATTACCACTCCTAAAATTCTCAAGATAGAAGGACATATCAAGAAGAAAAAGGTTCAAGAAGTGAAAGATCACATCGAGAAAGAAGAAATGAATCCAACCATATCTTGTAATGCATTGGATGGAATTACCACTCCTCAAACTATCAATATAGAAGGACATATCAAGAAGAAAAATGTTCAAGAATTGAAAGATCACATCGAGTCTCAAGAAATCAATCCGACCATATCTTGTAATGCATTGGAAGAAATTACCACTCCTAAAACTATCAAGATAGAAGGACATATCAAGAAGAAAAAGGTAAGAGTGTTGATTGATTCGGGTAGTACCCATAATTTTATTGATTTTAAGATAGCCAAGGAATTGAATTGCTTCCTATATCCAGCACCAGAGTGTCAAGTGATGGTTGCAAGTGGAGGAACCATAAATTGCTCTGGAAAGTGCCATAATATCAAGATATCCATGGGAGAATATGTATTGAATAGCCCAATGCTTTCCATTCCAATGGGTGGTGCTGATGTTTTACTAGGAGTCCAATGGCTACAATCTTTGGGTACGATAGCTTTTAATTTTCAAGAACTTTTCTTGAATTTTTTTTGGGAAGGAAAGGAAGTTGAATTGAGGGGTATCGAAGGAAAACCTGGAAATATAATCAACTCTAATAGCATGACAAAGCTTCTAAATAAAGAACAATGGGGTGTAATTGCACAATTATGTTCACTAGAGGATCCCACATCAAAATCATGTATTTCTCTAGATCTCCAAAATGTTTTGGACAATCATTCCAAGGTATTTGAGACTCCCAAAGGCCTCCCACCTATTCATGATCATGGTCATGCTATTCATTTGATTCCATGAAGTGTTCCTCCAAACATCAAGCCTTACATATATCCATATGCCCAAAGGAGTGGGAACTCACTCAAAAGTTGCAGAAGATCCCCATTCAAACAATATTGTGAGAACTTGACAAGGAAGGAAAAATCATATTGGAACCTGAAGCAGTCTTAGAACTGAGAAATCGAAAGCTACGAAATAGATCAATTTTAGAGTATCTCATCAAGTGGAAGAACTTACCCGCTGAAGATTCCACATGGGAAGACAAGAATTTATACAAAAGCATCAAGAACTATTCAAGCGTTGAGGACAACACTTTTTGAAGGAGAGGGGCATGTTAGGTCTCTATACTACTAGTGTAATCCCTTATTGTATTAGTACAACCTCCTTATTATATTGTTGTGCCCATGTAGTCCCCATATTGTTATTATTGTGCCCTTACATTATTATTGTTATGTCGACTCTGATTATATTATGACCCCTTAGACTCCTATATATAGAAAGGAGGTCTTGTCATTCGTATCATCCAAGAATTGTTCATTTGTATAATGTAAAGGAGGTTGCCCCCTCGAAGAGGCTGAATTATAATGCGTTGATATATCTTTTCTATCTTTTTGTGAGCTGGTTTCATAACACATCACATTCCACAATAAAGGTTTTTGTGAAGTCCGGTGTAACTAAGATCGGTGCTTGGCACATTGCCTCTTTAAGATGTTCGAAGGCCTTTGTTGCTTTTGGAGTCCATGAAAATGCATCTTTCTTCAATAATGTTGTTAGAGGTGCTACTACTCTCCCATAATTCTTAACAAACTTGTGACAATGCCCTATCAACCCGAGAAATCCTCGCAGATGCTTTATGGATGTGGGGATTTTCCATTCCTTAATGGCTTTAATTTTTCTAGGGTCTACCTTAACACCTTCATGAGATACAATATGACCCAGATATTCCACCTCTTGTACTCCAAAGAAACATTTGGAGCTTTTTGCATATAATTTTTTCTCCTCCAATAGTTGTAACACCCTATCAACATGTTCAACATGATCCTTCCAAGACTTGCTGTAGATTAGTATATTATCAAAAAATACTAACACAAATTTTCTAAGGAAGGGTTTGAAAATGGAATTCATCAAACCTTGAAATGTAGAAGGTGCATTGGTAAGGCCAAAAGGCATGACCAAAACTTCATAATGACCCTCATGAGTTCTAAATGCTGTTTTCAGAATGTCTTCAGTCTTCATTCTAATTTGATGATATCCTGAATGAAGATCCAACTTGGTGAAGTAAATTGATCCATGCAATTCATCCAATAATTCATCAATGACAAGAATGGGAAATTTATCTTTAATAGTGAGGTTGTTGAGCTCCCTATAATCCGAACACATTGGCCATGATCCATCCTTATTGTGCACCAATACTACTGGAGTAGAGAAAGAACTTTGACTAGGTTGAATTATACCAGCCTCTAGCATTTCTGCAACCATACATTTAATTTCACTCTTTTGGGCATAGGGATATCTGTACGACCTGATGTTTGGAGGAACACTTCCTGAAATCAAATGAATAGCATGATCCTGATCACGAATAGATGGGAGACCTTTGGGAGTCTCAAATACCTTGGAATGATTGTCCAAGACTTTTTTGAGATCTGGAGAAATAGATGATTTCGATGTGGAAACATCTAGCGAACATAATTGTGCAATTAAACCTCATTGTTCCTTTTTTAGAAGCTTTGTCATACCGTTAGAGCTGATTATCTTTCCTGGTTTCCT